>WAAE01153461.1:572322-671136 GCA_013400495.1 Nicator chloris
GATAGCAGAAAGCAGACAGCACCTTGCACGAGCTGGGTTTGAATTAGGGGCTGATTGTTGCTTCCAAGGCTGTGCCTGGCAGCTCCTGCCTTGCCAAGGAAGGGGAGCTGCCCTGCAGCCCTGCTGCGGCGGCTGCGGGAGCATCCGGCACCGCGGGCTCTGCGGCTGCAGGGGCTGCAGCTTCCCCAGGCACGGCAGGGAGCTCCAGGCAAGCCAGCCTCCTGCCGAGCAGAGCTCAGCTCTGTTTGCTCTGCCCGCAAATCCACAACAGGGATGCGCCCATGTCAGCCTTCGGCTCTGGTTAAACGAGGTGACACTTTGTTTGGGGATTTTCTCCGGGGTGCTTTAATGGCAACGCGTGTCTTCTTGAGTTTAGCTGCGTAGCTGCACAGGGAAAGAAATGTCACAACCTGAGGTGAAAGCCCTGGGATTCTAAACAAGTGCACAGCCCGTGGTTTCCAGAGGTAGGGAGTTGCAGCACAGGCAGTGGTTTCCATGCACCAGGCAGAAAATGGAGTTACTTGTGCTGACCACAAAGTTGCAAAGTCCCTTTCAGAGGGATGAAATAGCAGGAGCTCTGTGAAAGTGCTGATGGTGTGTTGGCACTGTGGGATGAGGTCAGCAGGTCTTTAACCCTGCAAGGCAAAAATTCCCCTGGCTTCAGCAGGAAATGGCCTGGGCAAGAATAGCTCAAGCAGCCCTAAGGCTTACATTTTCCATTATGTGAATCACAGAGGCTGCTGAGCAGGAATAAAGGAGATCCTTGGTCATCGGGAGTGGGCTGATTTAGCTGGTTGGCATGGAGTAGGTGTAAAATGCAGGATGCCACAGGAGACCTTCAGCTCAGTGAATCTTGCTGTGCACTGGCTGTGCTCAGTGCCCTGCTCTGCTGGAGCAGCACTTTGAATAAAGCAGTTTGTGGTACCCAGGTGCCACCCCACATGTTGGATTCAGGGGTCTGGTGGACTTGCAGCTCAGGAAAGATGGCAAACATGGGCTTGTTTATTATCCTATGGTGGGTTTCCTGTCCCCAAAAGTCTGGATAGGAGTGATTCATTGAGGGGGTCATGTTTGCCCATTAAGCCATGTGTTTTCCCTTCCCCAGCTCAGAGGTGACATTGCAGGTAGCAGCAGACTGCCCATGCTCCTCTGCTCTGCACTGGAGGGTGACGAGGGTGCTGTATGGACACAGCCTGGCTGATTTGCTCCCTTTTATACCCCTTGCCTTTCCTGACCTTGCCCCTCAATACCCACCAATTTTTGGAATATTAGTGGCACATGCAAATGGGGATTGAGCCCGCCCTTTGTAAAACGTGTGTGAACACTGCTCCTTGGGCACAGGCACTGAGGATGGGCAGATGCAGTCTGTCCCTGCAGAGAGCAGCAGTGCCCAGGCAGTGGCCAGGCTGTCCCCAGAGGGGCAGAGGTGATGCCCAACCGAGCCACAGCCTGGCCCGTGTCTTGAGGTTTGCACAAAGTGCAGTGGCTGTAGCAGTTTGTACCACATGGCTGCTGAGTATTGATATTTATTCACCTCCCCAACGCTCCAGAGCTCAGCTACATGGTCTGTGCAGGAGGAGAGCAGTGTCTGCAGCAAACTCAGCAGTGCTCGAGCCATGAGGTCTGTCCCTTCTGCAGGGCAGAGGGATGGCTGAGGAGGATTAGGGACATGGAAGTTGGTGGGAGAAAAAGGGAGGTACGAGCAAGAAATAGTAGTTTAGTGCTCACTGTTCACTTGATCTTCTGGGCCTGGTGTTCACTTGTGCTTCTGGGCACGTGGCTTCACCTCTCTCTGCTTCAGTTGGCCTGGCAGCAAAAAAATTATTATCATAAAAAATGGGAGTGCAATCCTGACCCTGGTGACGTCAGTGCAAGTTTTTGCCACTCACTCCCCTGGGGCCATGATTTCACCTAATGTGTCACACAGATGTATCATGGGGTGTCCATTAATTCTGGTTTTGATGGAGCTTTCAGATCGATGGGGGGAAAGGGCCATGGGACCACAGAGGAGGATTTATGGTTGCTATTAGTGATTCCCTTTGGGATTGTCTCTGTTAATGTTTGAACAAGGCTCTTAAGAGCATGGTAGGGCCTCTTATGCCTCTGAAAAAAACACAGAGCCATGGTTTCTAGCAATGAATCAGGATAATTTCCATAAATTAAATCATGAGGTGTATTTGGTATTGTTGTTGGCCTCTATGGGAACTGACAGGGAATGATTCCTACACATAAATGCCAGTCTAAAATCAAGTATATGGAAATGGAAGGGGACTTTTGCTAATATAGAGATGCCAGGATCTGAATTTTGGGTTAGCATTCACTGCCTGACCCTATGGGGATTCAGGAGCTTTGTCAGCTTGCAAAGAAAGAGCATATTGCTAACATTAAAATTATTTTTTGCACAATGCAACTTCTTTTATTTTATGTTGCAAATTCTTTGAATGTTTAAAAATACATGTTCTAAAGTAATTCCTGCCAGTTTTCAGCTTTACTGCAGAGCAGCAGAGGGATTCAAAAGCATGTAAGCTGATTAATAAAGAGTAATATATTTGACCAAAGGACATTTATAGGGCTGTTACATTCTTTGCATATTCCTGCTTATCTTCTAATTAGCCTTGGGTTTTTTTTTTCCTTATGGTCAATTTTTGCTGGATTGTTTTTAGTTTTTTTTTCTTTTTAAGAAAAGATGTCAGGTCAGGAGTATAAAATAAATTGAGACCTTGATAATGCCTGGTCTTCAGGCTTCTTTTAGCAAGCAGGACAATTAAATATACAGGGTTACATGCATTAGATGAAATGGGATATGGCTTTATCCATTTTCTTCCCAGTGCTCAGATTTACTTTGGCTCTAATAGATGATTTGCCTGATACCTACAGTAATTAGATCCAAAACTGCAGCAAAGCAGCATTCTTGGCCACACTGTGATTTGTCTGCTCACCCTGCATTATTTATGGGCAGGAGTGGGGCCCAGACTGATCCCCCACCTCTGCTGGAACCCCTCACAGGGCTCTGTAATGTGCAGTGGTATTTTAAACTGAAAACGGTGACAGAAGCAATTCCCAGGAGCAGGGAGCACCAAGGTGACATTTTCTTGATGTTAAAGTTTAAATGGAACAAATCCGTGGATGGGAAGGAGCATCCCATGCAGCTCCCACAGTGACACCTAGAGCTGGCCTGGAAAAGGACAGGGTTACCCAGCCTCGGGCTGAGGGTGTTCCTGTGCCCTGCGTCTACATCTATACATATTTCCTATTCATTTTGCTCGGCATAAAGGGATAGCTCCTAATTTGATTTAATTCACTGAAAATTTCCCCTTGCCATAAATAGGAGCCCAGAGAGAATTGTTTTTCCACTGAGTGCTGAAGCCTGGTTTTCAGAAGCACATGCACAGGCAATTGCACATTTCCTTTGCCTTTCATAGCTGCTTATTGCATGCATAAATAACCACAGTTAGCTATTTTCTTGCATATTTACAAGATGTCTGTGCATAATTGTGGCAGTAATATCAGCAGCTGTGGCATGGTGCATTGGAGGGGCACTGTGGGCTTGGTCTTGCTGTCCAGAGGAGATGCCCTGGAAGCAGAACAGACTTCATAATTCCTCTGAGTAGAAACTTATTTTTTGATTCTGGAAGTTCTCTGGTTGTGAAGGTTTGGAAACGTTACCTGGCTGAGGTAGTTTGTGACTCTGTGATGCCTTCAGTTTGCACAGGCAGTAATTAGAGAGCAAGTGTGTGAGATTACTCACACTGGGAATAAAAGCTGCAATTACCTGAGGTGGACTCTGCTTCAAGGCAGGGAAAGAAAAGAGAAAAGTGAAAGACAAGACCCTAAATATTGAACATAAATTCTGGCTCTAAAGAAAATCGGGAAAATTTCATCCAAAGGACAGGAAGAAGTGCTTTTGAGAACTTGGGAAAAACAAGGAAATGTAGCATCTTTGATTTACTGTGTAAGGAAACAATGAATCTGCCAAGAGTCAACAGATTGGTTTAATGTACAATTCCAGATGAAAGGAGGGGACTTAAAATGCACAGCAAAGCCTTAGAATAATTTTGCAGATCTCTTCCCCTGCAAAAATCTTTTACTTTCTTGACTGAACCAAAAAGTCCTTTAGAAACAAGTTAGCAGAATTGGCTGAACAAGGACAAACTAGGAGATGATGCGGGCTTGAATTTATTTTTAAGTATGTTCTTTACAGCTTCTACAGGGCCATGTCTCCAGCCTGGGGCAGAGCATTACTTGTTAAAGCCAATCAACATGTTTATCTTAGATTTAAGCTTGATCTATAAATAGGAATCCAAAATGGATCTGAGCATCCTCTGTTTCAGATGTTAACTGCATCCCGGGCTGTGACTGTGTCTCACTTCTCAGGCATTAGCACTGCATAATTAAATACATTTTAAAATGTTTGTTGGACGCTGACCAAAAGAATCAGAAAAAGTTCAGAGACCCTGTTGGGACTCTCTCTCTCCATCAGAAAGCCATATGATTTAGACAGGCTGGTAGGATCAGGGCTGCCATGGAGCAGATGAGAGGAGCTGGAAAGCCAGGCTGGTTGGAACTCCAAACCCCTTTGGGTCAAACCCCTCTGGGCAGCACTGGCAGCAGCAGGCAGCAGCCAGGAGCCCTGCAGCACACAGCTTGAAAAGATGACTGAGAGATGATGGCTGGGACATCTTTTGTCCTGGGTGGGCTCTGTGGCTCAGCGAGGGAATTCAGGACTTGTGCTGCTGAGGTGACAAGGTGGGCAAGAGGCAGACATGGCAGGTGGCCATGTCAGCAGGCTCAGGGATGTCAGTGGAGTGGGGATTTCTGCAGGCTTGATCCAAAGTCTGTCAGACAAAACAGAAGGAATCCCACCAATTTCACTAATCTTTGGACAAGACTCTAATCCCAAACATTCAAGCAAAAAGATATCTCAGGGAATTTTTTGCAAAGCCTCCTGAAGTTAGGAAGATTTCTGATCACACCCTAGAGCCCTTACACTGGGTTAACAGGAAAGGTTAATGCTGCTTTCCATTTCCTTCGACTTTGGAGGGAAAAGAGAGGTTTTGAATTGCCTGAAGATGAAAAGTAATGATGGCATTGGGATTTGTTTTTAGCAGTGTGCCAGTACATCCAGGAGCTGTGTGAGACTTGATTTGAAGTACCTGCTGTGAGCTAGCAGGTTTATAAAGCCTTTACAGAGCTGTTTGTGACCTGTGGTGTTACAGTATATTAAAATACTTAAAAAAAAAAAAAAGTGAATTTAGAGTGTGACTAGTGGTTCCTTTGGAGTCAGCACAGCCTTGTGCTGCAAGGCCTTTGTGAAAATCCCTGAACCTGCTGATCACAGATGTGACCCATTGCAGTGGTGCAGCATCCTCCACTCCTTGGAAAATTGGATGTGCTGCCTCTGTGTTGTACATTCCTGAGGAATGGGCCTGTGGGCAGCAGAAGGAGGCACCAGGGTGTCTCCAGATGAGCAAACGATGTTGGTTTGGGACAAAGCCCTGAAAGATGACAGGCCACAATGGCCAGAGGGACATGTTTAACTGAGGCTGAGCAGGAAAGGGAGTTCCTGGAGGAGCACAGCTCAGGAAACCAGAGGGCAGCCAGTGTGCAGATGTGATGCTAAGGTAGGACTGGGGAAGTGATCTGACCTAGAGTGGATCATCTCCAGTTAGATCTGCTCTCCTCTGACATTGCCACCCCCAAAATCCTGGGCTGCTCCAAGGCTGCTTAGTTTGCAGGCACAGCAAGGGTCTTGTCAAGCTCAAAAGAACAGTCCAAGCTTAGGTGTTTCCATCTCTGCAGGGATTACCATGTCAGACTAACCAGCCTGGCTTTGAAGGGTGGCCTCGCATCACCCCCAGCCTGGCCAGCACATCTGTGGCTCTGGAAGAGCAGACAAAGTGGGAATGGCTGCACATGAGTCTGGATAACGGGGGGAAGCCGAGGTGGAGCTCTGGCATTGGGTTGTTTTCTGTGGTCCATGTGGGTTCCACCATTCCCTGCCACAGGGCACAACGGGACACAGTTCCCACCAGTGTCCCCCTCTGGTTTTCAGAGTTCCAAAGTGTGGTCCCAGCAGCAGTGGAGGAACAACTTGTGCCAGCAAAACTTGTGTTGGGGCGAGGCTGCTGGTGCAACCAATTAAGGCAAGACAATAAGGTGGATCTAAAAAGACGAGGGAGATGCTTTTGTCTTAGTTCAGCTCGGTTCCTTCTGACAGGAAACCAGGCTTTTGTGTCTCATGGAAGAATTGTTCTGAATTGTTAATCTTCTTCATCCATTTCCCTGCTTGGTGCTGACATCCTCGCTGTGGAGTGTGGCTGCTAACAAAATCATGATCTGTCGAGTGGCCTCAATTAGCTGGGAAACCAGTCCTTTTAGCATCTGAAACTTTGTGCTTAGGGTGTGCTGGAACCTCCATTTCTTTTCTTCTTTGCACTGCTGTGATGGCAGGGGGGTTAGATTAGTGGATCTTTAAGGTCCCTTCCAACCCAGACCATTCTGTGATTCCATGTTTCTTTGGAATGCCAGGCCTGTGGTGGTGGCTGGGCAGGGAAGGTGGTGGGGACTGCCCTGTGGTGGCCCTGTGTCCCTGTGGGGAGGAGGAGGCTTCCCACATTCTCAGAATGCTGAGGAGGCTTCAGAGACATTACAGTCTTCTCAGGAATGTTATTCACTCTGTGAAATCTCTGTGAAATCTCTCATCATAAATACAGGATGTTTTCAGCATTTCTATCTTATGTAAACTTATTTCTATCTTATGTATGGGACAAGGGCAGCTCCAGCTGCCCAGGCTAACCAGGGCTGCTTCCAGGGTGCCCAGATGGTCCCAGGGCACCACAGGTAGGGTTTGGACTGGAAGGTTTCTACTTCTCATTGTCCTCAGGCTCTGAGCTGGGCGTGGAAAAGCCTTGTGCTCCTCCTGCCCTCAGGCACAGATAAAATGACCTGTCCTGTGCAGGGGAGGGAGTTTAATCCAGGAAAGCCCTCTGCTTCTGCTTTACCTGGTCAGTGCAAATTGCTTAACGACCTTTCATTTCTAATTATTTATTTGCTCCTTTGGGATAAAGTGGAAAGGCAAGAGAAAGCTGGGATCAGCAAAACAGCAAGGTAGGAGGGATTTTATTCTAGGAGAAGTGTAATCACACTGACCAGATTTGCATAGCATTTTGCTGCAAAAATATAGGTTACAAGTGCTGAAAGAGAGCTGATGACCTATCAGTGATAAGGCACAGAGATGAGTAATTAAAAAGATGTGCAGCTAATGGCATTGGTTAGAGAAAAAACATGCACAAGCTGTCTAGGTGGAACAAGGGCAACTCTCAGCCAGAATTTACAGAGCAAGATAACTTGACATTTATGTAATTCTCCAGTTGATGTTGGCTTTTGTCAGAACTGCAAAGAAGGGGATTGATGATCTGGTGATTCCTAGAAAGCATCTTTAAAGGATTGACTCATCCACACAGCCCTGCTGGCCACACCCTGCCCTCCCAACACAGAGGTGCATTTAGGAGTCAGGCTATAGGTCATCTCATTTATTAGGAGACTTTTGACTGAGGCAGCAGAAAAGCAGCTGTTTGCTGAAATATATGCTTTACTTTTTTAAGTAGCCTTATCATCAAGTAAAATGCATTTTTATGAATTCTTATATATATTTTAAAAAATCCTAATTTTAAAAACATTGTAATCTGGCTGTCACTGTGACGTTTTCCAAGTTTTTCAGAATGCTCTGAACCAGTATCAGTCTTAAATTCCCATTAGGTGGGAGATGAGCAAAGCCACTGTCCTTGTCACCTTCACTGTCCTCTTGTGCCCTCCCAGCCAGGCCAGGCTGCTCTGCACAGCTCTCCTCTCATGTATGAACCACCTTGGGATGGATAGGTATCCACTGTGCACAGAGGAGGTGATATTACATATCTCCACTGCTCAGAAACTGTTATTAAACCCGCAGCAGAGATCAGAGATTGCTGCAGTTCCTGCTCATACTTTTAATTAAGGAGCTGTCTGCTGTGCAGGGGGCTGTGCATCCCAGCTGCAGCTGTCTTTGAGAGCACCCCCATCTCCTTTTCCAGTGTGAGGCCCTTGTTAAAAGGGGCTCCAAGAGCAATAAGAGGTGGAGAAAGCAAGACTCCAATGGTCTGCTCCTATAGGTGCTGTTCATCTGGGCTGCTTATGGAGCCCAGGGTGGCCAGAGAAAGGCAAAAAAAGCGTCAGGAAATCCAATCCATGTTTAGTCCTGGTCAGCAGCTCTAAGCCCTTCCCTGTACTCTGCTGAATAATCTGTTGTCCAGTTGGGATCACCCTGCTTGATGCTCTGATACCACAGTGCTGAACTGACACAGAGAAAAACAGATATGATTTGTTTTCAAGGAAGGTGAGTGTAAGTAGATCCACATGTCTCATTTTAATGCTGTTTTGTGTTTTTCCCCCACAGCAATGAAATCAGGAGGCACCCAGCTGAAGCTGATCATGACATTCCAGAACTATGGACAAGCATTGTTTAAACCAATGAAGTAAGTACAAAAAAGTCTGTGATTTAAAGTGGAGTTGTGGTGGAGTAGCCATTTCCTAAGCTGTAAAAGTTTGCTGTAGGATCTCCCAAGGTTAATGTGTCTGGTTGCTGAGCCTTGCTGCTGAGCCTGGAGCTTCAGGGTCTGTTGCTCCCTTGTCCTGCTAGACTGGTCTTTGGAAGAGATGCTGAGGAGGCTTCAGAGACATTACAGTCTTCTCAGGAATGTTATTCACTCTGTGAAATCTCTGTGAAATCTCTCATCATAAATACAGGATGTTTTCAGCATTTCTATCTTATGTAAACTTATTCCACAGGTCGGAGCTTTATCTAGTGGCAGTGCTCCTCTGGAACAGGGCCAGACAAGAGAGATGATTCAGAACAGCTTTGGGAAGAGCTAAAGAGTATTTGTCTGATAAATTAGAATTTAATCAGTTGATTTATTGTTGTTTGTATCAAGGAGTTGTATTAGTCATTTGGTTGGGTCTTTGCTGAGTCTGTGAAAACGAGTTTATCCAAGAGTGGCACTGCAAGGTAATGCCTCTGGAGAGAAAGGGAAGGACTAGGATTGTGCAGCCTTGATTTGTGCCTGCCTGGATCCCACTGAGATGAGAGCATTTATTCAGATACCAAATGGACTCCTCAATCCTGACCTGTGTGTTTGTGTTGTGAGAAGGAAAATGACTCTGTGCTCGTTGTAGAGGGTTTAGCAGAGACACTCAGGGCTGCAAAATGTTTAATGGAGCTATTCAGTCTCTGTGTCAAGGGTACCTCTGGAATCATAAATCCATTTCCTTGTTTTGTTCCCACTGTAGGGAAGTTCAGTTAATTTCCTCTAAGATGGTCCACAGAAGACTAAAGTAGCTGAGGATGGGTGGTTTGGAATATGTGTTGGCACTGAGTGGGGAACACAGCTCGGGGGGGAAGTTGCTGCCTGGAGACTGAGAGATTCCCTATTTCACTATAGATTTTGCTGCAGATTGACTTCAGACAAGTACAGATTTGACTTGCTTTTATTTGACTGCCAGAAGGGTCAAAAAATTGGTCTGACCTTCCTTCAACCCAAGTTTGAGCAGGAACCCTCCCTATGTGCCTCTGTCCTGGGAATCACAAGAAAATCCTATCAACTTCCAGAGAGCACGAGGCATTTGTGCAAAGGCCAGATGCCTCTGTGTCATTTCCCACATTGCACACAAGTTTCTCCACGTTTCTAGTGGATCACTGGCTGCCTGGGAGAGGTTGGAGGAAGCACAGACAGTCCTGGTGACTCAGAGGGAAGGTGGTACCAGAGAGCAGCTGCCCTTCCTCTCCCTGCACTCTCCCTGAGGGTTTAGATCACCAGTGCATGAGCCCATCCCCTTTATCTGCAGGTTTGATGCATGTAGGCACCACTCCTAATCATGTCTTGTCCCACATGCAAAATCAAGAACCAGGGGGATGCAGGCAGCCTGTGAGTACTTGGCAGAGGTGGTTGCACTGTTGGCTTTTCACACGGTGTGTGATGTGCTCCTTCTGCATTTCCTCAGTGCAGATGCTCTCAGCCTTTATCATTGGCATGACATTGTAATTCTGGCAATGCTAATGAGGTCAAATCAAAATACTGTACAATGCACAGCCTCAGCAGGATGATGGATGACAATAGAGGTGTAGCCACGTTCCTGTGTAGAAGCAATTACTACCACCCGCCAGAACTAACAGAAAATGATGATGTCTTAATCATTCCCTTGGCTTGATTTGAGGGGCAGCAACACCCTCTTTTCTCACTGCTCCTTGCACTGCATAAACCCCTGGAAGAAGCATTCAGCAGCTGCTTTTCCAGGCAGCACACCTTCAGTGCTGCTGCAGTTGTGCTGAGTGTGGCTGAACACATTAGTGATTTGGAATAAGGCTGTTTGCAAGCATTTGTCTTCGCTCTGAGAACAGGGAGCAGGGGGCCAGGTGCTCAGCTAGCATAAATCTTCCTAGCTCCTTTGGCATCTGGTCCCACTGGCCTCTTTCTCCACCTTATGGACTGTGGTTGATGAGGTTCTTGGAGAGGTTTGCAGCATCATTTCTTTATACAGAAATAAGCAGCCTAGAATGAAAAAAAAAGTAAAATAAGAAACAGGCTTTAAATGTATGAGACTAACACTTGCAGGATCTTCTTAAGGCCCTCGACAGCTTCCATGATGTTTCTTGTGCTTCCCCTTTTCTATAGGGCACCCTTTTTATCCAGGCCTCACAAAGCTGGGTGTTCCTTCCCAGGACAGGAGGCTGCAGGTAGCTCAGAGACCTTTCTGCTCATCAGGGCTGGCAGACAATTTCTTTCTAAGTAGTTTGAGAGCCATAAAATGTCATCCTGGAGGCTACTTCTGAGTTGAGCTTGTTGAATGAAGCTGTTGGTGAGAAGTCAGGTTGTCTCCACCTGGTACATCCTACGAGTTTCTCTTGTTTCTGTGTTATCAGCTCCGTGGCTTTTCAAAGCACCAGAAATTACACTTTTTTTTCCTCATGACTTGATAAGCCTCTTCAGACAAGCAATGTCCTTCATGAGCTCCAGGTAACACAACTATGAGGTAGGGCTGAGTGTGGGATTTCAAGCCTGATCCCAAGGAATATTGATAATCCAGAGTTTCCCATCCTGTCTGAGATCTGGAATGCTGAAAGCTGCGTGGTGTGAGGTGCACAGACGGTTTTATGGGGACGTGAGGCCAGTCCCAGGCTCTGCTTGGATTTGATTCACTGGAATTGCCTGGAAAGCTGGTTTTGCCACACATAGCTGTACTCAGCATCTTCCAAAGTGAATTAATACCTGTTTGAGTGGGATGGCAGCAGATAGTGGAGACCATGCCAGCCCTTCCCCGACACAGCTGGGCATCTGCTCGTGGCAGGGGAGCTCTCCAGACCTTTGGCAGTGGCTTCTACAGGGCAGCCACAGCAAAATGTTCTCCCTGGAAAACTGCTGAACACACTGCAGAACTCATCTGACTGGCTCTGCCCTTTCCCAGCCTCCCAATTCCACACTGAATTCATCCAGGGAGCAAGCCAGCTCCGGAAAAGCCCAAGCAGAATTTGGAAATGGGGAAAGGAGAATCACTCTTTGGCATCTTTTGTGCTCTGTGGTTGACATTAACTGACAGCTCTTCATCTGGTCATTGATTCAGGCTAGTGGAGCAAATGAGGGAAGTGTAGCAGTCAGGGAAATGTGATAGCAGTAAATAAAGCCTGATCAGCTGCAATTATTTTATTTATCCATGGCTCTGCATCTTCATTTCTGAAATAATTGCCCATAAAGTATTGCAGAGGAAGCCAAATCTATTTATAAATCCTATGGCCCAGTGTAGATTCCTTTACTAATTCCAAATGCATGATAGAAAAAGCACGTATTTGCTAAAACTCCAGGGAAGATTTAATGTATTTGCAATGTATCTCACAGTTATTGTGTACTTTTATTTAGCTCATAACAGCTCAATCATACAAAATTATTACCATATGGGGCAGGAAAAAAATAGCAACCTCCCCTCCTCCCATGTTTAGTGTATCTAACTGTACTAGCATTGTACATACAACATAATAAAATTTCTTTATGTGATTGCTGATATCTGCAGTTGCAGCTTTCTGGATGACTTATCAGGTAGGGATGGGTAGAGCCATAAATGTCAAAAGAGTTTTGGCTCACTTGTCCAAAAGGAGCATTTGTAGCTTTGTAGTTTTATTTGGTTTCCCTTTGTTTCTGCTGGCTCATGGAGTTAAATAGCTGGCTCAGCCACAAAACCAACACACTATTTTTTTTCCTCCCAAGGCTTTATTCTTGAAGAGGGAAATTCTGCTCCAGCAGAGCCAGCATTAGGATTCCTATTGCACACACTGGTGCCAGGATTTTGAGAGAGGTTTTTACAGTTCCTTATGGAAAAGCCAAATAGGATCAGATAGAAAATTATACCTTGTTATTGGAGTTGTGAGAAAAGTGTCCTGTGGTCTGTGTTTAGGAATGACATCTCTCATTCCCATTTTATAGACTGCATTGTAGAAATGTGTGCAAGGGGTATTCATTATAAAATCTTTGAGGCTTATTGTTCCATTCAAAGAAATACTACTGTATCTAGTGAACTCAGTTTTGACTGAACAGATAAAAGCCAGTTCTGTTCCAACTTTGGATTTCACTTGATATTTTTAACATCTTCTTTCTTTTTTTTTTTTTTTTCTGATTTTACAAGTCACAGTACAGGATTAGAAAGAGCCACATGACTGTTTCTTCCAGTAGATGAAGTTTGCAGTTCAAGTCTCAAATAAAGTAGAGCCAATTAGTGTCAGGGGGATATCAGGCCAGAAGAGGATTTTGGGGTTGTGAAATCCAGTCCCCTTGAATCACGGCCATTCATTAACTGATCAAACACTGCTGACCATGTTATTTGTAACTTTGGCTCTCACTGTCCCTCCTGAAACTTGCTGCTGTGGAAATAATGCTGCCCATGGGAGCATCTCCATGTTCCTGCAGCCTGCAGAGCCCTGAGCCATCCCAGTGCCAGCCACAAAACTGGCTGGTGGTCACAGTCTGGTGTCGATTTGTTCTCTCGATGGTTAGATGATATACTTCAGGAGACAGGGTTGCTCATGGAACACATGCTTTATTCTCAGGGGTTGTGGGTGCCAGCGTTTGCCATCAGTTGCCAGCCCAGCTGCTGGCGTGGTTCTAAGAGACCGAATTTCCTGTTACAGTCTATTTTATCCTATTCTGTGTTGAATATTCTATTTACAGTAACCAACCGGTGTGAGACACAAATCCTATAGAATTTACATACAGCCTATGAGAACTACTAGATTAGAATAAGGCACTACCTCCTTATGCTAATTTCTATAATCCCTTCTTCCTGCTATCCTGCAGACTCCTTTTCTGCCTGGTCACTGGTATTGCTTAACATCCTGTCCCTAGACTGGCATCCCTTCCCATATCAAAAGTGACTGTCATTTCTACTTCACTCACTGGCCCAATGTTCTCCGAACCTACTGCTAAACAATCATATTTATAAGGTTTCCCTATATCACCTTCCCCAACAGTCTGGGGCAAACTGCTTCCCTGCAGGACTGGAACCAGCACACCCACATTTCAGTGTCTGTAATGCTCCTGTAGCTGTCTCCTGGCTCAGAGACACAGGTGCAGCTAACTGGGCTGAGATCAAGCAGCCAAGGCCAGAGGAAAGCTAACACTGACCCTCAGGGATGGGGATGTGACACCTGGGGATGTGGTTTAGTGGCCAACACCACCTGCTGGGTGTTGAGTTGGTAGCTGGGCTTGGCAGTGCTGTGTTAGTGGCTGGACTTGGTGAACTTAGGGGTTTTTCCCAATTTAAATGAGTACATGATTCTGTGATTTTTGTTTCAATTGGCAAAGCACAGCTTTTCACTGGCTTTTAGGTGTCAGGGTGACAAAGGATTAGCAACATTCTTCAAGTTTCTCTTTGATTTGCTTTTAGGACTGTTCAACAAATAGTGCATCTTTTGATAGGGATGTTAAACAGTCCGAACAAGCCCCATAATACAAACAACTGTTAATCGCTTTCATTTCCTCCAGTTATATTCCCTTTCTGAAGTTGTGGCTGTGGTACCTGGGAAGTGCAGCCTCCAGGCTTGATTATCATATCAATTATGTGGTGTAATCCTTCTGCACTGCTTCCAAGTCAGAGGGGTAGAGCTGAACTCCAGAATGGAGGCTGCTGAAGGATTGCTTTCCCTATTGCATCGCATCTCACGCTGTTTGCAGGAAATACGTTTTGCCAACCTGTTGCATGTGAGCTGGCAGGCATCCAGTATAAACACACTGTTATAAGTCAACATAGCAATTAAAATCAAATTGCAATGTTTTCTCTGAGCAGCTAGAGAAGTGAGATGTGCATCCAGTAGCTGGAGCCTTCCAGGATTAGCACTTCGGCACTCTGGAAGGTGCTGTGTGAAACCCAGCTGAGCAGTCTCTGGTCAAAGTACAACCCAGCCACTGAGCTTTGTCCCTCAGCCTAAGCAGTGGTACTGTGCCAGTCACTGGTTCTGTGCAAGGTGGGTTTCTGGGACCTAAGGCTGAATAAACTGGTTGGGAAGGTTGAAACTGGCAATCCCAGCATTTGGTTTATGTAGGAGTATTTTAAAATTGCAAGGAATGCTCTCGTTATACGACAAAGGAGAAGTGCTTTCATTGCTGCTGGAAGGAATAATCAGTAATCAGATATTCTATGGGCCTCATCTATGAGATTTGGGGCTTTTTAAGGGCATTCAAATCCTTGCCAACCAAATCCCTGCTGAAATGTTTACCTGAATGAGACTGATAGGCACATTTGATTGTACTTGTATCAGGAATAAATCTGGAGTTAACTGGATGAATTATATCCTTTGATATTTAAAGTGCATGAGATCTGAATGTGGTCCTAAATAAGGACAGTGGAGGATGCTGTGTAGTATTTGAGCTCTTTAACTTTTGGTATATTATGCATGAACTGTTTTTCTCTTTTATAACTAATCCTGTTCATCAGATCAGACTTCTTCAGTATTTCAGTGCAAATTGTGTTTCAGGACTCAGCAGTGCCTCTGGTCCAAATCTCATTTCTGCAGATTGGAAAATTTGTGGTGGCTTCAAGGGGAGCTGGATCAGGACTGAGGCTGACTGATGGCCCTGGACAGCAGTGAAATTCAGCCTCTGTCCACACTGTGCCCTGCATTTCCCCTTGCCACAGCTCAGCAACTGCTGCTTGGAATATTGATCAATCCCATCCAGCTCAGGAGCAATTTGTTCTCCAATTCTGCAAACATGTTTATGGAATGACTCCAGGGTCAATGTCTGCCAGTCCAGGTAGCTCAAAGTTGTCCATCCAGATTAGGATCTGCAGGGATCTGTGACAGCAGATTTCACTGTGCCACCAGCCAGGAAGGCAAGATAAACCTCCTTCCCTCTCTGGGCAGCAGCTCTGTTGTGCTGTCCCAAGCTGAGCTGCCCTGGATTATCCCCTCCTGGAGCAGGGCAGGATCTGCTCTAAGCCAGGACAGGACAATGTGAGTCCCAGTGGTGGGAGGGACCAAACCTTCTTCCAGCAAACCAGGGCTGTTTTGTGGATATCACCATCTGCATGGGTTCAGCTCCATCCCACTTCCCAGCACTGGAAGCTGCCATCCACCACTGCCAGTGAATTATCCCCCAAATCCCTCTCTCCTGGCTTCCTCATGGCATCTTGAGCTCCTGACAGAGAATTCTTTGCTCTGCAGCTCACAGAAATGCCAGCCCCACAATCTCTGTCACTGGGGTTTTTTGCAGGGCTTTCCAGCCTTGCATTTTTCCTCAGCTCATTTGTTGGGCTGTTTTTGGCAGATGATAACAGGATGCTCGAAATCTATTTTTGTCCTTGTCTTACACCAAAACAAATGGGCACAGGTGCTGCCTGTGCCTGCCCCTTATCACTGTTTGAAGGGAGACCTGAGTCTGCAGTCACATTTTACAGTACAGAATTGTCTCTGCTTGATTAGCTGCCTTCTAGGTACTTACAGAATCTTGCTAATTAGTCTTTGGGAACAAAGACATGCTGGTGTTTATTTTTTCTTTAAAAGCCAGTTATTGCAGCAGCTTTTTTTTTTTTTACATTACCACAGTATATTAGGAAAGAACCATCTTCAGCATCTGATTTTAATCAAGCCACTTCTTCACTTTAATTTTCTGCATACCAAGAAGTGCAGTCCTGTGGCTTTGTCTTTTAATCAGAGAGGCACTTTAGCTCCTCAGTTCCTTATTTCACAAAGTTTACCATGTATCAAGGGTGCAGAAAAGCAAAAAGCTGGCATGAAATGCATGGTCTGTAATTTACTGCTGAGTAACAGGCCTTGGCACACAGGGGACTGGTGGAGCACTGAGGTAAGATGTCCTAGTAAATCTAAGCAAAAAAAAAGTGTCCACAATGTTTTCAGTGGGATATGCAGATGCTGCTACCATGAAAACATTCCATGGGAATTTGTCTCTGTTTCTCTACAATTTATAATCCTTAAACTAGGCTCCAGAGGCTGAAACTCAGGGAGGGGAAAACGATTTGTGCAAGACTTGTGGCATAAACCACAGGCTGAGGCTGTTTTCTCTCTGGAGCTGCACACACGGCTTTGTCCTGAGGGTGAGTTGCACCGTGCTCATCTTGCCCCTTGGGAGAGTTATTTTTGGCTGCTTTATGGAGCTAAATTGCTCTTTCTCTGCCCCTGGTCTTTATCTCACACAGAGGTGGCTCTGGGGATCACCACCGCTTTGGAGGAGGCAGATGGGGATTTGGCCACTTGTGCCAAGGTTTGTTTGAGGTTTGTCAGCTCATTTAAGCCCTCAGCATTTCTACAGGTCTTTGAGTTGGGGCTGCTGGCCATCCAAAGGGGCAGGAGATAAGCAGCAGTGAAATGGACCTGATGAAGCAGCAAGTGCAGGACTGAGGACCCGTGTCCAGCTTCTCCAGAGGTCACCAGTGCAGGCAGCACAGTTCTGTGCTCAGTGACAATGCAAAAATGGTGTGGACATTTAGGACAGACCCACAGCCAAAGAACAGTGTCCTGCAGGTCGAGACAGGAAGGTTTTGGCAAAGCTTAGGAGAGAGGGCACAGCACAAATCCAAATTGCTCCCTTGGCATGGTGCTGTGGGTGACTCAGTGCTGTAAACCAACAAAAGACGTGTGTTTCAAATAGCCATAATAGCTGTTAATAGCACAGATTTAGGGCACGCTGAACGTTTCTGAGTTTTGGTGGGGTTTTTTTTTCCTTTTCAGTGTCTAGTTCAATAGTCTTAGTACTTTTCTTCTTAATTTATAATTTTTCACCTTGCTGTAGTGCTCTGCATATGGGTAAATAAAAGTGAGAAAGCCTGAAAGACTCATTTGCATGTGAAGTAGTTGCAGAAACACAGAGTAAGTAGCATCTGCAAATGTGTGGGAGCTGGAGAGTAGCAGGGGGACAGCAAAACTGTTGTAAATAGAAGCAGCTTAAAGTGCAGGATTATGTGCTATGGATAATAAAACACCCCAAGCCAGCACATAAGCCAGATACTGTTCTCAGCAGCAGCATCCAGCTGATCCTGTTAGCACTTCAAGGCCCTTTTGTAAACCTTGCTAATTGGTAGTCCAAATTCTTCGTGCCAGGGTGTTCACCTGGCCAGAGGACACGTGTGGCTGGCCATGGAGACCTGTAATAGCAGAAATATTGCACACAGACCTCAGCTGAACACAGGCTCTATATGGGTTTTAAACTGCTTTAATTAGCTGGCAGCAAGCTGCAAAAGAAATGGAGATGTTAAATAAATCTGTAGGTTTAATGGGAAATCTGGCAATAATTGGTATAATTTTCTTTGGTTTCCAGTATGACTGACTTGTATTTAGTTTGAGTCTGTCTCATGATACACAAGAAGGGAGTTTTGACCCAGCATATTTGTGTTTCCCTGTATTCTGTGCCTGTTCAAGTCACTGCTCTAAGATAACCCAGCCAAAATTTTCAAGCAAACCTCTTTTGCATCTGATTCTTCAGGGGGTTTATTGTGCAGAAAATCTGATTCCCAGAGCATAAAACCCAGAGATTTTTCATCCTCCATGTTGCAAGCCCAGGTTTTGTGTCAGGGCCCTGGGTGAGCCCCAGCCAAGAGCAGAGAGAGCAGTCCTGCAGTTCCAGTGCCAGCTCTGCCTTCTGGGCTGGTGATGGCACACAGCTGACAGCAAAATCCTGGTTTCCTCTGTAGGACTGAAATGTGGGGCTAGGGGTTGTTGGCAGTAGAAGGATGGGGTGCATCAAGAAGCATTAGTGCCAGCCCTGGAAAAGGTGGGGACAGCAGCTGTCCCTTCAGCTGGACCCAGTGCCACCAGGAGGGCAGAGTCTGCTTTCCCCACTGCCTGCCTAATTTTCCTATTGCCAGAACCAGCTCCAATTTTTTTGCAGCCTGTCAGGCACAGGAGCTGGGTAACTGGGATTTTAGCCCAAAACATGCCCTTTTCTGCTCTGCCTGACCTACTTGTCACTGCCTGTGGGGACCGTGGGGGTTCCTGCTCCGCTTGTGCTTCACTTCCAAGGGTCAGGCTCTTGTGCCCAGTGGTACCACAGTGCCTTGAAGCTATCCTGGCGTGCACTGGGTGTTTTGGTACAGAAGCTGGTTTTTCTGTGCTTCAGTAGCACTCAGGGCACTGATGCTGTGCCTGAAGCGTGGCAGAGCTCTCGTGGAGGGGCAGTGCCAGTGCGGAGCCAGCCCCGGGCACTGTGAGCACAGACAGGCCCTGCTCTGTCAGCAGCCAGCGAGAGGAGATGGGTTTTGCAGCATATCCAGGCCACCTATTCAAGCCCAGGTTCTTCTGGCACCCGTGAAATTGTCTGGCAACTTGTGAGTGGGCAGCGTGCCATGTGAGCAGATGGGCTGGCTGTCCTGGCAGCCAGGAGCCCGGGATGCTCAGCTGGCAGAGGGGGACAGGAGCAGAGCTCCTCGGTGCTCCTGTCCAAACGCCTGGCCCTCCTGAAGCTCCCCCAGGAAGGGCAGGCACAGGGGGTGTCTGGCATGGGCACGGGGTGTTTCACAGCAGAGATGATACCCCCACATTCTGCCCTGGGCTCCTGCTACTCCATCACCGAGGACAAGGCAGTTCCTGAGATGCTTTCAGCCTGAGCTCCCCTCTGGGGACAGCTGGCACCTGCCACCATCCTGTGTCCTCCAGAGACTCACCTTGAAGGCAACAGCATGGCAATTATGTTTTTAACTACCTCTGCTAGGTGGTTTCCTGTGAGAAGTGAATCCTGAGATAAAGGGATTAAAACATCCTCTTCAAGGCTTCAGAAATTGTCACAAGGACTTTCTCCAGGGAAGGCCTTAATGCTCATCACCCTGAGGGGCAGCTTTCCTCACACAGGCATGCACTGCAAGATGATTGACACATCATTAATTAACCATTATTAATTAACCCCATAATCTGAAGGGATGGGAAAGGAATTCCTCACAGGGCTGCATCCTGTCATTTCTTTGAACACTAGAGTCCCCTGTTCTGCTGCATTCCCACACCCATCTGGCTTTGGGATTGAAGAAGCTCATAAAGAAGGCAGGACTAATAAACAGCCTTTTACAGGCCCCCGTCAACTGCTTTCATTTCCTGGCAGCCACAGTTAAAAAAGGTTTTGCAGGACAGCAACTATCTGTATTTATTATTCAGAGTTTAGAGGAAGAGGGAAATTAAAAAAAAATAAGGAATTGGTTGTTGCCTTTCAGGCTCCCCTTGTTTCCTGCTGTGTAGGGTGTGATGCTGTGAAGGACAAAGGACCTGTCCCTGATATAAGACAGGCTCCACATGTCCCATCCCTCCTATTGGAATGGCCATGCTACCTAAGCCCAGAATTAGGACAGGACATCAGTCCTGCCTCTCCTTGTTTGTGATTCCCTCCCTCCCCACTGCTCTCCAGCCCCAAACTGTGCTGAAGGGCTGAGCTCCACCCGGAACAGCAGCACAAGGGACAGTTCTTCTCCTGCTGACTTCAACTGTGCTTTGCTTGTGTCCTTGAAGACTTTATTTTGCTCTCATCATCTTGAGCCAGCCTGGATCTTGTGCCAGTTCTGCCCAGTGACCGCTAACAATCTCCTGTGTCAGGCAGCAGCATGATTATAGCTTTATGTCACTAATTTTGTCTGCATTTGCCTCTCAAGGAGCAACAGTGCAGTGATTCTGTAGCCTGAATGTGGCCTAAGGACAGAAACTGCGCTGTTTGCCCACAAACACCAGATTCTTGGGGGGATGCCAGTCTCAGCAAGACCTCAGTGGTGCTGATAAGCCAATAGCCATAATCACTGAGCAGGGCTTTGCTGATGTTCTGGCAAGGTGCTGTGTCCAATACTGTTGACCCCACACTTCTGCTGTTGTGTGCTGCATCCTCTGGCAGCACAAAGCCCCTCTCAGTGATCAGCATGGTACCTGCCCTGCAGGAGTGCCCAGACCCATTATTCTTGGCGTGGCTGGCTCCTTTTATTGGGGGTTGTAAATCAGTGCTCATCCCCCCGATGCAATTCCAGGCCCAGCAGTTTAAATCCTGCCATTTTGTGTTTCTCCAATTGGGAAGGGCCTCCTGTCGCTGACAGCTGAATCACATTTTTAACAACAATTTCCTTTGTTATACAAAACGATGCCAAAGCAAACACTGCAGTTGGAGGCTCACTATCTGGTTTAAATAACACAGACCTTTAAGTGGATGAGGGCTATGAATAGTTTTTATGTAGATCCTGAGTTTGTGTTGTTTACTTGCTTGTTTTTGAAGGATTTTTTTTTTCTGTATTTTCCCTGGCAGTGTGAGCCTGTCACTCTTGCAGTAGGACAGTTTGGAAAAGCTCCCTGATCCCTCTCTGCTAATTGTACTCTTATTATGTTACTGGATTCTCTCATCTTACCCTTCTCCTAAAAAATGTATTGAATTGCTTGATATTGCACCAATTCTTTATTGCAATATCTTCTAGATTTAAAAGCTACATGTATTGAAACCATTTTGGTGCTACCAAAGCTGTTTAATATCTGTGAATTTATGGAATGTATTTTCTGGCACTCAGCAGTGACTCCAAAGCCCCAAAGAATTACACTCAACAGCCCTGAATTTCAAAACCTGACATCACTGTGAGCAAGGAATACAAATCCATCAACAGGAGCAGGATTTTAATTGCTTTTGAATGATTCTATAGAAATCTAAAATTGCTTTGTGGGATGAAAAAAAAAAATCCCCACTTTTGTCTGTGAAGAAGTTTTAATTCTGGCGAATAAGATAAGTGGTTGCTGGAATAATACAAGATTTTTCCCCTCTGACTGTGTAGCTGTTCCTACAGCCCTGCCTGCTGGGATTTTATCCCTGAGCAGTGAGACATCAGAGTTCATCAGATATTATACGTGGCAATTGCCAAGCCAGGAGAGGCTGTTTGGTGGCTGGAAGATTTGTGCTTCTATTGCATTCACTGCTAAAAAATGAGACCACCTGCATTCTTTTGCAATGTGACCTTCTCTAGCTGGTCATATGCTGTGTTTTCTTTGTGATCTGATCTGGTTTTAAGGGTAATCAAAAGAGCAACAGTGCTTTAAAACCCAATAATACCTTGTCTCTTCTTTTACAGTTTTCCTTTCTTTTTTTTCTCTCTCTCTTTTTAATGAGGGGAATGAAAATCTTTGCAGACATTTCTACATCTGGCTTAGCGTCTAGTTAAATGCATCCTCAGGGAGTGCTGGAAAATATTACTTCTCCTGTTTAGAAGAGAAGTAAATGAGTCATATTTTCCAAAATAGTTTTCAAGGAAAGGGATATCAAAAGTTGTTTGTATTTTCCTGTTTAATAGATTTATTGAATACTTAAAATCTGGTCTGCATCACCAGAGGAGCAACACCAGGGTGTGAGTGGTTCCTTTGCCTTGGCAAGTGGCAAAACCTGCCCAGCTGGCAGAGTCCTGGGTGTCTGAGCCCCCCAGGGATGGGGCAGCCTGAGGGTCCCTTCCCTGTCCCACCCCTTTCTTGTGGGGTCAAATGCTGTGGCCCTGCTGGCCCGCAGAGGAAATTAGATCTGGTCTCTTGTCTCATCTCAGCTTTTCTGTGTGAATCAGCTGGGGGAACCCCCTTCCTGTAGGGGATGTCCAAAGGTACCCAGGGCACCCAGACTGGAGACCACAGTGGAGCCTGGGAGCCTGTCCCACCTTCTGCCTCTCCACGTGGCTCCTTGGCAGAGAAGGCTTTGCTGAGACCCTGGAAAAGCCTCAGCCCAGGCCAGGACACAAAGAGTTGCCATATCTCCCAGGTCCCCCTAAAGCAAACCCCTGGTGAGCTAAAGCTTCTCAAAGGCACCCAAGGACATCAACAGACATCACTCAAGTGGGGCCACAGCAGCATCTAATACAGCAATAACATTTCCTTAACCAGGTATGGAAAATATTGCTGAGCTTGGTTCAGGGAAAACTAAACAAGACAAGACAACCCAGTATTTTATGTTTTATTTAGCATTACACTTGCAAAAAGGTGTTTGGTTGCAGCATCTGACATTTCTCCCTGATATTTTCCTGGCATTTGAAGCATGTTAATGCTGACATGTATTAGAGTACAGAAAACCTTCCTGTCGAGGGCCTTTAAATATTTTTAATTATTTTCAGAAACAAAACCAGCCATTATTGTATTTTTGAAACACAGTCATTTTGTCCTTTCTTCCCTAACCGCATCTCTTAAAAATACTTTTTGAACACTTATTTTTAAATCGTTTTTCCTTTAAATTGACCATAACAAACCAGACAGATCTCTTCAGGATTAATTTTCCACCTAGCTGAAGAAATTAGCTCTTGCTTTCTCCCTCCCACCTTGAAGCTGTGCTCGGATGGTTACCTGGATACCCTGCCTGTAAAGGATGCATGTGCTGAGGCAATTTAAATAGCCTGATTTGTCATCTAACTGCAGACATCATTAGCAAAGCATTATTTGGCTGGAACACTGTAGGCTGAACGTGGATAACTCCTCTGTGTTGAGGAAAGATTTAATTTAACCACCTGGTGACCAAATATTGTCTGTCTTTACTGCAGAGCTGCAGCAAGGCTGGTGCGAGGAATACAAGTTGTATCTGGGTGGGAAGCTGTTTTCCTGTGGTGTATAAATACTGGGAATTTATTCTGCACCAGGAGGAGGACAGCTGCTTTCAAATTTGTTGGTTCAGAATCTACTGGTTGGTTTATTTTGGGGCAAGGAAATAATTTTTGCGTCAAGGAGGAGAAGGGAAGAAAATATGAGCCTGGCTTTTCCTTTTTGCTGTGTAACTTTTTCTCCTTGTCACAGTCCCCGTTTCAATTTACTTCTCTGGTTATCATCTCTGCTTTTAAATGGCAATTCCATCAGGATGGAAGGATCCTTATAAACAGGTTTTTAAAAACAAGCTGGTGAAGTCACAGTGATGTTTTCAATTATGTGACAGGATGTAAAGCAGAAAATCGTGGCCTTCTCTGATAAGACCTGCATGTCAAAAAGCAGAAATTGGCATTTCCTTGGAATCTGACTGTGGAGCGTGGTCAGGGATGTAGTCTGGGCATAACAATAAGGAACATGTAAAAACAAATCTGAGCTTTAGGAAAAGGTATTTTTAGTTCTCAGATCACTTTTTGGTTTAGGATTGAACATAACATAACCATTTTAAGGCTCTAACCAAAAATCAGATCATTTATTATTGAATCCAATGTGATTTGGACAGCTCAGCTGGAGTCTGGTGATCTGTCAGGTTCCACAAACCTCCCATTGAAGGGAATTCTTCAGCTACAGCTGAATTGCAGAAGCACCACAGTTACTGAGCTGCCAATTATATATTCCTGAACGTTCTTCGTGGCAAATCAACTCCCAAATCATGTTCAGAAATCACAGTCTTAAATGAAGCACGGCTGCAAAATATTCTGCTGATCTATGGTGCAAGTCCTTTTCCTTTAGTCATAATTGATGTTACAAAATATTTTATGGCTTCTGTCATTAGTATTCCCAGTTGGCTCAATCTACAATTTATCTCATGCTGTAAAAATGCTAAGAATTTTCTACTGATTAGCAGCAACAGTAGGGCATGTTTCTACATTTATCAACATGGGGCATTTTTTGGTGGTTAAGGAGTCTTTTGTCTTTGAATTACAATGTGTCTAGACATTCTATTTTTGTTACAAATCTAGCAAAATGAAGATGCTTTTCAGGTAGTAATTAAATTCTTTCAGTGACATGAAGTCTACTGTGCACAAGGCTTCAGGATAATGAATATATTTATTTCCAGGAAATCTACAATATTTTCCTTGCCATTTGTAGGACTCAGCACATAAATAATGCAGGCCATGCTGTGCTGATTTTCAGTTCATCCCAGGAAATTATGCCATTAAAAATGCCACGGTTCTTTCAGGCACACACAGACACAGCAGGTAACAGGAATATTCATGTGATGAACAGTGACAGAAGCAGCATTAGGTAATGCATAACCTTGCAAAGCACCCCTTAGACAATGAAATTGTTTGCAGTAATTATAGTGTGGAATGAGACCGTTGTTTAACTTAACATCATGGCAGCAAAAATGTGATCCATCAAAGTGGCTCTGAGTTTGTAACCCAGGGTTAGGACTTGGAAGTGGAAATAAGGTGAAGGGAAATGAAGAGCTCTGCATTCTCCCCCACCACCCCAAACACACACAGTTGATGAGCGTGGTGAAAATGGGACTTCTTTTCAGCAATTCTGGAAATGTAAGGTCCCCATAAATTCCTCCCAGCCTTGCTTTTGTCTGTGAGCAAATGTTGCTTTTTGAGATCTGCAATTGCATTGTTAAAATCTCCCCTCTGCAAAACCAGCAGAGGCTCTTGCCTCTTGGTGTCTCTGCTCGAGGTGAGAGTGGTCTGTGTGTTCAAGAAGGAGAATTTACCATCTCCCATTCGTAGGCATCACTTCTGCATTAGCAGAGCTTTAGTACGTGTGGCAAATGGAAATCAAGTACATGATGTGCCTGGAAGGAGTTTATCCAACTATTTATGGGCTGATCACATTTGGAGCTAGAACTGGCTTGGTTATTTTTAGTTGAACAACGTGGCACTAGTAGTCGCATTTATAGAGAAGTGAGAAAATTCTCCTGCAATTCACAGACCTTTCTCTCTGGATTTCAGTGTCCCCACGCTCGGTGTCCCAGAGAAGCCGAAACCCGCATGCCAGGGGCTGCCTGTGTGATTGCAGGTCAAAGAGTCACAGCTCAGACACAGATTTAAACTCCCACAAAGCAGCTTTGTGTGTCTTTGTGCCTTTCCTCCTGCCCTCCCAGCTCTGTGCACCACGGTCTGTTGGGCTTTGCCTGCTCCAAGCCCCAAGCTCTGCTCTGGGCAGGGACCACGGCTGTTCTTTGGCAAGCCAGGATAAGTTTTCCCATCCCTCCGAGGTGGTTACTGCCTGGAGAGCCTGTGTTTGCCCGGTGGTGTTGGAGAAAATCAGTTTTCAGAGCTGGAGTTGGGTGGAGCTGGCACAAAGGAGCTTTGTGCAGGAGGGAACTCAGCTGGGCACGAGGCTCGCTGTGAAAAGTTTTGGCTGGATCTCTCAGAATAGTTCAGAAAGAAGAAAAATCTCGCTGTTGTTGGAGAAAGACAAAAAAAAAAGGCCTCAATCTTATTTCTCATCTTTATTTTAATGATAAAAATCAACAATTTCAAGCTATTGGTCTTTGATGTGCCTCTAGAAAGAAATTCCAATAATGTTAAAGATGCTGATGTGATCCATAGGTCCATCATTAGCATGAGTCATTATTCCTTCTTTCTTACAATGAAAGGGAATTGAAAACCATTAAAAATCATAAACTAATAAGGCAGAAGCATATAATTTAACATGGTCATCTATTAAAAATGCACATTGTGCATAAATAATCAGACATATCAGCAGGGAATCCACAGCTATCTAACAACTAAGTTGCTTTGCCATTGCCATCTGACCTGTAGATAAGTGGAAACAATGTCTTCATTAAGCTTACAGAACTGAATATTAATCATTAGCAAAACCAGCGCTGCGAGAGGAAGGGGAAGCCTTGCTATGTCCCTGGGAGCTGTGTGCATGTACCTAATGGCAGGATTTAACTAATAAGGTCATATCAAAAATAGATCTGCTATTTGTCCACGGGGCTTACTGGTCTGCTGCAAAGGCAGTCGGATTTAGGGTGTCGTTTGGAGACTCATTGCATGTTCTGGGAAGAAAAGGTGTAGCTGGAAATATGCCCTAAAAGACTTGACTTCACTTGTCCTCTTATTTTCTCCTCTGGGTGAAAAGGATTAAGAACAGCTGAGTGTTTAATTTTTATAGGATTTCATGAAAACAGTGGGGTTTTTTTGTTTGTTTTCAATGTCCCCACTGCTCTTGGCTCTGCCCCTGCCAGAGCTGGGTGGTGGGAGCAGGAGGTGATTCCCTGGTGATTATGCTAATGATTCCCTGGTGATTATGCTAATGATTACCAGAGCTGGGTGGTGGGAGCAGGGGGTGATTCCCTGACATTTCTGGGACACCTCAGACTGCACTGTAGGTATGTAGGTGACATCCCTAATTTGGAGAATGTGACAGTGTGACATTGTAGCACCAGCCTATGCGATGCTGGAAATCAAAGGGTAGAGCCAATACTTTTAAAGAGGTGACTAAAAAGATCTGTATATGTATAAAAAATGGAATGTCAAATTTAATCTTCTTTGCACCTTTGGGTCATTTTCCTCGTTTTCCTGGAGGTGGGCAAGGAACCCACTTTATTTTGTTCCTTTTGGTTCCCTTTCCTACCTGTTTGAACCAATGAGCTGATTCAGTCTGGAGGTGCTCTGGCTGTCTGTAACTAATCCTGTAACACTTTTCTGACATTCATATTGATGTTGAGCAGTTCTGTCAATACCATCACTCCCTGTGAGCTGCATGGAAAAGAGCACACAGGAAAAAAAAAATAAAAAAAGGAAAAACAGGTTTAATTCTTGCCAATATTTGTGATAAAATGAAGATCTTCACTCAAGTTTATTGGAATTTTCTCAGGCATTTCGTAATAGCAGCTTACTGGAAATTGCTTAAGGAGGGAGCTCAAGGGACCTGTAATACAACACAAAAAGATGGCTTGTGTGTTCTTTGCTATCCGAGATCTCAGGTCCTGAAAGTGTCAGACACATAGTGTGCTCTAGACAGAGTTGAAATTCCAATATTAATTTCAGATTCTTCAGCTCCTGCTCTTGCTTAATCCTGCATTAACCATCTTGATATTGGCAAGAGCTGTGGAGGATGTACTCAAACTAAATGCTAAAGCCAGAGGTTATGTCTTCTGTCCCCCTCATGCAGGCATGGATGAGAAGGGGCTGTTTGCTGTCACAGGGGGCTCATTTGGTTATTTGGTTGAGTCTGCATCTGTTCCACAATCCTCTGGAGTCAACAGGGAGCTTTTCCCATGAATTCACTGCCCTTTAAATTTGAGTGCAGGCAGATCAGGCCCCGGTTTATGAACTGGCTCTGTCTTTCCTGATCTGGTTCACCTTGAACTCATGGGAAACCTTTCACTGAGTAGAAGGAAAGTTGGATCAAACCCAGAGGAAAAACAGTAAGTGCTGCAGGAATGGGACCGTGAAGTCCAATGGTTAAAGCACACAATTGCTTTGCTCTGCCATTTACTTATCCTCACAGTAGGAAAACTGAAATACAAGTGTCCTTGGCTTTGAGAAAAACATCATTCTGTCTTTGAAGCCAAACTGCTGTGGGCACACAGCTATCACACTGTACATACAGTAGATAAGCTTCACATTTGGTAGACATTTAAACACAGTTAAAAATTCAAGGAGAGGTAACCAGAGATTCACTGTTAGAGAAAAGCAGCTGCATGTCATAAATCAGCTCCACCAAAAAAAAAAAAATCTGGCAGCAATATCATTTCACTAAAGCTTTTACTGCACATCTTTTGCATCATTTTCCTCCCCTCCCTTGTCCTCTACTCTTGCCTGTTTTTTCCTCTCGCCTCTTAGAAAAACACGTGTTGTTTTTTCTCAGCTCTGCCTTTTTTATCAACCCTCTCACACTTTATTGCAATCTCCCCTTATCTTACCAAACATCCTCAAGGTAGATAGACTTTAAAGTTTAAATTAGCTGAAAGGAATGTCCAGGAGTGGGGCAGGGGAGCACACCTGCTCCACGTGGAGCCCTGGCTCAGCACAGCCAGAGGAGTGTTCCCTGTGTCTGCCTGCACACTCACACACACATCCCTTCCCTTATCTCCACTCCAGCTCTGAGTGGGTGCATTTCTGCAGCCCACGAAGCGTGAATATTCCCGTGCACCTCCAGCGTGGGAGTTCACCGAGCCATTGCACTTGATGGGAGATGTTTCTGTAAAACACTGATTGCCCTGAGCAGCCAAGCCAGCCACAGCCTTCCTTCCCTTGCACTGCCACGGGGTTCTTCCCCCAACATCCTTTTGCTCTTTGTCTTGTCATATGGAATATTTTTCAGAGATTTCAATAGGTCTTTTTTTTTATTATTTTTTTAATTTAAGGGGTGCAGTTTAGGCCAATACTGAGCCCTTCTGAAATCCTGCATCCAGTGTCATTTTTAGTGATTCTCCTCCAAACCTGCACCTCCATTTCTTCCCTAAAAAGCTGTGTCTATAACTGGGATAAAAGGAGGAGAGGGATGATGCTCTGTGGCAAGCAGGGACTGTATTTGCAGCTCCCCAGCAGCAGGGCCCACATGGAGGCCAGGAGGTTAAAATCCTCCTTCTCAGTGGAGGTGGAAAAGAGGGAAGAGATGCTAATATGGCTTGATTTTCCCCTGGGAATAACCCAGTGACTCCCTGTGGGCTGCAGAGCATGAATCCACCCTCACAGAGACAGTTGTAAGCTTAAAGGACCCTGATGTGTAATTTCCAGTGTAATTTGTGACTCATGTGGTGCCCTTAATATAAAGTGTGGATTAGCAGGGAAGGTTTCCAGCCTGGAAAAGGAGAATTTTAGAGAGAAAGGAACGGTTTTTTTTTTAATAGGTTTGTAAAACAGTGTGATTATTCTGTGAAATGGCTACTAAAAAAAGCTTCCAAGCCAGTATGCTCTTCCTCATGCAATAAATGAGAAACCAAGGCTGAGGAAGATAGAGTTAGCTAACTGACATTTAGCCAGGAAGTGAAACATTTGGGTGAATACTAAGATGATCCAGGGCTGTGTTCTACTTGAGAAGCTCAGGCATCCCCTGACTGAGGCTGAGGAACGCTGTTCCCAAGCTGTTGAGAGGTTTAGGAGCACCCAGGAGTATTTGCACTTGTAGGTCACCTTGGCAGGCTCCAGGCAGTAAGTAACTCCCCGAGGAAGGCTCCAAGTGGTGATATCAGCACATTCCCAAACATGTAACCCCCTGCAGACGGAAGTAATGCAGGTGGGAGATGTGTGAGTGAGGGGGAACCGGCCTCAGAGGTGGACTGGTCACCTGCAGGGCTTTGCAGTGGGGCCAGTGCCAGAGCTCAGCTGGGGCGTGGAGAGCAATGAAGTGCTGCTCCATGTTCCTTGTTTAGGCAAAATTCTGGCTGGGAAGAAAACACCCAGAAAACGAGGGGTTACCCATGAACTGCAGAACCAGCTTAGGGCAAAGAGTGAGTTGGGCTCTCCTCACAGAGGTGCTGTTTGCTGACAGGAGCGGTGATGAGGCAGGAGTTAAAATAAAATAAACCAGGAAACAGAGAGGTTGCATCGTTTGCTTTATTAGAGCAACGAAATAAGCACACCGTCCCAAAGCAGTTCCCTTTCCTTTGTAACCACGAAGCAGTCTGGGGCAGGCAATTACACCTCCTTTGCAGCTCAGAGGGGCACATCACCCTTTGCCACAGGTTAAGGAATGTGAACAGCAGCAGGAAGGCCAGTTCAGGGCAGTGTGTGCTTTACTGGGAAATCACCCCTCCGAGGAACTGGACACACTCAGTCCCGGGGAGCAATCATCTCACAGTAACCAATGCCTGCAGCCCTCAGCGGCATAATTATGGACAATTCTCAGGATCTGGGGTTGAAGCAAGCTTGAAAAGCAAAACTTGGGGTTCTCTGGGTGAAAGTCCCCTCTGGTGGGCAGAAGGATGGGGGACCAGTGCATCCTCTGAGCCCTCTGTGGGGCATTCTCAGGGGAAATGATGTGTGGGGGCTGGGGCTGAGCTGTCTGCTGGCACTCAGAGGGTCTGGGGTTTGCAGGAGGAGGTTGCACAAGATGCTCTGATCCCCTGTTTCTCATTTTGTACTGAAACTTTGATGTGCACAGCTGGTAAAGCAGCTCTATAAATAAAAAATTCATTCTCTTTTTTTAAAATATTGGTACGCACACTATGTAGGCTCTGTCCCATTAATGATTTTGGTGGCAGTAATTTGTCTGCAAAGTCTTGGCCACTTAATTCAGTGCAGTTCAGTAGCCAGGAACTCCTGAATGGTAAAATGGAAACATAAAGCCAAAAATGTTTGAACTTCTGCATGGGCAGGTGGGAAGGGAGGGTGCTCTTAGCTGGCATGGCTTTGGGTCCTTGGGAAAGCACAGCTCTCCTATACAAATGCAGATATAGAGGTCAGCCACGACATAAAACAGTGAAATCTCAAAGGATTTTTCACTTTTATAGCCAGAGCCTGAGCATCCTTTCATTTATTCTTCCAAGCCATAGGTTTTATTCCTGTTACATGATCTTAAGAACTGTCAGAACTGCAACACTTCATGAGTGAGAGAGAGGGAGGCACGGGGTGCAGAAATTCAAACTCTCAGCTACAAATTGCAAGAGGGAGCCTGGGCCAAATGTGCTGAATAGAGAGTGCAAACACTGTGGTGCTTCTAGTGGTGTCAACACAAAGTTCAGACAAGTTTTGGCCTGGAGAGGAGAACGTTGGGTACATTGTGCTCATACAAGTTGCTCGTACTGCCCCATGGCCCCTCAGCACATTCCTCTACCTGGCACAGCTCAAAAGGCATTTCAGGAACACAAGAGCTTGCAGAAGTTGTCTGAGCCTTTCCAGATCTCTTTGTATTTGCCTGTGTGGAGCAGGAGACACACTGAAAGCCTGGATTTGAGCCTCATCTCACTTATAAGGAGGCTTGATCACACCAAGGAACTGCAAGCCTCAGAGTCAAACAGAAAGGTGACATTTGGGACCTACCACAGCCATGGCAGAACGGTCTTTGGGAAATGATTTTCTCCCAAAGAAGTTGTTGTCATGGGTGGAAAGAAGGAGAAGGAGAAGGAGAAGGAGAAGGAGAAGGAGAAGGAGAAGGAGAAGGAGAAGGAGAAGGAGAAGGAGAAGGAGAAGGAGAAGGAGAAGGAGAAGGAGAAGGAGAAGGAGAAGGAGAAGGAGAAGGAGAAGGAGAAGGAGAAGGAGGAGTTCTGAGTCTGGCAGTGGCCAGGGTGAGTGGCCAGAGCTGCTGCTGGGATCTGGTGCTGATCACTGGCTCGTTCCTGCGAAGTGCTGAGCACAAAACAGCTCCGAGGAAGGATTCAGTCTGTGCTGGGCTGGCAAGGACACACATGGTTCACTGGCTACATGTGTGCCCAAAGTTAAGCATGTGCTTAATGAGGCTCGAGTGCTTCGCTCAGGGCAGAGCTGAATCCTTAATAGCTCCATGTTTTTGCAGCTTTTGCTGAAAAACTGGGCTAATATTTTCCTGCTTCCTGGGAGATTTTGAGGACAAACTTGCTAGCATTCATGGTTCTGGTAATGATAGCAAGGAAACTCATGAATAAAAAGCAAGAAATTATGTATCAATACACCAGACTCACAGTAATTACTTTTCCTAACCTATAAACCTGTTGTGAACCCAGGAATTTCAACGGGCACATACATCACGTACAGTGAGAAGAAAAAAATCCAAAAAGCTGAAAGAAATTTGAGCTCTGCTATGCTTCTAATATGTTTAATGTTATTGTTCCATTAAATCCCTGCCCTTAATGACCCCAGACATATTAAATAACGTTCTCAGGGCTGAAGAAATGCTTCAGACTTCTAATTTTACACATATTTTTCCCTCCTGTGCTCTCGGACCTCCAGAAGTGTTGTATATTGAAAAACCTCTGTAGCAAATACTCTGCAGCCTCTTTTCCTGAAGAGAGGCTGCAGGTAACCGGGCTCACGTGGAGCTCTGCTTGCTCTTGACAGTTTTTCAAAAACAGTTTTTGCAGCTGTATCATTTCTCATGTTTGCCATTTGTGGTGAACAGACAATGTACAGTGGAGCCTCAGAGGGATAACTCAAGGGGAAAGATGACAGATAGCATGGGCTTGGCATGGCAAAAATGCTCACACCGCTTGCTCAAGAGCACAAAGGAATCTAGGCCATGCAGGGACAGAAAATATTCATGCTGATATAATTTCTTAATGAAGATGTCTCTAAAAAGACACAAAATGTCACTGCAACAACTCATTACTGACGTCCCCTGCTTTTTTAATTGCTGTGAGGTTTTTTCCTCCCTGCTGTGACAACAGCATTGACCACATTAACATTGGCACTGGGAACTCTTTTGTTGTGCTGTCAAGTACCTTTTAATCTTTCAATTCCTGCGTGTCAAGACAGGTTTCTATCTCAAGGATGAACGAAACCTTATTTCTGGGTCAAGAATTTTTTTTTTTTATCTGCAGAGTAAATTAGTGACAGGAGCTTCCCAGAGCTTGCCTTTCTTTTCACACCGTGACTCCTTTGTTTTTGTGGGCAAGCCCTGCTTGTTCTGGACGACAGAAAAACATTCCTACCCAACAAGCACTGCCACTGTGGCATCAGTGTTCATCTGTTCTCTACATTCCCTCTTCCCACCAGCACCTCAAGGAGGGAGACAAAGATGAGCTTGCAGCCAGAGTCTCACCTTTGCACCCCTGTAATCTCTGGGGGTGTGTGCTGCCTCCTGTGCAATCAGAGCTCCAGTATGGATTGTAACCCTCCTGCTGAGCTCCCTGGGCAGGGGGAGGCTGCTCTAAATCAGAGTATGACAGCTGAGCTTCTGATTTTGGAAATGCACACTTCAGCCCCACTGCTGGCCCTAAAGCAGCCGTGTGTGTCGCTGCTCACAGCAGAAGCAGCCCTGGACAGAGCTCACTGCAGTGGCTGTGAAAAGCATCTTTATTTCCCTTACCCCACCATCCAGGGGGCTGCTTTTCCATAATAACTGAGGTCAGCCCCAAAATGTTGGAAAAACTCATCTTACCTCAAATGTTTTTTAAACTCGTGTGCTTTCTAACACTATGCCTGCCTTTGAAATTTAAAGATTCCTTGAAGAAAGGCAAAAAAATATTTCTGTAGCACCTCACTAGTGTTTGCAGGGTGCAGGGGAAATACAGGCAAATGTTACAAAGAATGATCCCACTTGTCTGGTCACATCATGTCCAAACCACAGTGTTAGATATTGCTGCATGTGCTGGATTATGCATTAAATTCCTCTCCACATCCATCTGGAGCTGGGTAGCACTGGAGCTCATCTCTCTGGTTGTGTAGGGCTTACCTGCTCTGTAACAGCATTTCACTTGGCTTGCTTCACAGCCACCTCCTAAATAATAATAACAACAAGAAATGAATAAGAATAAGAATAAATAAGAATAAGAATAAGGAGAAAGAAGAAGAATAAGGAGGAAGAAGAAGAAGAAGAAGAAGAAGAAGAAGAAGAAGAAGAAGAAGAAGAAGAAGGAGAAGAAGAAGAAGAAGAAGAAGGAGAAGAAGAAGAAGAAGAAGAAGAAGAAGAAGAAGAAGAAGAAGAAGAAGAAGAAGAAGAAGAAGAAGAAGAAGAAGAAGAAGAAGAAGAAGAAGAAGAAGAAGAAGAAGAAGAAGAAGAAGAAGAAGAAGAAGAAGAAGAAGAAGAAGAAGAAGAAGAAGAAGAAGAAGAAGAAGAAGAAGAAGAAGAAGAAGAAGAAGAAGAAGAAGAAGAAGAAGAAGAAGAAGAAGAAGAAGAAGAAGAAGAAGAAGAAGAAGAAGAAGAAGAAGAAGAAGAAGAAGAAGAAGAAGAAGAAGAAGAAGAAGAAGAAGAAGAGGAAGAAGAAGAAGAAGAAGAAGAATCACAACAGCCTGTGAATCTGAGCTGTGACCAGGCTGAGAGCTCAGCACCCAGCACACCCCATCTCCTCAGCCACATTCCCAGGGGACAGGAAGGGGACCAGTGGCTGTCACACCAAAAAGCACGGGTGGGGATCTCATCCTGACAAATGTGCTTACACTAATAGATTTCTTTTTCCATTTGCTTTTCCCGTGGTGACAGTCAGCTACTTACTGGGCAGAGCTGGAAGTAATATTCTGAATTGCTAAAGGAAATTTTCCCAGTTGATCAAACTCTTATGTGTTTTGTGCTGATCAAAGATTCTCTTCATGTCTTATGCATTTGAAAGCACAAAAGAATGAATGAAAAAAGAGCTATTCTTCTGAGCTGGTAGACAATGAAATGATGATTGGTGAGATTATGCCTTGACTTTACTGTCAGCACAATGTCAGTAAAGGCAACAGTATAGAGAAGGTGCATTTTGAGATATTAATACCACTAAAAGAAACAGAAAAGCCCCAAAAAGAGGAAAATGTCTGGGTGTATTATTATTTTTATAGTTTAGTGGAGAATAAAATGAATTTTTCATATTCTTGGATCATATTATTTGCCCTGATTATTCATCCCTTCATATCATATCTGCTTGTGTAGGCAGGAGAGGCAAGTCAATGCTTTGCTCAGGTGAAAATCTGCTTTTTTATATTTATATTATGTAGACATCTAGTGCATGGAGTGGCAGGAACCTTCCACTGGTGCTGCTCCTAGCAAGGGACTGACTTTTCACAACCTTTTCACAAATGCCCTGACCTGTGTAGAGGAATTAGAGTTTGTTTTTTCTGTCGTCTAGCAACAGTGCTTAAGCAAAGGCAAAGCCCTAAAATAGGTTTTCAGGGCTCTGGCTTGGATGGATTTTTAATGAATTGAAAATAAATTAATTGTGCTTAGTAAAGAAGGGCCTTCTGAGCTGAGGAATCTGCAGTCTCAAGGTGTTAAGGCTTCGTTCCCAGGTCTTGGCTTGGGGATGCTCTTCTCAGGAATGGGAACCAGTTGTCCTGGTGTGTTTGTCACATGTATCCCCCCTTGGAAAGGCACTCACATCAGCTGCAGCAGGTGTCTCTGGGATGGTTTTGCCCTGACCATGGAAGGAGGAGAAAGAGCAAGGCTGGAAATGAGCAGGGGAGGAAGGCCAGCACACGAGGGCGAGAGGGCTGTGGGATCACAAAAGCACATTTTGAAGATCACATTAGAGCAGCGTCTGTCAAGAATGGTATAGTTCTAGCTGATCTCACCCTCGGGCCAGGGAATGGGCTAGGTGACCTCCTGAGCCTCCTTTTGCTTTCCCACTGGCAACAGAAAGAAAACCCACCTCAATAGGGTGATCCCCGTGGATTTTCTCTCCCTCTTTATCCCACTGTCCTTCTGTGCCAGGTAACAAGATATTATATATACAAATGTGCTTTCAGAAGCGCGTTGTTATTCTCTGCACAAGAAGTTGGTGATTTATGTTAAGCTAACTGGTCCTTGAGCATGTGCTGTTGTCAGGCTCTCTCGGTCTGCTCAGGAGGAAAGCACTCCAGGGCTGGCACACAGGAACACGATCTGGGTATTTATCCTTTTGGCAGTTTGCTAATTATTCCTATTGCTATCACCTCCCTGAGCAAATTTCTGTCTCTCCGCCACCGTAAATATTCTCTCATTTTTTCGAGCTGCAGAGCTGCTGCTTCAACTGGAGAAGCCTGAATATCCTGCAGGGGCCCATATTGTCATTTGGTTGATAGCAGTGACACGGGCCAAACATCCTTTCTGTACCACTCAAATTGCATGTCTTTGCATTCCTGCGTTGGCCACTCATTTTCTGGCCCATATTCTGCTCTTGTAAACAGCTCCTATCATCCCTGGGAGTGCTCTTTGTAGCACAATGCTTTGATAAAGCCAGAGCCATCAGCTGCCAAGACTCCATAAGGAGTCAGAAATAGGCACCAGATATCTCTGCTGCTGTGCATGTAGCTGCATTAGCAGTGCCATTTCTCTTCCTAAGGACTTACTAAGCCATTAAAATGCATTATAAAATTAAATGGCATTTTTTTCCACCTGTTCTAACCAGTGCCAAGTGCATTGAAAACCCTCCCAGATGATACAACTCTGCATGCAAAATCTCAGTACCCTCCTAAGGACTGCAGCTGCCTCAGAGACACCTTTTTAGTCTTTTTTTTTTTTTCCCATGGGCTGTCTCCTTCACTTAGAATAATAAGCTTTAGATGATCTCAGGGCACTCTAGATCCCCCTGCTGCACAATCCAATTTGACATAAGTGTTGCGTGGAGGGGAGGGAGGGAGAAAATCTTGCAAGCAGACACTGGACTTTCAGTCTGAGTTTTCCACTAGTACAAAGAAGAGGTTCATCAGTGAGGGCTTGGGAGATTTCATGCCTGTCTGTGTTTGAAGAAAGGCTCTCTGGAACTGATGCAGCATCTGTGCTTCAGTGGTGTGCTGGATCAAGGGGCTGCCTGTGGAACTACCAAATGCAAAAAATTCCCAAGTCCATTCCGAGCCAAAAAATCATCGAAACAGCAGCAAACTGCTGAGTGGTCACCTTTTAGTCTTGCATTAACTATCCTTTTAGTCTTGTATTAGCTATATTTTATCCTTTAGGTAACACTGTGTATGAGTGTTATGTGTGTGTATGTGTTGAGCCTGCATCTGGGCTTCAGGACAGGTGTTTAAACACCTTAAGGGCTCCACAGGAAGAGAGGAAAGCTGCTTTCCAAAGGAGAAGAATAGCAACCCGTGGCTGTGGGTAGACCCAGTTAATCTCCTGTTATCTGTCCCGATAGCCAAATGATGCTCTTATCAGTGTCAGTCCTGTCCCTGCCAATGCAATTACAAAGCCTCACTGGTTTATATCTCTTTGTGAGTTTGCTGCTGCCCAATTCCCCTGGCTGGGTCAGGCAGTGGCTCTGTCTGCAGAACGGCCTGACCCAAGCAAGCCTGCTCCCTGCTGCAGCAAAGCTCCTGGTTGTGCTCCCTAATCATCCCTAATCCCAGCGGCTGATGCCCCTGATGATGTGTCAGAACACGAGGGTAGCCTATTTAAAAGGAGCTGTTCTCCAGCCACCACATCCTCTCATTAGTCCAGGGACGTGGGTCTGACACGAGGGGTGTCTCAGAGATGACTCTGGACTGCAGCATGGGAAGACAGCATGTGTCTGTCAGGATAACACTTAGCTCACATTGGGCTCCTTGCCCTATTTTCTAGCTTTCTGGCTGCTGTACAGATAATAGAACCCCTCCAGAGCAGAGGAAGTCTGGCACTGAGCTGGATTCTTTCGAGTAATGCATGGCCCTGGTGGGTATTAATCCTGGTAGTTTAGGCAGGTGTATGCTAGCGATCCTGGAGACGAAATACAGATTTCCATGGTAAAGGTTTAGTTTTTATAATGCTGTTTTCTGGAATACCAGAGAGTTTGCAGAGCCTGCAGTCACCATGTGGTGATTTGGTTCACGAACAGCAAAAAGAAAAGTCCTGAGAAGTTATTAATGTTGAGGCTGGGGGACCAAGTAATTGGAAAGCAAAATTTAAAAAAGTTTACAGAAACACTGAAGAAAAAGTTAAGGTTTTACAATTATTTCTGAGCCCAAATCACTATGTTGATTTATCCGAATACTACTGAGCACCAAAACAGGTGCTAGAATGGAGCAACCATAGCTAGAATGGAGCTGACTCACCAGATTTATTCATGACTGTTCATTTGTCAGAGCAGCTTTCTCTGTTCTGTTTGTAAGCATGACTCACTTTTATAGCCACCAGATCAGATCACAGTTGCATCTTGTCTTGTGTCAACACAATCGTGTCCCGCTCCTGTTTGAAAGCATTCTTTGCTTCCTGTGTTTTTTCTGAGTTGTGCCATGGTGGGAAAATCTCCCTGGGCTTTGATTTCCCCTTAGTTCTTATTTCTTCCCTACACGTGTTACCGTGCTGGTTTGTCTTTTCCTCATGCTGTAATTGGGCTGGTGCCACTGTGTAATTTTTAACTGTGTGCAGTATCAACAGACCTCCATCTGTCTCTCCTCCAGAGCTTCCCAGCCTGCCGTTATAAATATCTGCCAAATCCTTCTCCAAGGAGAGGATCACCAGATTCCAACTGTTTGCAAAATAAGAGCCACTGCCAGAAATCCTCTCCCACCGTCTGCAACCTGTGCAGAGCCTGTCCCTGCTCGCTGTGGGGTGGCACTGCTGGCACTGGGGAGCTCAGGCTGGAATTCTCTGTCCCCCAGGAGCGTGTCCTGCTGCAGGGGGCTCAGCATGCTGGTCTCTCTGCTCAAGGATCTCATTCTATCTGTCATTTTATTAGACAATAACCTTCAATAACCATCAGGTGATAAAACCAAACTAACTGTAGGTGGGGATGGGTTTTTTTTTCCTTTTAAAATGCAATTCTGATTTAAAACATGCTGTGGGGTGGGATCAGTTCTGGTGTTGTTTTAAAAGATGTTTTCCTTGACCTGGAAGGGTCTGGGAGTTCGTTCCCCCTTCCCAGCCTGTCACTTAGGGGCTGAAGACCACTTACCCTGATCTAAAGCTGGAGTAACTGATGGGACTTGCTGAGAGCAGTTTGATCTTCCACCTCTCTATACTTTTACATCAGAATAGACCATTAGAAGAATTAGCAACAAACAGACTTGATTAGATTGTTCACAGTCTAAAAAAAAAAAAGGCAAATTTTAACATGGATAAAATAAAATTATATATCAATGCAGTCGGATAAAGTAAAAATTCTAGATTATGATGAAGTTGCCCTTTAACACAAAGCCATTCTCATATCAGCCTGTTGATGGCATTGGCTCAGAGCTCTGTTGGGCTCATGTGGCTTTATAAGTTCAGTTGTGTATCTTGGGCTACGATCCACACACGTGTCAGTGTTTGCTGGTGGTATGGCAGCTTGCTCTGGCTGGGGAATTCCCAAGGAACCTCTTCAGGTACTGCTGCAGACATCAAATTAAAAATAAATGCCTGCTTGAATAAAAATCTGTCTAGTTAATGTCAGATCCAAGGAACCAGGTTTCTGTTGTATCTGTGGAAGACTGGAGAAGTCAGCACAAAGGATATTTCAAGGTTATTTCAAGAGAGGGTTTCATGTTTGGATCTGCTATGTCTTAGTTCTGGAGGGCTCTGCAGAGGAATATAAGGGATGTAAAGCACCTTGGGGGGTTGGTAAATCCTCCTTCCAGTCTATTTTCTGAATAACATGGCATTTTCAAGAGTCAGAGAAGTGGGTACCATGTGTTGCACACGGGCATGGACCGTATGAAAAGTGGCTGCAGAGCGATTTGTGTAGAGGGAAGGACCTTAAACACTGAAGAAACTTGGGAGTTTGTTTCACGATGTGTCATCAGGTTCAAAAATATTAGTATTTCCATTGTCTAGACTGCACTGTGGGTTCGGTGTCCATTTTTGAAGGGTTTAGGGCAATCAGTTCCATGATTTTCTTAGGAGGGTGTGCTACCACTTAATAATACAACATGACAGCAGAAAAATATGTACAAACAAGCCTGAGCCTGCAGGACAGCTGTACTTACTCCCAAGTGAAAGATATCCACAGCCATTGCCCGGGGTGGCAGGGAGCACAGGGAGCAGTGAGAGGGCTGGGCTGGGGCAGGGCTGTGCTGGCAAGGCTCAGATCCAGCCCTCAGCTAGGTCTGGTTTTCTGGAGAGAGATTTTCCCATAAAGGAACAGCCATGGTTCCTTTTAAAACATCCAGGAGATAAAAAGCAGAATGCATTGATCAGCTAATGAGGAATATTTTCTGCACCTTGTCAGCTGTGCTTGATGTGCGTAAAGTTTGTGAAATCTTGGGGTGAGGATTTGGTGAAGAAATCAACTCTTTTAAAATCTGCAGAGGAGGGGAGGTTACATACAAATATGTAATTCTATGTCTAGCAGAAATAATCTTTTTCCTTTCAATTCATATTCAGGGCTCATTCCTTCATTTTTTTTAGGAGAATACGCACAATGAGGTTACAGCTCTCCTAACTCTTGTCTTGACTGCTTAGTGCATTGTGTGATGTGCCAGAGGTTCTGCTCTCCCCTGTTCCTCTTTGTGGGTGTACTCCTTGCCCTTTTGCATTTCGTATGGACACAAGGCAAAATTCGACTTTTTGCTTTATGCCAGGCTTACTTTTAGCCTGTGTCCTTGTGAACCCTTTGTGGCCACAGCAGCTCCCTTGCAGGACTTCTGCCAAGGGTTGGCCACCTCCATGACCACTGCTGTGGTCAGTGCTGTTCTGCCAGAGCATCACTGGGGTGTTTATGGCCACTCTGACCTTGAGTTCTGTTGGACACCAGACAAATGCCTTGATGTTGTTCATCACTTAGGGCAAGGTGGAGCACCTTGCCAAGATGTTCATGTAAAAAGGAGTATCTGGGAAAGGATATCAGGCTTTCAAACCCTGCTGGGTGCACAGCAAAGTCTTCATACAGCCAAAACCCACAAGGCTGATCTGGTTTCTCCAGCAACTTGGAGAGCCCCGGGTGGGTTTGTGGGCAGACACCAGCTCTGATAGTCACAGTGGTGGGTGGACACAGCCTCAGGTCCCCAACAAACCCAAAATTAGGACTTCAGTGAGGTTTGAGCTCTCAGCAGCAGCACCCCAAAGCCTCTCGTGCACCAAGGTCCCCGTGCAGAAGCTGTACTTTAATTGCCAGCAGGCAGCACAAGTGACACATGGGCTGTCAGCTGGGCCACCTGTGACAGCAGGGAGAGAGGAAGAGCTTTGTTTTCCTCTTCTGCAGAGCTGTCCTCCCTTGCAGATGCTCTGCAGGCAGCTTTGCTGTGCTTATCTCTCTCTGAGGACTTCAAAACAGGTTGAGGTGGGACCCAAACCTTGCACTGGTCTGCTGCTTGAGTTGTGTTCCTTCCAAAAAGGCTGGGAGTTGCCTGAAGTGAGACAGAGATTTGCTCCTCTCTTACACAGAGCTTTGTAATTTCCATGTACTGTGATGTGGAAGCTTTAGCCTTCCTATTTCCAGCCTTCCTATCAGAATGACATTTTTTATTGGTTCTTAAACCGAAGAAACAGCAAATTCTGCATCATCTCTCAAGCACAGTCTTGTCAATGTTCTTTGAAACATGACAAGTGTCGTGGCCGTCAAACTGCAATGATCCCATTCCTTCTGAAGTGAGAAAAACATGTCACTTTTGGCTCTAAGTAATACAAAGGGAGAGGCATATTCTAGATGGGAGCTGCATGGCTGCCAAAGATGAAAGAAAAACGTTATTACTTTTGGAAATTTCATAATTGCAGTTAATGATAATTTAATGAAATGACATTGTCTTCACCGCTATCACTAATGAAATGTTTGAGAGTGATAAAACAGATCTTGTTAAATAGAGTGAGAGTTTTGAGTGGAACAGCTTTGTGACAGCACACTGCCTGCACAAATCTTGAATTCCTATTTTTTGTTAGAGTAGTTTTATAAGGAAGATGAAATGAAGGCTGCATGGCAAATAATGCACAAATGAGGTTTTTAAAGGTCTTCCATTAAGCAAACAATAGTGAACTCTTGAACAGCATGCTGATGAGTGAGCACTGCTCCTTAGGAATGCTAACCCTTCATTAAAACACTTCCCTTGTTTTCCTTTGCAGGCAAACCAGAGAACAAGAAACCCCACCTGACTTTTTTTACTTCTCAGACTATGAGAGACATAATGCAGAAATAGCAGCATTTCATCTGGACAGGCAAGTAGAAGGGATTTGCATTAAAAGAAAAGGGGAAATATTGTGATAAGTTGCTGCACTTGGCCATTCCTGTAACTGAATTCTTTTTTAAAAGGGGGAAGTGGAACAAATGCCATGAATAAATGAAATGGCAGATGATGAAAGAGTAAGTTAATCATTAGGAAATGAGACTTACTCTGGGAATGAGAAACCTGGCAATAAGTAATTCTCAAAAAGAAAGAGAAGCTATATGGAAGAGAAGCTGAGAAATTAGTTTCCCCTGTGCTCTTGAAGTACAAACGGAGAGGACCCATCTCCCAGGGAATGTGTCACAAGTCTGGCTCACCCCAATTAGCTCCAGGGCACGGAGATCCAAAGGAGACATGGGGAATTGAGTATTCAGAGAGGAGTGACTGGGATGGAAGGGAGTTCTGGTTTCACAGCAAAAAGCTGGGACTGTCCCACATCAGGAGCATATTTAGGCCACAAGTCAGTGGGAAGGAGAGGGCAGTGGTGCTCATCTCATGGCCCTGTTGCTGAAAATGTCCCCCCTCCAGAGTTAGTGCAGGGATGGTGGATACCCCATGACTGCAGCCCGCCCTGCCTGCCCAGATTAGGGGTGGGAATTACTAATTACTAATTACTAATTAGATTTTAACAGCATGTCTGGAAACAATGGCATTTCACTGAAGCGTCTTTCACGCTGTGAAAGTCCAAGAAGCATCCTTTCAAAAGCACAAAGCTTTGGGGCCACAAATGATTTGGGGGTTTTGTAGCATTGCTGCCTTCCGGGACGATGGCTGGGGTATGGGAACGTGTCAGTGGGTGGCACAGGGTGGGTTTGCCAGTAAGAGCCAATCCAGAGCAGATCCCTCAAGGATCTTCTCTATTTTATTGTTGTTGACCTTGGTGTTGATCCCTTCTGCTTTATAGTTGATATTGCTGTTTTAAGCAGACGGTGCTGTAGGAAAAAACATCAGTGGAGTTCCTGTGGGGACTATGTTAAATATCCACACACCAGTCAGGAAAAGCACTTGCTACCCAATGCAGAAGATCTGAACAGAAGACAGTGGATATAAAAATCCTGCCTATGGGGAGACTTTGCATGGGGTTTCTGCTCTTTCACTGTATCTAATAGCAGGGCTTCATAGGGAGGTTTTATGGTCTGTGAAGGCGGGGGAGTTTGGGGTGGGGAGAGGCTCCTCTCCCAGCCTTTGCCCGTGGGAAGATTTTTGGTCTCAGGGAGATTGTTTAGGTTGGTATAAGGGTATTAAAACAGAGAGGAGCAGAAGGAAATAAATCAAACACATACTAAGGCTGTCAGAAAAAGAATTACATGGTGTTTATGGAAGAAAGAGGCTGAAATCCCATTCCCCAAGTCACTTAAAAAACTGGTGAGCAAAATGCGTGTCATAACAATCATGAAGCAGCACGAAGTAAGAAATAAATTTTTGCTGTCTCTGGTTTTTGGAATCGTATGTATCTTCATTTCTATCAAGGAACAATGCCCTCCATGCTTCTCTTGTATTTTACTCCATACTACGTGGGCAATGCAGAGCTCACCATATTCAGGACGTATTTTGTAGCACATTATATGAGGAATTACCCAGTTTAAAGCTGATGGGCTTTATACTCCTTAAGGACCTCAGATAAATGTGCCTTCGGGGTGTAAGGAGGCTTCCTAAAGCCTGTAACCATCATTCCATTTTACTCCTGGACATGAACGATGCCTTTCCTGCCTCTTGCAGGATCCTGGATTTCCGGCGCGTGCCCCCGGTGGCAGGCAGACTGGTCAACATGACGAGGGAGATACGAGATGTCACTCGTGACAAGAAGCTGTGGAGAACGTTTTTCATCTCACCAGGTAGTCCTGGAAATAGCACTCTGCTCTCTCTATCCCGCTGAACACATGCTTAAGGAGACGGTGTGTGGATTGCTTAATTGCTCAGATATTTCTAATAAAACTGTCTTCTAGACCTTTGAATAAAAATAAATGTGGAGACATAGCTTACAAAGAAGATTTTATTGTTTTGAGCTGAGTGCCTTTCCCCCTTGACAAATTATCTGCAGAGAGAGGCTTTTATGTTCACCAAAGCAATGTATTCAACAAATGTTTTACGTAGAGCAATTTCTAAGGCAATTTTTTCTGGTGCTCTCAGTTTACCCAAAACGTTACTACCCAGCCCATTAGTTATTCAGGGGATTTTTTTTCCCCACTGCAGTGTGATCTGTCACTTCTGTTGGTCAGATGCATTTATTCTGGGTTTGGCTGGAGGACCAAACCTAACTTCTCAGAGCCATTCAGGTTTTATTCCAACAGGAGTTTGGACAAAACATCAGGAAATAGATGTGTAATAATCCTGCTTCCAGCTCAAATCCTCTGTTGGGCCAGAAGTGATCTGAATTGTTGCCAGTCCTCACTCTTGCTTTGAGGGTTGACCCAGAAGCTGATACCACTCACTCTTCAGTCTTTCACAACATTTTGTGGACCTAGTCAAGAATGGAGCTCCACAGGGTGGGAATTTTACAAGCACAGGGTAAAACCCATCCTGCTCACCAGAATATAAAACTGGAATAGGGAAAAATGGACAAAAGGTGGGGAAAAGTGGCAGCATCTCTGGGATGCTGAGATGGAGAAATTAAGTCTCTGAGTTAAGGCACAGAAATAATGTTTAAGTTTGTTCTTACATATAGAATTTATAGATTATGGGTTCAATTTAAAGCACAGTGCCGTGTTCCAGTAGCTTAACTCATATTGTCTCAGCTGTGTGCAAGTGTGCTTTGCTGAACTGAGGCTGTGACTTGTGTAAGAGGCAATCTGGAGCAGAAACCTCTGGAGATCTCTCCCTTGCTCTGTGTGTGATTGGCCAGAAGCTGTTTATCCCAGATCCCTAAAGTCGAGATCCAAAGACTTAATTACAGTTTCTCCCAATGTAACTGTAATTATTGCTGTTAGCTAGAAACCAGAGCCCTGCCACTGCCAAGCTTTTCCTCTTAAAATGTTTATCACACTTTTCTGATCCTCAATAAAGTCATTATTACGGCTGTTATTTTTAGCTTCATGTTTATGTTCAGCTCTGCAGGACACAGTTGAGCAGACAGTTATTTATTCCAGGAACTTTGCTTGTAAAATACGTTACATAATTGCAGGAGGTTTCATTTTACCCAGTGTTGTGAGCACTCCAATTTTACATGCACAGTTATGGAGACAGGACATGTTGACCAAACCTGGTGGACACACGTTTCTGCATTTGCCTCAGTTGCTTTCCCTCCCTCTTTGCCTCTCTATATTTTTGTTTGTTTGTTTGATTGATTTTTGTGTGTAAATATGCGGGGAAAATGGCCAAAAAAATCTTTTGACTGTGCTGACAGTGCTTTGGTTCACTTTAAACATAAGCCATTTTATTCCTATTTTGGCAAGTAAGATGTGGATTAGTAAGTTTGCTTGATTTTTAGTCTTCCTAGGTTATATTTCAAGACTTAGGGGTGAACTTGAATGATTTCTGAGAATTACAAAGCTGTTCTCAAGTACTGAGCAGCTTCCAGCAGCCAGAGCAGGGCAATACAGAGTTAAGGCTGCCAGTTCGGATGAAGATCTTTATCTTGCCATTATAGAATTCCAGACATCCAAGCATAATCCTTTATTCAAATTTATTTAGAGGTCTCAGATAAATTCAATTAAAATGTTTGATTAACAGTGAACCAGGCTTTTCTGGAGAATAAAATGCTTAAGCAATTAATTTTTCTTTCCATTTTACATTTTCTGAATCAATACACTTTGGTTAAATCATGTTGGTTTCTTGTCAGAGTTCTTCCCTACAAGTCCCCAGTTTAATTAGTCAGATTCTCATTAACATATGCCCAACCTCTGTCTTGTATTTCATACTGACCTTAAAAGGCAGACATTAATTAATGCCTAATGAAAAAATACCAAAGGTCCTAAATTAAGCTTTTAGAAGCAACTTCCACAAGCCCATCAGGCAGCTCAGGCAGCAGATGGAGGGCAGGGAAGGAAGAGAGGAGGGACGTGCTGGGGTGAGGCTCGTGGTCTGGGGGGTGAGGATGAAGAGGGAAGAGGGAGCCTGGGGAAGGCTCAGGGGCTGATTTGCCCCTCTGGCAGCTGAGTCAGCTGGCTTTGAGGGAGAGCTGCCTCCAAAGGTGAGAAATTGAGGTGTGACCTCTTGGTACACGCACAAACCAGGCTGGGCACCAACATAAAGCCACCAAGGACTCTCTGGGACTCCCTTTCAGGTGTCTGTCACTGCATCTCCATCCCCAGCAGTGCTCAGTGACAGTTAATGGTCCTGGGGACTCTTGGTGCCTGCTGGCAAAACATCCCTCTCCATGCACACAGACACAGCTCTTAAAATCAAACGAGCACCAAGTGAAATTGATTTTACAGGAGGATGTTCCCCTCGGGCTGGGAGCCCATGGTTTGCACCCTCAGAGGGTGATTATTGATGACACTCATCAGTCACAGGATCAGGGAATAAACTGAGTTGGAAGGGGCCCATCAGGCTCATCAAGTCCAGCTCCTGGCCCTGCATAGGATGCCCCAAGGATCCCAGCAGGAGCGTTGTCCAAGCACGAGTTGTCTCCCAGACCAGTGTGGGGATGTGTTGGAAGAAACTTCACTGCATTTCCACTCCTGGGCCACCTCCCTTGTCCCATCAGGGGTGGAAATCAGGGCCAGGGAGCCACAGGCAACTTCAGAGCACGGTGCTGAGCAGCATCCCTGCTCCCCTGGAAAAGTGACAGTGGCTGGGAGCAGGCAGGTCAGTGGATGCATTAGGCTGCACTCAGAGAGAAAGCAGATTGCAGAAAAGTGCACTTTCAGGCAGTTTGGACTTAAACATGAGAAATGGAATTAGGTCAGTAATTATTTAAATTAATTTTACGTCCTTTGCAGCAGGGCAGACTGCAGTAGCCCTGCTACTCTTACAAATGAATGGTAATTTGCTAGGAAAAAAGAGACATATTAATGATGTCAGCCTTCATTTTGGAAGTAATTGAGGCAGCAGCTTAAAGAAATCAATGTTACACAGCTAGTAAGCACTATGTTTTTGTTCATATTAACCAATTCCAAGGGATTATGGATTTTTTTCCCTCTCAGCATACAATAGCAGTTCTGAATTACCTATTATTTTGAGCAGGTAAATGAAAGAACTTTTCATGCATTGCTGTAGTAAATATTCAGGATTTTTTCCAATACTCCAATTGCACAGGCTTGCTAAATGCCCTCTATTAACAGTCATGCAAAGCTGAATAAAAGAATTGCTCTGCCAAGCAATTTGCTTTAAGGTATCCCCCCTTGTTCCTTTTCTTCCTGAGAAGAATTATTGTTCAGCTATCAGGAGGATGCAGAGAATGTGCAGATGAGTACACAGACACTCTGGTTCTTAATTGTAATTACTTGGAGTTTCGATCACCAGGCCATGATTTTTGCCTGTATTTCATTACGAATCACATCCATTCCTCCTCAGATAATGAAAATCAGACACTGCAACACGGGGTTCTCTTGCCTTTCTGGTGCTTTGGAGAAACAATTTTGGTTTATGCTGAAGCAGGGGCTTGCATGTTGGAAATGCACAGCGTTTGAACATTCCAGCATGTATGAACATCCCTCCCTGTCTGGTTTGCCAGCACTGCTGCTGTTGCCATTCCTGCCCACCCTGCAGGAGCACAGATTCCTGGCTGCTGCTCCTTTTGCAGGTGTACTTATGCAGAAACACCTTTATCTGCTGAGAGGAACATATGGCTTGGGCAATTTTAATGAGAGGAGAAGGACTGTGCTCCAGCAGGGAGCTCATCTCCCCCTTCTCTCTAATTTTTGCTGTGGAAAGCCAAACCCTGCTCTCAGCGTGGGATTGCCATGGAGCTCTGGGCTGGTGTCTCTAGCTGGAATTTCACCCTCAGCCTGCTGTGCAGAATGTGGGTCACCTACTTAGGTTTCAAAGAGCCTTGCTGCAGCACCTTGAAGTGTTAAATGAGAACTGTGGTTTTCTATATTTGGTGCCTCTTTTTTTTTTTCCCCTACATTTTTAAGAAACCTTAAAAATGAATGTTTCCCCAGACAATTCAGGCTGCTCCATCTTACTGCCAGTATGTAAGGGCTAGGATGGACATAATAAGATGTCTGTTCTGTATCAATCAAGGCAGTTAATTCCTTTAGCAGTAGCTTGAGATCCAGCATCCTTTCACCTCCTCTATCCCCAGGAACTGAGCAGGAGCTGCGGGGAGTGGGTACCACAGGCCTGAGCCCACGGGGGGAATAACTGCTGGCAGAAAAAGATTTGCCACTGAATGTAACTTGTCAGTGAGAAATATACTTGTGGTTTTCCTGCAAGTTCACTGTCTCAATGACAGGACACATTTTGCCATTGCTCAGGGCACTGGGGGCTGGAGCAGGCCGTGGGGCTCCGTGGAGGATCAGTAGCTGGAGGGTCCTGGCAGGGATGAGTGGGATGAGTGGTTGACAGGGTGCAGGCAGCACTGTGCTCACTGCACAGCCCTGCAGCAAACACCAGCCCTGGCAGAGCCCCCAGCTGTCCCCAGGATTTACCTGGATAGCAGTGTGTGATTACTGTCAAGTGATTAGCCCCAGTTGCTTTCGTTGACAACACAGAGCAGCGTTTCATTGTTCCCGAAGCTGAGTACAGAAGCAAACTATTGAGCAGAGTATTTATCTTCCCACTGAGCAAAATGCTGCGTTTAATACAACTCCTTTTTCTTGAAAGGTCAGATTTACATAGCGAGCAGCAGAAGCTGTGCTGGCGTGGGGGGCATTTGTGGGGCCTTTTGCTCTTTCCAAAACTGATCCGGCAGGAGATAATCGAGCACTGGCCTCCTGCTGCCAGGTGGAAGTCAGGTCATAGAAACCCTGGCAGATAAGCTATCTCAGGCAGTCGAGATAAATCTGCATGGTTCCCTCCCTCCACAGATGAGGGGGTGATGCTGAGACAGCTGAATTGAAGCCCAAGCCCCACCGCAGCTTCAAATCACAATTTTTAAGAAAGAATATTCTGCTTGGTAAAACACTTAAATTGCAAACTCAGAAGTACAGATATGTTGCGTGATCTCATCATTCTTTTGTAATTTCTGTTCCTCCTTTTCTCTCCCCTGAATTACTTTTCCTTGAGTAACTGTCAACAAGATTTTTGGCCATAGAGTAAATATTTCTGGACTTAGCCAGGATATATTAAACTGCCATGATCCAACCCTGTGAATATAAATATGGAGTCTGGGTAGTTGTTCCTGAGCATGGATGGATGGGTGGCCCTTGTGACTCAGTCACAGCAGAGGGATGCAAAAAGGCTCTCTTAGAGTAAAGTAATCACAACTTCTTGGACAAATCAGGTGGCCATCAACAGAGAAAGCTGGGACATCAGTGGGAAGCTGGGACAGATTGTCAAGTAGCAACACATCAGCCTGATAGTGTGGTTATTTGGAATAATTCCATGGTTTAACAGCCAGCCCCAGATAATGCAGCTAATTCATCAAAAGCATCACGAGACCTTTTTGCTGTTCCATGATCCCCTACTTCTCCTTCCTCAAACGCAGCTCCTTGCTCTGTTCCTCCCTCCCTCCTGTCATCCCCAGAGTTGTCCCCTGTCCTCCTGACTCACCATCTCCCACTGGCAGTGCCCCATTGCCACTGGGCACTCTGCTGGATGCAGGTTTGGGCTGGGGGAAGTCACTGTGACATAGAGGACCATGTGCTGCAGGGCATCACTGCCATGCCAACCCAGCACTTACCTTCCTGTGGCAGGCAGAAAATCACCTCCTGCTACTCCCAGCCCTTCCTGCCTCATTTACACTGAGCCTGCCCAGAGGGAGAGGAGCTCAGAAACAATATTTGAATTTAGAGGCCTTGTGGGGAATTAGGAAGCAATGTGACTTCTCAGCTTCGTGCATTGCCGTGAGGAAAGGGCACAGTCTTCCTCTGATGACATTTTATGTGCATAAAGCAATGTCACAAGAGTTGTAGCACACTGGCAAGAGCAGCAGTGTGCTCCTGTTCTGTTCACAGTGCAGCACTGGTGGGCTTTGGGGATGAGCTGCTCTCTCTCCCCTTCAGCGCATTCCCGTGGGCAGGGCGTTCTTGTAAAGAGCCGGGTGTTCCTGCTGGTCCAGAAATACGTGGTGGCACTTCTGGGGAGGTTTTAAGGTAACACACGGTCCAAAACCTGCTGCAGATTCATTTTCTGTGGCTGTTGGCGTGCCGTGAGGTGTGGAGGAAGGAATTTGTGTTTGAGATGTGTGCTGGCAGCGTTACGTCCGTGCTATTTCCACCTTCCACGCACACCCCCACAGGACTCTTGATGGTAAATAATTCTCCTTGCAAAAACTGCCAGTTCTTCTCACACCAGCAAGGAAATGAATGAAGTGTTCTCTGTTCTTAAGGAAATGAGCCAAGATTTTGAGAAGTGACTTAATTTTGGGCACATGGCACTTGTTCAGCTGTGGGACTTGGGGTTCCAGCCTGGGGTAGCAAATAGCTCCCAAGGAATGTATCAGTCTGGGAAAATGAAAGGAGAAAGGACAGGATTAAAAAAAAAAATAGGTTTGGGGAATATAAATAGACTGGAAATAGTCACAAAGAGCTTAGCACAGGGTGTGATCCCAGCCACTGAAATCAATGTCTTTCTAGTGATTTCAGTGGAGGAAAACTATGTGTGGTAACAGGGGTTTGGATTTATTTCTGCTCTTACATACATCAGTGCTTTTATAAATTCTCAATACTAATTTAAGGGTAGGCTTTAAAGCTCTTTTCCTTTCTTTGCCAGCCAACAACATCTGCTTCTATGGGGAATGCTCCTACTACTGCTCAACAGAGCACGCCCTGTGTGGGAAACCAGATCAGATTGAAGGCTCTCTGGCTGCTTTCCTGCCTGATTTGTCATTAGCCAAGAGGAAAACCTGGAGAAACCCGTGGAGGCGTTCCTACCACAAGCGCAAGAAAGCAGAGTGAGTAGTGGTGAGCAAAGCTGCACAGGGTGGCAGGGAAATAACCCTGTCCCTGGCCTCAGGAGAGAGCTGGGCTTTCCCAGCCCCTGGGAAGGGACAGGGCACTTCACGTGCCAGGAGCTCCAGTTTGTGGTCCTGGACCCAAAAGGACCTTCAGGGGATTCCCTCATGGGACAGATACCTCCAGTGGCATTGACAGGATGCAAGGGGACCTAAGTCCTGTCACAGGGAGAGAGATTCACTGCTCTCAGCAGCCCTAAACAAGTCTCAGATGTTTGCACCACATGACTGATGGTGCAGCCAGTCTCCTAAATCCTGAAGCTGCTGGCCAGATAGTTTTTCAGTCTTGTGATTTTCTTCCTTTTCCATCAGTCACAATCTTCCTTGCATGCCTGCATTGCTGGAATTTGCTGCCTCTACCTGACCCTGCCCTCAATCAAACATGATACAAGTAGATCTTTGCAAAATAACTTTTTTTTTTTTGTCATTTTCAGTAAGCTTTGTGTGACACATAAAATATCAAAATATTGCCTTTTCCAGATGGGAAGTTGATCCAGATTATTGTGAAGAGGTTAAGCAAACACCCCCATATGACAGTGGGACCAGAATTCTGGACATAATGGATATGACAGTTTTTGATTTCCTAATGGGTATGTTTCATCTCTTTCAGAAATTAAATGCAACATTTAATTAGAATAAGAAGCATTTCTTTCTGCACTGCTCTGCATAGCTCAGCAGTTTGCTAAAGCGTGGCTGAAGCTGCATTTACTGTATGTGCTGTTCTAGATGATTATGAGAAAATGCAGATTTACATGGTTATGAATTCCCATCAGCGCAGATTAAAGGAACAAAGATGTTCAGAAATGCAGAGTGGTGATGAATGCAGGTCAGGCCAGTCTCCTTCACAACAGTGAAGGGCTTCACAGTTTGCTTTAGTGAGTGCTTTATTCCTGTAATATATGGCTCCTGGATGCACATGCAAGGACTGCTCATTACTGGTGCTTTGTGTTCATCCTGCAGGGGTGTTCCCTGCTGCTTCTCTATAAAATGTCAGGGTGGGGGGTGCAGAGGCATTGCTTTGTCACAAAGACAGCTGTGGATTGCATCAGGAATTTTTCTGTTTCTGGAATCTGATCTCAATAAAATAATTATTTACAACCAGGTAATAGTGACCCATTCCAAGCCTAATTCTCATTCTCATATGACTGCAGCAAGTACACCTCTAAGTTGCCAGCCTGCATCCTTGATCCTTGGGCACGTGCCAGCATGGACACATCCTGTGCCATTGCCCCCACTGAGATTCCTGCAGCAGGCTGCAGCAGGAGAGGCCAGGTGACAGCTCAAGGGCCATATGTGGCATCTATAAGTAGCTCAAGACCCCTGCCATGGAGACAAAATTCATAGCTTGGCAGCAGTGCTGTGCACATTGCCCTTAAAAGCAGCTAGCACAGGGAGAGCTGTGCAGATCAGCACCACCCTGATCCATATCTTACAGCCATGATGCTGTTCTGGCTTCCCAGGCAGTCAGCAACTGGGGCAAAGTTCTCCCCAGAGGAAACCCAGGATGTTTGCTTGGGGTTCAGAAGGTTGAATGCAGTATTAACAAAGTGATCAGGATTAACACCCCTGCTGGAAGCAGGCGTTTTCTCCTCCCTGAGCAAAGCCTGGCACATGTCACACGTACCGTGTGGGCTTCACACGCCCTGCTGACCCCAGGCTGCAGCAGCAGGGCTCCTTGCCACCAGGGAAGGAAGCTCTGGTGGCTTAGGACACAGCTACCCTACAGGTGACCAGGCTCCCCAAAGAGCTGAGATGCTGTCGTGCTGGAGATATTTCCGTGGTGTACCCCAGGAGGGGTTGCTGGAGGGTGGGAAGGTTGGCTTTGTCTCCTGATGGGCTCTTTAGAGCTTAAGTATAAAAGCCAGAGAGAGCTTGAAAAGCTGCCAGAGGCTTAACAACCCTTCCAGGACCACACACTTTGGGGTATCCACAGTAGGAAGGAGCAAATGAGCTCCGCAGGTTCGCTGCTTTCTCTGCTCCACCCAGCCATTGTTTTTGGGGAGCACTGGGCTTTTGCATTGCCCTGACCTGCAGGCTCAAGCCAGAGTGAGAATGGTCTTTTTTCTTCTCTTTGTTCCGTAGGTAACATGGATCGACATCACTACGAGACCTTTGAGAAGTTTGGAAACGAGACTTTTATTATCCACTTAGATAATGGAAGAGGGTAAGTAGCTTTAATAATCTTTCTGGGGTTAAAGGAAAAAGAAAACTGTCAGTCTTTAAAACAGCCTTTGTTACATTCTTGCTCTTCTCTTTAAATAGGTTTGGAAAATATTCCCATGATGAACTTTCCATATTGGTGCCTTTAAACCAGTGCTGCAGGTATGTTTTTCCCTCTGGAGGTGTTTCCTGGTTTGTACCATTGTTTCCACAACAGGACTGAAAACGTTCAAGTGAGTTTTTCATTGCACACTGCGGGGAGCAGGAGATGCTGTGATCCTGCCCAGCCAGCCCTGAGCATTGGCACTGCCACATGAAATGCTCTGTTGGCATCAGGACCTTGCAGGAACACGGCCGTGAGCTGTTGGGAGAGGAGCTTTAAGACAAGATACACATCCCATGGAAGTCAAGTGACAAAATCCCAGCTTGTTCACATGCTTCCCAGCAGCTTTCCTTGGTGCCCATGGGCAGGGTTTTCAGGGGGGCCAGGAGACACTGAGAGCTCCAGCTTTGCAGGGTGAGCTCTGTGTCTGTGGGGGCTCTGGGCAGCCCTGCAGGGTGAGCCTGAGGAGCCTCTGCTGCTGTCACACGTGTCCCTGCTCAGTGTCACACGTGTCATTGCCCAGATGGACATGGCCCTATGAATGCTGCACCACTCCACTTGGTGCCTTTCCAGGTGAGGGGTGTGAGGGCTGCCTGCACCACCCCACAGACCTGTGCTCCCAAACCTCTGCACCCCTAAGGGCCCCCAAAGATCAGTGGCTTGGTGACAGTGCCAGCTGCTCATTAGGGCTGTGACAGTGCCTGGTTCTCATCATTTCAGATCACAGAACAAAGCTCTTACACTATTATTGTAATGCTGGCTCTAAGCCTTTCAGCACTGTCGAGATCAACAGTGACGGAAATAACTGATTTGCATTTTGTTTTCCCTCTCCTTTTCCTCGTAGAATCAGGAAGTCTACCTATCTGCGATTACAGCTGTTAGCTAAGGAGGAATACAAACTCAGTCTCCTGATGAAGGAGTCCTTGCTCAAAGATAAAATAGCTCCAGTCCTCTACCAGCCTCACTTGGAGGCGATGGACAGGCGGCTGCGGATTGTCCTCAAGGCTGTCAGTGACTGCATAGAGAAGGACGGGTATGACAACGTGGTTGAAAATGACTTTAACACCGACGTTAACACTGTTGCCACCGAGAGGTAGTGAAATGGCAAGACTACGTTTTTACCAGCCGGCTGGAGAAGATTCAAAGGGGAAAGAGAAACAAAACAGCAACAACAAAAATAAAAGTCTTGCAAAAGACTGTGTATGCCACTTTGTGAATTCAGTGAATTCAGAAATGAGATATAATTGTTCCCAAAGTAGGTAAAGCGTAGACTCTGCAAAGGATTAGTTCATTACGAGAAATAAGTTCTGATGTGATGCTTTTCAATAGTTCCTGATGAGAGATTATGAAAAGATTCAGAAAATACTCAATCACTGACAGACAACAGTCTGATAGCAAAACACCTCCTGTCCTTTTTGTATAGAAAGGAGGCCTTTACTTAATATTTTGTATTTATATATGGTATATCTATGAAACCCCAGACCTACCTTCCAAATTTAACTAAGAGGGACAGCATAGTTTTGTGACTCACACTTTATTTGTGGTGACAGTCCACTTAGTATTTTGTGTTAACCCTTTAAGTGCTCTAATCCACTGTATCTTATTTAAATTGAATGCTTATTTTCCCCCCAGCTACTCAGCATTTAAAGGGTTAAGGCATTATGAACTTTTAAAGGCAAAAAAATAATAATAATTATAATAATAATAATGATAATAAATACAGGGGTTACCAGAAGGGAATTTCACTAATTGTGCTTTGACAGGAATACTTGAATGTTGGTTTTACAAAGTGATGTAAAATGACAAGTTGTACTATTTGTCCATAAGGAGGTGGCAGCTCTTATCTTTCTAGACTATCATAGCTGAGCTGCTACTTTTCAATTTTGCTTTTGATAGTTTTGTGTAAATATATACATATATGGGTAAAAAGCTGCTTTCAGCAGCCCTAGGCTTACTTTTGCAGCATTTTTTGTGGAATTGTTTGCAACGTGGTAAAAGTGCAATAAAGATATGCAAAATGTGTAGCCATCTGGTCTAAATGGACTCATTCATCTTGCTCAGAGCAAAGCTCTGTGCACCAGCCAAGTGTCCCAGGAGTGGCTGCTGAGACTGTCATCCCCTTTTGTAGCAGCAGCAAAGGGAGCCGGAGCAGGGAGCTGGTGATTGATACACACTGCAATGCCAGTGGGGGCCGGGGTGTTGAAAAGGGTTCATCTTTCCTGTGAAAGCATTGTTTTGACTGTCATTTCAGCATCCCTTCCTCTTGCAATTACAGCTGTGGAAACAAGCTGTGGAGCAACACCTCTCGAAGATTATGCCTTGACACGCTGCCCAGAGGATTTAGAAACGCCAGCGCCTCTGACTTAGGCTGAAAAAACCCTTGCACAACCTAGCAAATCTCAGCCTAAATTAGCTGGAAACATGGCATTCTTATCCAAACAGCCTTGACTCATGCTCAACTGCGTTCATTTAAGATCTGTGGAGACTTTCAGCCCAAAAGCAAGCTATAAATTGAACACGTGGCTGTATCTGACTTGTGAAAACACGGTGTGGTACAGCAGGAATCCCTCATCACTCCTCTGGGTGAGGAGAGAATTCATCATGACAATGTTCACCACAACTATAATTCAAAGATGCCACTTATTTCATTTGATGTCTTTTTTCCCAGGGACTCATAACCATATACTTTAAAAGCCAGGTAGACTAAAATGTAGGCATTTCAGCATATTAAAATTATGAATGAGAGAAAAAGCTGCTATATGGGCTCGTTCACTTCTTAGGTTGATATATTATCACTAAAAAAACACATATCTTTTATACTTTATTGCCCATTCCGAATTCCCATGGCTCCCACGTACATAGCATACAAAGACAACAGAATCTCTCAAATTGTACAACTGTGCACGAACTTGGAAAATTTCTGTTTCATCCCATGGCTTTTTTCACTTTTGAAGACCCACTTATAATGACAAGGATTCCTCTGCAACACAGCACTGGATCTGCAGTGTTCTCTCCCCATTAGCCAAAGAAAAAAAAAAAAAAAAAACAAACCCAAAAAAACCCCCAAACCCCAAACAAAACAGGGGATTATGAAAATGTGAAATGAGTGGTATTATCCTTGGTCTATCTTCAATGCCTGGCTGTGGTTTTCCTGCAGGTGCAGCTTTTTCTCACCATGAAATTGTGCCAGGACAGCAGAGGAGATAGAGAATCACCTTCCCAGGGCAGCTCTGCTTTCTGCTACTGGGATCAACTCAGCAAACCTGGTTTGTTTTTGGAAAGTAGCACTTGGCAGCCTCTTTGTTCAAAGAGGATCAGTGAAAGTCTTGGCTCTTTCGAGGCTGGGTGTGGGTCAGGAGCTCCTGGCAGGGTGGTTCAAGCTGAAGGTCTCTGCAGGAGGCTGCCTGGTGCTGTCAGGGATATGAACTTACTGTTATGGATCTGGTTCGGAATTTATATAAGGAAAATCAGTAGTTCTTTTATAGATTAAGTGTTGCTTGGTATGGAATAAGTAGTGTTTGTGCAGGGTATAAAGAACTAAAGGTCACTAATCCTTGCCACATTGTAAAGAGCTCTGAGGGCCTCCAGTTTCCTTCTTCTCCTGGACTTTGTTGCTTCCCCTCGTGAGCTCTGTGCTACAGCTTTCTAGACCTATAAAAATTCCTCTCATTTCTAGTCTTAAATTAGGCATACAGAAAAGCTGAAGGGGAGGCTTTTCTCTGGCTTGAGACATGCACATACCTTGGAAGGATGGAGACACGGGCTCACATGCTGGAGAGGTTTCCTCTCTTCAGTGCCTCTGATGAGAGCCTGGGGTGAATGAGCCCCACGTGGGCAATGCAACCCTGAGCTCACTGCAGGGTGCTCAGGAGATGGATGGCAAGAGCTGAGTCCTGACCCCACCTGGGGTCAGGGGAGCTGAGGACACAGCTGGTCTGGAGGATAGTGCAGGGGTGAAGGGATGATTAATTAAACAGGCTGTGGGGTTACTTCTCAGTATCTACCAGGAAGCTCTGGTGTGTTTGCATTCCCGCTGCCAGGCAGCTGGAGCTTTGACTCATGTTCATTTTCTAGGTGTTCAGGAAGGGAAGAGTTATTGCCTTGTTCTGCTATTCCTTTTATATGTGGGCAGGGGTGGGTGGGCACGAGAGACAGGAAACTGGAGCCAGGGAGTGAACTTGTGGCTCTGCCTTTCAGTTCTTGGGGTAACACAGCCCTGAGGATGGCTCTGTGCAGCCCAGGGAGGGGCAAACCCCCACTTTTGGGGTGCATCTGCATTGCCCTGAGACACAGCAGCTCTGAATCCCTCCTGGAAACCTCGTGGGATTTCCTTTAGCCAAAGGATGTTGCCATGTGAGCCCGTGGCCCTGAAAGGGCTGTCATTGTGTGTTTGGTCAGTAATCCAGGAACTGAGGAGGATTAGTATGACATGGTGTAACGTCTCTTTAGGAGCCCCACACATTTACCAGACAAAAATATTCGCTCCAGGAAGATAAATAAATGTGAGAATTCAATTGGTTTGTCTCTGAACCTCAAAAGTGGGTGTAGCAGCAGGGCCCAGACAATTAACACACTGAGAAGTCTGTGGCAGCCTGTCAGGTGCACGATGCATTCAGCACAATAAATACAATGTGCACAATAAATAACAGATAAAAAGACATAATATATTTCTAAAAGCACCTAATTACAAAGGTATCTGACAGCGTGGAATAGCTTACCGTATTCTCCTGAGTAATTCAGAGGAGAGCCTCGTTTGTTTTTGTGGTTTTTCTGTTACTTTAGCATCAAAGGGAAATTGCAGGCGAAAAGCTCTCATTGTTTGGAGCAGGTATCACTGTTGTGATCAGCAGAGCCCGTGATGTGTACACAAGCTGCAGGCCTGAAGCAGCTTGCAGTGTAAGCAGCAGCAAGATGTGTTGTGTGGGAGGAGGGAAACTGGGATTTCAGCCTGACTGCTGCCCTTGGGCACTGAACTGAAAATGAACTTGTCACCAGCGGGCGTTACAGGGAGGAGCATCCAAAGGGTGTTCTGGTTCCATCTCGTGGGCCTGTGCGTGCTGTAGGGGCAAGGTGGACACCCTGCTATGCACTGCAGCAGTGGCATTGTCCCCTTTGTCCCCTTGGCATGTCCAGGCCCCACCTAATGACCCCAGCCTGAAAGTGCTGAGTGTCCACACCCTAGAGCATTGATAATTTGCATCCTGAGGGAGCAAACGTTTCTTCTAGCACTGAGTGTAGAACCACAAAGTTCATTTTCCAGAAATTATTCCAGCTATCAGCTGTTTCTGCGGAGTTTCTTGCCCGTGGTTGTTTATTTGGGGCTCAATTCGCAGCAAAAATTGTGCCCAAGGAAAATTCTTTTGAAACTAAATTGAGTGTTTGGAGAAAATTTTGAGGGTTGTGGGATGAGTTCTCACATGGAATTTCAAGTTATTACCACTTGGAAGACGCTGGATTTCTTGAGAATAATATTTTATGCTGAAAATCTTCATAGGTAGCCTCCAGGCATAACTCTGTCTGACCAGATCAAACTCAATTATCTGCTCCCTTCTACATTTGCATCAGTAAAGTACCTCTTCAATGCTTTTGGGGGCTGGCTAGAAAAAAAAATTAAAGCAATTCAATTTGTTGGGTCAAAAGATTTGAGAATTGAGGTCAGGCAAGTTCTGGCCATGGTTAGAAATGAAGCATCAGCAAAAAGGAGGCTGTGGATTTGGCAGCACCAATTCCTCTTCCTCCAAAGCAAGGGCAGAGCAAAGATTTGTGCCTAGAGAAGAGCTGTTGGAATACCTACTCCTCCACATTTTTAGACATATTAAACACTTTCCAAGGTTTTCCATTTATGCAGCTCTGATGTAATTACGATGACCAGCTAAGGGGTTTTGAGCAGGATGGGGGGAATGCTCACGTTGGTATCCAATCTTTTCTATGAGGATTTAGTGCTGGGAGATCAGCTCCTCTCTTTCAAATGACCTTACTGCACAATCAGCCCCATCCCCTGTCACCAGTAACTCATCTTATGCCTTGAATCTTGCTCAGGTACGGGCCCAAACCCAGCAGCTTCCAGATGGAATCAACAGCTGGAACCAAAGCAGAACATCTCAAAATCGGAGACGTCAGATCAGAGCACTCTCCATCTCTGTGAATGTGGGAATCTGGGCCACGTTGTGCCTTGGCCACAGCAATGAATTACATTAGGATCTCGCCATAAATTCCTCTGACACTTCTGGAAAGGTGCTGACTGACAGACACACGCACAAAACCAATGGCACATGCTGGTTGACCTTGACATAACTTTAGAATACATCCCCGGGGGGACTTCAGACAGGCAAGTTAAAGTCTGAGCCCCCAGCTGCTGGGGCAGTGCTGACAGCAGCCCTGTGTCCCTGCAGAGGGGAGCTGGAGCCTGCAGAAACTGCCATAAACCCAGGCAGGACAACGACCTGCCCACCTCTTCTGGATCCTCATGCACACAGAAGTGAGATACGAGACCTAAAGCTGTAAGCAAAATGCAAGGAATGCAGCTGAGGGAAAAGAAACAACCCCAAAATGACAGAGGGAAGCTGATGGTCAAATCCATTCTTGTCAACACCAATACCTAAGCCAGGAGGAGCACTTTTTGCTCTGATCACAGGCTGAGCTTTGGAGATGGAGGAGAAATTTGATTTGTAAACTAAGCAAAACAGGCTATCCAAAATTGCAAAGTGCCTTCCTCCTAGCTTTTCCTGGTAGTCCTTCACTATAACAATTTATGCACCAGGATTCTTTGCCACAGGCAGCATTTATAAATAGCAATGTTAAAAGGCATTTCTGGTTTGTCCATTGAGTGAAGTTTCCATTGTTTCCTAGATCAAATCAGAACCCTTTCTGCTGATTTTTAAGCAACTCCTTCCTAATCAGTGAAGTCAGTGAGATTGTTACAGATGCAGAATTTAGGTGCATTATCCTCTTTCACTGCCCCATTTACAGATGAATGGTCTCTCTGACATTCCCATGGCTTTCTTAGTTATAAGCTTTAATAATTTATTATTATTGTTTATCTTTTCTCTCTATTTCTAGATGTTTGCTTCACTGATTTGCACCGAATTTCCATTTTTAATGGTTGTGGGTTTTTGCCTGAATAAACACCAACATTCATTATTTATAACTTGAGGCATCTATAGCCAACTCTTTGCATTATAATTAGGGCTTTTTTTAAATGCTGGAAGTGAACTTTAGTCTCTAGTTTTGCAGCAAGTTTCCTTACACTGGTTGTGCCTTCAGAGCCCTCACTTTGTGACATCTCTGGTAGGCTGAAATAGGACCTTGTGTGACAATCCCTGGAGGTGTTCCAGGCCAGGCTGGATGGGACTTTAGCAACCTGGTCTAGGGGAATGTGATCTGGGGACGTTGGAATGAGATTATCTTGGACATCTCTTCCAACCCAAACGATTCCAGGATTCTGTAGTTCCTGTGAAATCACTTCTTCCTTCTTAAATTTATCGGGAGGGATTGTAAATGTTGGCACAAGCAACTCCCTTGTCTGGTATAAGAAACAACCCAATCTCATTGATTTAGCACCTACAGATCCTCCTGACTCCAGCTGTTGTCTTGGCACTGAACCTGGTGCTTTGAGCTTCCAGCACTGCTCAAGCACCAGAGTCTTTGTGTGGGGTGTTCCCCCCAATTCCTTGCTGTCCTGAAGGCTCTAACAGCTGTTCTGAGCAGGGTAAGCAAGAGGAGCCTGCTGGTAGTCTTCAGGTTTGATGCAGGAAGTGGAAGGAAGCTCTTCTTTCAGGAGAAGCTCAGATAAGGTTAGAAAATGTGTGTCATGACTCAGGTTTCAGTGATAGTCAAGCACTGGAACAGGCTGTCCAGGCCAGTGGCTGAGTCACCATCCCTGGAGGGATTTAATGACGGGGCTCTGAGGGACATGATTTAGTGGTGGACTTGGCAGTGCTGGATTAATGGCTGGGCTCGATGATCTTAGAGGTCTTTTCCAACCTAAACATTCCTATGATTCTATAGCTCTAGTGGAAAAATTGGTTTGGCAGTGTTCAGGATGTGCCATGCCCACAGTTCGTTTTTTCACCTCTTAAAGAGGCAGAGCCATCCCATGAAGCCTGAAATTAGGAGCATTTTCCTGTTACTAGTCTGGTGAAGTTAATGGAAACCTTCCCAGCTGTTTCAGTTTTCTCTGGATCCAGCCTACAGCAGCTGCAGAGATGCAGAGCTGCTCACCTGAGCTTCTGAGAAACACCCTGGAAATAGGGATGTTAAAAATTAGAAGTGTTTTATTTGACCTGGTGGTGGTGTATGTGGTTCCTGGTTAAAGAGTCATTCCTTAGCTGTATACTTGGGTTTCAGCTTTGCAACAGAAAAAACAGATATTCCCTACCAAGGAGGGAGGGTAAGAAGTCAACAGAAAAATATACGGACTACACCATCCTGTGCAGTCTCCAAACCAGCTGGCAGGCTGCTGCATATTTATGACAGCCTCTCACATGTCCTCACCCTTTTTAGAACACCCTACCTCAAGCCTGTGATGGCTGATTAGCATTTTGAGAGGTTCAGACACTTTTTTTACCAGGTCTCCACACTTTGCACCCCAGACTGAATGATTCCAACGTGGAGTGCTGGCAATTTGCAGGAGTGTTGCCTGTCTGACAGCATCCCACAGCAGCCTGGGAGTGCTTTACAGGCCCCTCTGGTGCTAGGAATGGCCATGAACTGACTGGTTGGACACTGCTTCAGCCAGACAACAAGCTTTTTATTCATTCATCAGCCTTCAAGCCCCTTTGCAGCAGTTCAACTAAAGCAGCACAACATGGAGCTGTAGGTTGTCTGTGCTACTTGGCCAGCTGAGGCACCTTCAGAGCAAAGCTGTAGGGACACTGGTCTCCCACTGCCCAGGAGAATTCAGAGCCCAAATAAGCCTCAAAAGTGATGCAAAACAAGGAAACAAGCTTAAATTGGAGCACTATTTAAATGAAGTCAGCAATGTACCAGCATCAGTGAGTTTTAAAGAGCAGCTCCTACTTCCACAGCTTCTGTGCTGCATCAGCACTCTTGGCACACCCAGCTCCCCTATTCCCAGGCACCCGTGGGTGCCCAGCTTTGGCTGGAAGTGAAGTCAATAGAAGGCCTACAGCAATTATTCTGGGTATGAATCACACCTCACCAACGTCACTTGGAGGAAAATATCGTCTCTGCCAACCTGTTTAGCAAGACTGGTGGTACCAACACGTCAAAACGTGGTATTTTTTCTGGAAACCTCTTAATCACAGCGTTGGGAGGTGTTGGTGCACATCCTGCAGCTGTGGAGCAGGTCTGTGGGAGTTACATGGGTCACTCAGCATGGACCTAAGTCCTGCTGCAGGAATACCCTGTAGGTGCTCTCCTGATGGGTTTCCAGCATCTGGATTACTCTGGGAAATAACATATTTTTAGAACTACCCCCTGAGTCATTAAAAGGGGAAATAAAAGCTCATTATTTGGTTCACTTGAGCAAGAAAAGTTGCTTTTCTTTGAGGGAAGGACCATGCCTGAGCTCGAGATACATCCTGGAGGGGAGGCTGGTGTAGGTTGTCCATGTCTACCACTGTGCTTTGGACTTGGCTTGGGTTATGCAACCATGACATGGCAAAACATGTTTGGAAGTACAGCTACTGACCCCTTCCCTTGCTGCAGCATGGATCTGGGGGAGACTGGATAAACTCCTTCCCCTGCATTTCTCAAGGCATCTGTCCAAAAGCATTTCTCTCTCTCTCTCTCTTTCAGGAAGTGTACCATGGGGAGCTGCATTTTCTTCTTTCTCCGCAAGATGCTCTAATTTATAGGATGAGATTTGTGATAATTGAGTTCAGAGCTGAATGCTGAGCCTTCTCCATATCCCCTGGGGTTTTCCTGGGAACAAGATGGATTGCCCAGTATGCTTCACACACAAAAAAAAAGAATGAATAAATAAATACATGAATAACAGCATGCCTCGTTTTGCCTATATCTTAGCAAGAGGGAAAGTTAATTCTTTGAGTATCAGGACTGTGCTCATTATGCAAAAATGACAGAGCAGATGCACATATTCAAAATAAGTATATTAAAAATCCCATTTTAGCTCCTGGAGGACAAGTGCAAGTGCAAAATTGGGTGCAATTATATTTCTCTTCCCACCTATGGTGTGTTCTCTTTTGAATATGTATTTGTTTGAGCTGGTTGCATCTAGAAGCATGGAGTTTCCTGTGATTGAAAAAGCAAATTATTATCACTACCAGCTTGTGATACTTTACATCAGAGCCTGGCTCCAAGGTTGTCTGGAGTCACTACAAAGGCTCTTTTTGAGTCCAGCTGGTTTGCATGCAGGCAGGGGCTGGTCTCTTGTGCAGCCAGTGCTAGGCATGTGTTAATAGCCACACAAAAGAGCAGAGGACACAATCCAAGTGGGGCTGTTCATCATAACTATCATTTAATCAAAATAAAATGATGAACTGATAATTGGATGTCCTTGCAATGACTGCCCAGAGCCAGAGCCCTGGGTAGGGTCCCTTTCATACACACAAATAAATCAGACAAGGAGTCTGCTGTGGGCAAAGAGATTAATCTTTGGCATGAGCATGAACAATAGTGGAAATAAGTGTTGCTCATGAGGCCATTGCTCTGTGTCTGACTGCAGGAATATGCTTGGTGCTTGCCAATGAAAAGAGCTGCTCTTTCCTACCCCTACAGTAGCATTAAAGATTGTCAGAGTTCTGCATGCCCAGATTTATGAAAAGGCTCTGATGGGGAAAACCTGACTGGCTCTAAGGCAGCTGCTTTAATAATGTACACTCTTTCACTCCAGCACCATAAAACAGAGGTGGAGATGTAAGACTAAACCCAAACAAGCACAGGGACATTGGGAAGGGATCTGGAGAATGGACCCACCCAGGCAAGAATGATGGACAAAGTCTTCGATGGAAATTTAGCTGCAGGAGTTATCCTTCAGTATTTTTTTTTTTGATTGACAGTAAAAGTAGGATTTATCTCCCTAAATGCCAATTCCTTCACCGTCTGGAAAAGCCTAACCTTTTTTTTAAAGTTAATGTAGCTATGAGGAACAGGGCTTCAAAGACCAGAAGTCAGAGGAACGGTAAGGAAAAGAGCTTTTTTTTCTCAGGGGAAAAATTAATAGGAAGAAGGTGATGCTGAAAATGCTCATTGACAGAACTCTTTCCTGACACGTGGTCTCTACAACATTTTAACTGAAAATTCTGTTCATTCCTGCCCAGCTGTGGTGCCCTGGCAGTGATGCTGCTGTCACTGTTGGGGTGTTTGGGCTCCCTCTGGTACCGCCCTGCGTGGGTTACACCTGATCTCACATCCAGCCCTGCCCTGTGTGCTGAGCAAAGTGTGCATTCTGTCTGCGGGTTACCTTTACTCCTCTGTTCACTGACCCCATCGCCCCGATCCCACCAGAGCAGGCAGAGCCCCAGGAGGGCCCTGCCCTGTCAGGATCAAAGCCACAAACAGCCTGGCTTCCCCCAGCCCTGTCCTTCTGCGTGACCTCGAGAGCTCTGTCTCCTGCCCAGAGCAGCTCTGCTCTTGCACACAACTGTTTCACCAGAGGAAGGGAGCTGCTGCCTGCCTAGTCAAGGTGCTGTGTAATTCATATCAGCTGAAAATCTGCTTTTCAGGCTTTGGTGAGCCAGGATTAATTGCAATTTGGCATTGCAGGTTCCCACTTGGCTCCATTTTTTAAGTCACATATTATGTGCATTCTGAAGCCTGAGATTTTTTTCTCCCATTTCTTTTGCCATACCAAAAATAATCCTCTTACCTTTTCTCTCTCTCCCTCAAGCAAACAAGTTAATAACTACATTTGCTGTTAATTATCCCTAAAATAAGTGCAGCTCCATAATTTGAGAGTCGGGATGTCTTTCATTCAATAGGAAGTGCAAAGTTAAGAGAAAAAAGCAGACCAAACAAAACGTAGCGTTTTGAATAGTACAACATTCAGCATCTGTGTCTCTAATTTTATAGCTGAAATGAGTGTTGAAACCAGGGTGATGGGTACCAGTGAGACAGCACAGCAAGAATGCTGGTTAGTTATGTGAAGAGAAGAATCTCTGTCAGATTATTCTGGGGCTATCGTAAATATATCCAGAAATAACTGAAGACAAAATTAGCTGCAATTGTTAACAGAGAAACCTGTGTGGAACAGGAAGGAAAAAAAAAAAAGCTGTGCTTCTGGGACTATTTTTATTTCTATAAAGAAGACTTTTACAAGATCTTTCATCCTCGCCATCATACAAGAGGAAGGTTGTCTGCTTTCCAAGGTTTAATGAGCAACACTTTTGAATACTGCTGTGGACTTAGAGACCTTCTAATGAATATGGTGCCAGTGGAAAGCTGCCGTCGTCCAAACTGAAAGAAAATACGGCTTAAGTAACAGAAAATCCAATGTTCAGGACTGTGCCTGGGAAATACAAGAGCCCAGCCCTGTCACAGGACCATGAGGACCACAGAGTGCAACTTCAAGGTATTTAACTGGGGCTAGTTCTGCCCAACAAGGTGTCTGCTGATTTGGGCCAGGCCCTGTGTCTGGCTCCTGATGGGACTGCTGGGCCAGATCCTGCTCTGTCTTGGTTTGTACCTGGGCACAAAGCCAGAGGGGATTTGTCAGAGGGGAGAGATCAAGGCAGCAGAAATCTGAAACAGCCTGCTCTCCTTCACAAAGGGGGAAAGGAGGAGACAAGAGTGCAGCTGAAATCAGTTTTCTAAAAGAAAATAAACCAAGATAGGTTTTTGGTTGGTTGTGGGGTTTTGTTTGTTTGTTTGTTTGGGTTGTTTGTTTGTTTTCAATTTATTATTGATTTCCTTAATTAGTTGGGACCACCAGCAGCCACACAAATAGAGAGTGTGGCATTTAGCTGGACAAAAAGCAAGATGGACTAAATCCTAATTAGACCTCCTGTATGAAGACAAATGATATTTTCCAAAATAGCTAACTATTGTACTTTTATCTATAATTAGGGCAGGATATTGCCCCAGAGGGTCATGAAGGTAAGAAGACATAGACAGAGAGAGAGGTTTTTTATAGTGGGGTTTTTTTAAGAGGTCGTTAAAATTGTCACTAGAAATTTACTGAAAAAGACAAGTTTGTGGGCAGAAGAACCACAGAATGAGGGAAAAAAATGCCACAGGAAGGAAGAAGAGTAATTCTAGGAGTAAACAGCTACTTTTAGAAAATACCATCTGTCCTGAATATGAATTTGCCATATACTATGACTCAAAAGATTTTTTCCACTGAATTCTCAGCTTGGCCTTTGTTCAAAGTTGAAAATCTTAACCCAACTTCGATAAGGTCACATCCCATCATTAATGCATCCCTTCACCTGGAGCCAAGGGTTACTGGGGAGGAAAATCTCCATTTCCAGAGTTCATCTGGACTGCTGCTGTGATCTCACGGTGTCACTGGGGTGTTTCACCTCCATTTGTCCACCTCTGGAAGGTGGCAGGACCTGGATCCCTCGGGAAAGGCGGGGGTCAGCCTGCTCCCACTTGCTAATGCAGGTGGGCCATACAGCAGCACATAAACTACAGGAGTCATCTCACAGCAGGTGCTAAAAACATGATATCGCCTAAAGTCACAGCTGGCAGAACATGGACAACAGGCAGAGAGGGAGTGACCTTTGCCTTTTGCGTGGAAAAGATCCTGGGATGTCCAAAATGCACAGAGAAATGGACTATTTTAGGTAATGGTAAGAAAAATACGTTAATAAGCAGCTTCGCGAGCCATTTATATTCAATCTTCTAATTATCCACAGACACTGGAGGTGGGAAGTTGTCTTCTGAAATATGTTATTCTCCATCAAAGATTGTTTTCTTCAGGGTTTTCTGTGATATCAGTAGGAAATCAGAAAATGAGAGGGAAAACAATTAATAGATATACACATCAATCAAGTTGGAGAACAGGCCTAATGGGTTTGATCCTTTGAGGGAGTGAGGCAGGCTTTCATCCCTAAGTCCTAGGCAACTCTTAAAGGATGAAGAACAGAGCACTGAAGAAAAAAAGCCAGACCCAGCTGAGGGTTACATGGGAACAAGCTCAGACAGAGACTGTCCCCAGATGGCCTTGTTAGGGACAGAGACTTTTCCCCTACATTTTCCCTGGAAAGGCTTGCCTTTGAATAATAAAATTGAGTTAGGGACAAAGCCAAGCAGGAACAAAGAGTTGTCTTGGGTCCAGTCAGTGGAAGTGCCTCACGCCCTTCCAGAGGCAAGAAGGGGATTGTCACTGTGCCACCCTCCATGTGGGAGGGCCCAAACTGCTGATGCCCCTTGTCACCCACCCAAAACAGCCCCAAAGGGAAGGGCAAGAGTGCCTAAGAGGGGTGTGTCACATCCAAAACCTCTTGTAGTTAATCCTGGCTTTTTGTGGTTTTTAATAGTGCCCTTTTTATCTGAACATGAGAGGGGACGATGGATCCATAAGCAGAATATGAGAATGAGGGTGAAAATGCTGATTTTGGCTGGAAAATAAAGCAGCAGGTGCTGTTCCACAGTGTTTGAGATACAAGTGACCTTGTCTGGAGATTGCTGAGTGTGGTGTAGCACATCTGGGACATGGGGCTTGGCTGATTCCTTTAACTCTGGTTTCACCGTGCTGGAACTTCAGTGTTTTCCATGAATTTCCCACCTAATTTATCCAGGCAGACTTGTGATTACAGTTTTTTCTTCATTTCTTTGTGTCGACTCAGCAAGCCCTGCTCTGGAGCTCTGCTGCTGAGCAGCACTTTTCCCCACCAGTGGCTTTCTGGCTTTAAGAGGATTATTAGTGCAAAAAAACCCCCATCCTCCTTACGTTGATGTGATGGGCATTGCAACACAGCCTTGCTGCATTTTCCAACACCAGCTGCAAACACTTTTTATGCTGGTGGCCACCCGTTTGGGCACTCAAAGCCAGAATGGAAATTCTCCAACTGCTTCCTATCAGCCACAGCCTCTTCCCTCTTCCTGCAGAACTGGAATAGGGGCTCACCCTGTGGTGTGGCTGTGGAGAGGGGCACTCAGCACACACACATGGGCTGTATTTCAGATAAACACTGTCCCTCCTCCAAGCCCCTGCTCAGCAGAGCAGTCCAACCACAACCTGCTCCTGAACACCAGCACAAAGAACAAACAATGTCTTTCAGCATGGACAGAAAGAGGGAGGGAACTTCAGGGAGCCACACTGCTCTTAATTAGCAGTTATCTCCAGCAGCTTGTCTGATTAATGGCTGCACCTCACACTGTGCCTGTGTAAAAGGGGCAGGGAAGGTGCTTGGAAGGTGCTCTGCCCCCCATAATTACTGTGGAGACTGGAACAGTGGGGATCTCTTCTCAGAGTAAAGATCTCAGTGCTTCCCCCAGCTCAGCTCTGTGCAAGCACCACAGACATCAACAGGTCCTGGGAGCTGGTTTGGGTTTTGGGACACCCAGGCCAGACCAGTCTGCTGAACTGGTTCCAGCAATGTGGGGCTTGGGCACGTCAGGGAGATGTGAGTTGAGAGTTGTGTCCTCTCCACCACGGATCTTTGGGCACAAAGGTGCAGGTGAAAACAGTCACCAGCCATAAATTTGGAGATCTTGTCAGCAAAGTTGCTCCACCAGCCCCAAACATGGCATTACTACGAACGGGAATGCAACAACCTTTCCCAATCAAAGCTGAATTATATGAAAATTACAATCATTTCATGGCTATGGGGGCAACTCTATTCTAAACCTTGCTTCCCTCTCCTTTTCAGTAAATTCACTTAATTGCACATTCACTGCAAAGTAAAGAAAGGTTTTTAAGTACATTTACCTTGTAAAAATATCAAATCTTCTTCAGAAACGAGCGCTAGTGAATTATGAATGAAGGCATGCAGTGCTGAAAGTCCCTGCTTATACATTTTTAAATGTAGCCTTTCACTTCTGATAATACTTTTAAACACCCACTGGACTGGAGCTTACATTCAATTGCAGAACAGCCACATTCTTTGCCACCAGTTCCCTGATCTGCAGCAGTCTCAGCTCCTCCAGTCCTGCTGTCCCCCTTGCAACCTGGAGAAGAGGCCAGCAGGTCTGAGGAAAGGTCACTTCAAAGGGCAGGAGAGGGAGAATTCATTGGAAATAGCAATTGCAAACCGAGAAGGAAAAGTTAAGTTTTCAAAATAAAAAATAAAAAACTCACAAAAATGAATTCAGATGAAGCTGGGCAGCATGGCTGCTGGTTGGACATGCACAACCCTTACCAAGCTTGAGATAAGAATCAAGTAAATTCAAGTTACATGAACAAGGGGCAGAAGAAAACTTCCAGCTCCTCCTTTCCTCTCATGCACTGTCTCTACTAATCTTTCTTCAGAGTGGTTTTTACCACTCCAGAGTTCAAGGCCGGGAGGGGACCTCAGACCAGATCTAAACCTGATCTTCCTTCTGTCAACATTTCACCCAGTGTGCCCAGACTGACCCCATAATTACATGACCAAAGCAGTTACCTGAAAGGCAACTTCTCTTGCTTTGAAACCACAAGGAAATGACAAAGTGATTTGCTCCCCTTGGCCACTCTCCTAATGCTCTCCCTTCAACACCAGTGCCTCCTCTCCAGCCTGAATGTGTCACTCTTTTGCTGTGTCCCTTCTGACCATTATATATATCCTGCAGTCATGTCCCCTTGCACCTTTCCATTCAGCTCAGCTTTTTCAATTTGGCAGTGCCAGTGTCTGCTGAGCTCCTGCCAGCCCTCCCAAACCCCTCCATGCATGGACAGTCCCACCACAGGTATTTATCAAAAGCAAACCTCCTCCTGTCCACCTCCTCTCCAGTCAGATCCCACCTAGGAAATTACCAACTTTGTACATTTAGGCCTTATCTAGAAAGTTCATTTTCTAATTGATTGGCATTAATTATAGTCCTGTCCATGCATTTTATCTTCATAGGTTTCACTCTTCACCTCTTGGATGACAATAAGTGCCACGAGCAGGAATGGCTGGCCTGATTCTAATCCTGATGTGGCAGTAGCATCCTTGTAGTCCTGGACTTTACTGTGTTCAAGGTACCCAAAAATGATTTCTTGTGGGCCAGAGATTTCCTTGGCCATTTCCTCTGAGATGCTTAGTGGTGAGAATAATTAAATCTGATTTTTTCCTCTAGCAGATGATGCCTAATGTTTTCCTAGCTGGATGGAACAGAAGGTAACAGCCAAGCCTGTGTGAGAAGAGAGAGACTTTCCAAACACAGAAAGTATCTTCTGGTTGCCTCTTCTTTTCTCATGGCTGCATCAGCTTCAGCATCTCCACCTAATATTTGACCAGTGATGTTGCTAGGGTGTGTTTTTGCTTGAAAACAAGTATATTATTTGTTTTCTTAACCCTTCCTGCTCTAGATTGTTGGATGTCTATCTCCACCTCATTAGTTTTCTGTACCAAATGGCATCCAGTCTGAGCTGGCTGCTGCCCATCCCTGCACACACGTTTCCCCCTGAGGGGTAGGTTGCTTTTTTCACTCCAGCTGGTGAATGTATTTCATCAGTGGATCCAAAGCAGGCTTTCACCTCAAATTGCTGTCTTCTCTCTTAGGTGGATTTTTTGCATTTTAAGAATTGGCATATTCCTATTCCCATTTTCTTTCCCTTTTCTTTTGGTTTTCCAATCAGTTCCACTTGACAGTGATCAGCTTAGGGAAATATCTCCTTTGCAGCACAACATATACACTGCTGGGTTTGTTCACTAAAAATTTGCAGTCAGCAACCTGTGTTTCCAAGATAAAAATACCCCAAACAATTAAACCAGGTTTTGTACTTGGGTCTGTGATTATTTCCCAGTCTGACCTCCAAAACACATTACATTTCCTTACACAGACTCCTGGCTTAAAGGGAAAAAATATAATAAAAACATATTCATACAGAACAGTATAGGTAGAAACTTAAAGTGAAAATGTCTCAAGGCACAATACAGTGCAATATACCAGCTTTCACAAAATATGCATAAACCAGGTGGATCAAGCTCCCATCCCTGCACTTAAGGGAATTACCAGCAGTGCAGTGTTCCTGTTCCCAGCCATTGGCAATATGCCCTCCTGTAAATGCAGTTAAGAATCTCTGCCCAGCAAGGGGAAAAAAAAAAAAATCAAAACATATTACCATTTTTCTCAAATTTTTTATCGGACTGCACCATCTAGAGGGCAGCAGCAGCAGCATCACCCAGCTCGGGAGGGTACCAGTGATGGAGACAGTGCTCTGTCCCACTGCACAGAAAATACTCCCACCTCCCTGCTATAATCAGGGCAGCTCTGCAGGAAACATGTTGCTGAGAAGATTTTCCTGTCGTTGTGTGAATTGCTGTCAAGGTGAGTAAAGGACGTGACCCCGTGGCCACCACCTGGAGCCAGCAGCTGTGTGTGTGCTCCTATTAAATCCACAGGGACCTTGGTAGTGAGCTCTTCTTTGGCAAGGGAAGTTTCTGCAGTGTGACATCTGACATGTCAAACCATTAACCAGTTTATTATCAGGTTATTAACACATATGAGCGTGGCTCAGTACCAGGGCCTGCATTTGGGTCACAACAACCTCCTGCAGTGCTCCAGGACTGGGGCAGAGTGCTTGGAAAGACCCAGTGGGAAGGACCTGGGGGTGCTGGTCCACAGGGAATGAACGTGAGCCAGGGGTGCCCAGGTGGCCACGAAGGACAGTGGCACCCGGCCTGGATCAACAGTGCGGCCAGCAGGACCAGGGCAGTGATTGTCACTCTGTGCCAGGCACTGGTGAGGCCACAGCCCAAATCCTGGATTGAGTTTGGGGCCCCTCATGACAAGAAAGAGATTGAAGTGCTCAGCATGTCCAGGAAGCAGTGGAGCTTGGCAAACCCACCAGTCTCTGCCTCCAAAATGCAGGTCAGTGTGATGTGTCAGACAGACAGCAAGTGATGTGTCCAAATTCAGCTTTCCCATCAGCTAATAAAGAATTCATCAATAATATTAATTCAATAACAGTCTCAACTGCTACAAGAACTGCCTAGAGATTGAGGCAAGGAACCTCCTGATGCACAGATAGACCATGTCTTCCTGCAATTCTCATTCCTCATGCAACCAGGCCAACAGTGAACAGTTGGGAGAAGAAAGAAAATGCAAAATTAAATGGCTAGAACAGTGCTAGTTACCTTCATTTTACAGTTCAACAATTTTTAGCAGCATTCTCATCCTTGCAAGACCTTGATCCTTCCCCTCTCCTCAGGGAGTGCAGCACACAAGCTGAGCTAAATCTTTCAATGGGTTTTACACAAAAAACTGTTGCTTCTTGGATGTTCAGGGGGGAAAAGTTATGAATAAGCACCACGAGGCTTTCTAGGCAGCTGTGCTTGGAAAAGGGCTCTCTAATGGTTTCAGTTCTGCTCCTGTGTAAGGAAACTGAGCAAGCAGAATCTGGGGTCTTTCCCTCCAAGGGATGAAGAGGGATTTGATCCTGAGCAGTGAAGAGCAGCTGACCTGGAGGAACACCCAGTGAGGGACCCTCAGCTCCTGCTCAGCACGGTAGGCACAGAGTGGGACAAAGCTGGCAGGGAGCCCTGCCTGCACGGGGCAGGGAGGGCCAGTGGGCTCTGCACTCCCTCACCAGCCCCCACACCTGCCACATCCCACTGCTCCACTGGGAGCATCCTGATACCATGGCCTGGGACACAGCTGAACCCTTTCTGGGGATATTCTTGTGGGGACAACCTGCTCCAGTGTCACAGTGCTGCCAGTCCCTGAATGCAAGCTGATGTCACAACTTGAAACCAAATTGCTTCTGATGACCTCATGCAATGCAGGTTTTTAGGATGATTTCATTAGCTCCACTGGATCAGCTTCCTCAGAATGGACAAGCTAGTTATTCCTTCTGAATGCTGAGCATTTCCAGCAGTTCAGCCCCTTTGAGTCGTGTTAAATCACCCCCAAATGGATAACCAGGTGTCACTAATGGCAGCGCTGTTCCCATTCCAGCCTGTCCCCATTTCCCCTCCCATCACTTCTCCCACCATGGCACAGCTTGTGCCATGTGAGCACCACGACTTGGGGGAGCTGATGCCAGAGCAGGGAACAGCATGGGGAATCTATTCAGCTGAGTGCTCTTCCCCTAAGGTGTTGTCCTTTCCTTTGACACCTCCAGGAAATTCAGAGCTTTCCCAATCCCCCTCTCATCTGGTAGCAACATACACGGACAAGCTGCAGGATGGATGTTGGTAAGACTCAGATTGCTGCAAGATGGAGAGGTTTGTAAGACTCAGATGGCTCAAAGAGCTTTACACTGTCCTAAGGAAATGTGGGGACATCCCTTCAAACTGGGGAACGGTTGCTCTTCTTTGTTTCCAAATAAAGATTAAGTCCTAAACTGCCCAAATCAGATATAAATGCACTGGGGTTGGAGCCAGGCAACAAGCTTCAGATCCAGACTTCAGCAACCAAAAATAACCTTGGGAAACAATCTTCTAAACTCCAAGATTTAATTAAGAACATGTCCATCCCCACTCGTATTCCAGGGAAATGAATCTAAATACATCTCTGGCTCTCTGCTCAGTGCTGTTCAGCCCTGTACCAAACAAACATAAAAAGCTGCAATGACTTTTTTTTTTTTAGAAGATGCTTTACCCACAAAAGATAAAGCTATGTAGGCCATTAACCACAAAAAACTGAGATGAATTCTGCGTGCTCCAAATTTAGAGGGTTTTGAGATCCAAGATTTCTGCTGAGTTCTATTTCAAAATGCAAATAAGAGTTCGTGATTCAGATAGCCTTTGCACAACCTTCTCATCCCGGTGCCTGATTTTTACTTCTGGGATAACACAAAGATGTGTTCCCTCCCAAGCTCACTTAGTGCAGAACAGCTCAAAGTATGTTGTATGACCCATAAAAATCCCATGCTCCAGTTTTCCCAACTGCCAGGGCACAGTGATGCACTGCCAGCAGATCTTTCTGCAGCACATGCCAGAATAGGATTCTCTGCTTATTTGAAGTGAAAATTTGGCTTCTTTCTATCCTGCTTTTCCCAGGGAAAAAAACCCTTTTCCCACCCCAGTGTCCTTTGTCAGCACCAATGCATCTGAACAATTTTCAGGATTGTTTCTGTTTGTAGGCTGCTGCCACAGCATAAAAGGCCTTTAGCAGCCCAGAACCCCATCTCAGGTAGCCAAGGGGCTGCTTCAAGTCTCTCCCAAACTTGCTGAGCAAATCACACAGGAGCCACCAAGCCCAGGTAAGTCAGCCAAGAGCTCTGCTGTTGGATGCTCTTGGAAAAGGCAGCTTGCAGAGTGGGGTCACTTGTCCTGCAGATCACTGCTCATCATTTTAGCATGAGCAGGTTTTTTTGACTGGAATAGAACAAGAGATGTGAAATAAAATAACCAGGACTCTCTTGTACCATTGCTTCCTTTTAATGGATGCAGGGTGTTGGGCAGTGGCAATACATGATTTGGAGAGTCATTACAATTCTCCATCAGTGTCTGAGCATTTAAAATCCCTTTTTATGATTTTGACTGTTTTTTGTTTTCTGGATTGACTGATATTGAAGAATAAATAAATAAATTTAAAAAAAAAAAGGTCAGTTTGCAAAGACTCCCAAGCAGCTTTAAAGAAATAATGGTTGAAATAAACCTGGTGTCTCACCCCCACCCACCCATCACCCTGCTGAGGAGCAGCCTACAAATGGGAACCCCAAAGCTCCTCCTTCAGGCTCTCATTAACAACAGGATCTGCAATTAAATATAGATACATCCCTTGTTGTTTCCTGGGTGGTGTCCCTGCCTTTGTCGCCACCCACACAGCTCCTCCTGCTCTGCTGCCATTCACCCCAGCAGCTGCCCTGGTGTCAATTCCTTCTGGTCCTCTGGGGCTCTGTTTCCCAAGGGCAACTTTGGGCTATTTGGGTGTCCCTGGAGCTGTGGCTGCAGACTGTGCTGTGGGCAGCAGAAGGGACACAAAACAGCTCTGTTGCTGGTGGAGCTTCATGCTGCAAAATGCCTCATAAAACAGCAATTTCCCCACAGAGCTGGGCTGCAGCTGTAGGAAGAGATGTTGGGCTTTCTTTACTTTGGGGGCTACTCACCACTCTTGGAGCAGGTGAGCCCAGAAGGTGTTGGATTTAGGAATATCTTTCACATGGTAAAAGTCCTGACTTGGCTACCCTGTGATTTCCCAGATCCTATTTTTTCAGTTTTGGATCTTACACAGCCAAATACAGAGTCCCTGAATCCTTAGGGTTTCATAAATTGCTGTTTGCCTGGAAATTCACACCAGCAGAAAAATACTATAAATTGTCTCCTATTATTTCCCTAAAAGCATTCTATCCAGAGCTCAAGAATTAGGACCATAATTTCTAAATCCAGAAGTCCTGACAATTATTCATAGGAATTGGGGAACAACTTGGAAAATAAGGAAGATACTAAAGAAAAACAAGCTACTCCCACAAATATTCATTGACAGAGAGATGTGCTTGTGAATAACCAGTCCTTCACTTGCACACAGCCAAGTGAGCTGCTGCAGAAACAGGTTAGTCAGAAAATACACAGGATTTGACTCTCAAATAAAAAAGTCTACTCTTAATCAAGACGTGTGTTTTACTGAGAACTTGCCTATATATTCCTAAAAGTGCTGTGCACGAGATTAATGGGAAGAAGCTGAGCTTCCATTAAAATACTTGGCTTCTTGAAGGTCCCATTTTGCTAAATTCAGCTGCCTAAAAGACACTGAAAATGAGAAACTTTTAGTGCTACAAGTTGGCTTCAGCCCCTTTTAAATCCCAAAGAAATTTCAAACTGAGTATCTGATGAAGAAAAATAATCTAAGGTCAAAACTTAATGAGAAGAAGCAGAAACAAAGCTGGTTTATATTTAAATGGAGAGTCTTTTAATTACACTTAACCAGCTCAAACACAAACCATGACTTCACAAACAGGCACACAGCAAAGCTCCCAACCTTGCTGAGGACAGCAGCACTGAGGACTAGCATCACCCTACAAGTATTTTCACTTAAACTACTAATGGTGAGGATGCACTTGAGGTGGCAGAGATCAAAGCTTTCTTCTCTTTAGACTCTGCTGTGTGCATCAAAAAGCCTCTCAGGAGATGAAAAGGATGGAAAAAGCAAGAAGGGGGTTCACACCTCTTTAAGGAGCCATCAGCAGTAACCTCAGAATACAATGTTAACTCTGGTTCTCTGCTGCCAGTGGCTTTCATGTGATGGAAAGCCAAATACTTGAAGGATGATAAACGATGAACTGTGAATGATAATTCTAATTCAGAGGAAGAGAAGGCAGTTTATGTTTGGCTTTGAGGAAAATGTAATCCCGTGTCCCTGACACATTAACCATCAAGTGTTTATCCTGGAAGGACGCTGAATAGTTTAACTGGTATTATCAAAACATGAACCTTTTTTTTTCAGAATGAAGAAAACCCTTGATAATTGAATTTACTTACAGGGAGAAATACATCAAATCAGAATTATGAGTGAGGAGGAGGGAGTTATGCAAGAAAAGAAATCCTATTGATGATGGTGCAATATTATTATCACTTGGTAAGTAAGACTTGAGAATCACACATACAAAGGGTGATCCCATTATAAAGATGGGTGTTGTGGAAAACTGGACTGTCCTGGGAGGTTTGTGCAGCCACAGGTTGCACCTCATGGAGAGATTTGAAGGGATTATACCTGAAGAGAAACCAGAGCATTGAGAACCTGGGGGGAGGTAATCCTGCAGCTCAGTTCTGAAGGAAGGTGGTGTTCTGCCTGCCATGCCCTTCCTCCAAAGAAATAACAGCACTTGCTTAGGGGCCAATTTCCAGTTGCTTTTGCCCTGCCAGTTTGATCTGCATTGTTTTGGGATTGTTCATGCAGCTCCCAGAAACTTCTGCGTGGGAGAGAGCTATGAGTAAGTGGACTGGAATGAATTACTACTTTCAAAGGAAAATAAAATCAGCAAAACACAAGAGAGTTGCCTCTCCCTATCCCTCCTGCTCCCTGAGGTGCAGGGTTTTGAACAGTGAAGGTGTCAGCAGGGTTCAGAAGGAGGCAGTGAGCTCCCAGCCCCTGCCCTGCTGCAGCTGGGGGTCCCGGGCCAGCACCCACCCCTGAGTGTCCCAGGCTGGGCCAAGGGATCCAGCAGGGGATCCTTGGCTGGAACTGCCCACTCAGCCTTGATCCAAACAGTCCCTGCAGGGTCACAGCTCTTCCCAGGGACCGTCTCTGCTGGCTGGAGATGCAGACACTGCTGTGCAGATGCTGCAGCTGCTCAGAGCCCCCTCCCCATCCATCCAGCAGCTGTGAAACTGCAGCACCATGGGGCAGTTACCTCTGCAATTGCAGGACCACCTGTGTCCAGCCAGCTTGGGCAAAGCTTGTGCTGCTTGCATTTGTTTGCCTTGTATCTGCCCATTTGGTCCATCTCAGATAATAAAAACTCCCAGATCCCCTGAAATGTGTGCAAGGCAGATGGGAGGAACAATTTTTGAATTAGTTCAGATTTGCTGCGTTTTGGATCTGTCAAGAGCTTGTGTGACCCCCAGAAAAATCCCTTAAACCAACGACCATGTGGTAGAGAGCTGGCAAAGCACCACAGACCCAGGACTGGCCCTCCAGCCCCTGAGTAGCTGCCTGAATATTGCAACTTGTGTGTGAGCATCACTGAGCTTGGCGGCCCTGGGAAAGTCACACTGCCTGCGGGATAGCTGATAGGGATCTCTGAGGGATGCTGGTACCACAACAGCAGATCTTTGCTCAGTTGGGAATCTGCTCCTTTGCTCCAGAGCTGCTCCTCCACGCCTGGCTGACTCTTGCCCTTTCTCCTCTGGAATAATTATGATGGCTGAAAGTAAATGTGTGGGACGACTCATGCCAGTTTCCACAATTTAACAGCACATGGACATTTGTGTGGAAGTGTGAGCCAGGATGTCTCTCATTCTCCTAATTCTCTTGACAAAACGGTTTTATAAATAATCAGGCCTTAATTGTGTGATTCCAGTTAATGCAGAGGGAGTTAATTAACATCTGGAACAAGTTTCCTGGCCCGAGTTATTAGCTGTGTCTGGTGCAGAATTCAAACAATGTATGAAGGGAGGCCTATCACCAAATGATTCTGGACAGCTGCAATGAGAAATGACCAAAGAAGGGCGAGGTGAGGCAGCTGTGCCAGCTGTGTCCATTTCGGGTGCACAAGCACACACTGAGTCGTGGTGTGAATGCTGTGCCAGCCCAAGAGGTGCTCTCTGTGGCAAAGAATGGCCATCATCTCTCAATACCCTCATTTCAAATCCTCCAGCTCTTCCTTCTTGCCTCCAAAAGCCCCATGGATCGGGATTTCGGAGGCTTTCATAGCTGAGGCAGGAAAAATCCCACTAACATAAAGGATAGACTGCATATTAAGAAGAAATTCTTGGCTGGGAGGGGGGGGAGGCCCTGGCACAGGGTTCCCAGAGCAGCTGTGGCTGCCCCTGGATCCCTGGCAGTGTCCCAGGCCAGGTTGGACAGGGCTCTGAGCAGCCTGGGACAGTGGAAGGTGTCCCTGCCATGGCAGGGGATGGAATGAGATGAGCTTTAAGGTCCTTTCCAACCCACACCACTCTGTGGTTCCTTGGCAGGTCTCTGGTGCAATCTTGCACAACCCTCCTGTGTTTCTCTCTACAGCCACAGAGAGAGGGATTTAACTTTGTGCTGCTAAGAAGGAGAAGAATGCCAAATCACCAGCTCACAAACTCCGAACCTCTGCCTCGTGCATCCATATCAAAGAGAGAAGAGGGGATGTGTCCTTTTAACCACCAACTTCCCTCCAGCAGAAAGGTGCTGGGCAAACCAAGGACAGAACATAAAATTTTAATTGTCCTTTTGGGTCAACTCAAACAATTTTGTCCAACCAAAAGCGGTTATTTTTTATTTTCCAATTATTTAAAAATCTTGTAAAATATCTTTCCATTACATTTGGTTTAAGTAGAAAATATGTTAGAAAATATTCCAGAATTTCACTTAATAAGTGCCTAAAAGCTAGAGACTTGTCCACATTCTCCCTCCACTGTCTCTTGAAGCCATGGATTCATGAGAGCAAATGAGTCACAACACAAGACTTTTCACCCTAGAAATCCTCCTTTTCCTATTTTTCACAGCCAAAACACAACTGAGAATCTCCAGAGCTGGATTTTCACATATGCCTTGTGAATCTCCTTACCCAGCTAGGGCAGGGATAATATGTCTGAGTGTCTGTAGTTGCTCACTTCTTTACCACCTCTGAAATGATGAATTGTCACTGAAGGTTTCTTATCCACATTCCTGTTTTGGTACAAACACGTGCTGTGTTTTATGCATGAGTTTTACACTGCTGCAGCTAGAAGGCATGCAGATGAGGAATGCTTCTCCAAATAACCCCCTAGCTAGGAAATATAAACAATTCTCACTGAACTCCAGCAGAAAACCACAAATTGTGGTGGAAGTTTTATTTCCGTGAAGTTCTGCATGAGAACACAAAGGAGATGCAGAAGGGAAAGGAATTCAGCTGATGGATGTGGGTGAAGCAGAGGGAAATTTAGGGTGAAATTCAGGTGGACAGTATGGCCAGCCTCATCCTTTTCCTAGGAAAAAGGGTCACCAAGTTGAATGCCATGAGATCTCTCACAGGGAAAGGCCAATGCCCATCTGAGTTTGGGGAAGTCTCCTTCTCCTCATCCCATACCAAAATAACTGGGAGAAAAAGTGCATAAAAACCCTCATTCCCCGATTCTCTTCTTCACCAGAGAGACAGATCTTGTACTAAAATGTGCTAAAAAGAAAGCAGTTTACTGGTGGTGTAGGTTGTTGTTGAGGGATTCAAAGCCTGCTGAAGGACACCACTGGTTTCCACTGATTTACACTGAAAGAGAGTAGATTTAGGTTGAACAGAAGAACGAAGCTCTTCCCTGTGAGGGTGGGGAGCCCCTGGCAGCGGTGCACAGAGCAGCTGTGGCTGCCCCAGCCCTGGAAGTGTCCAAGACCAGGCTGGATGGAGCCTGGAGCAGCCTGGGATATTGGAAGGTGTCCCTGCCCATGGCAGGGGGGTAGAACAAGATGATCTTAAAATGTCCCCTCCATTCCAAACAATTCTATGAATATATCATAAATTTCAACTGTTTGGAATGAAGTCCTAAACTGCAACCAAGTCTGAGAAACAGCAGAAGGAGTTGTGCTGCTGGCAGACACCAGTCTGCACCAGTGAGAAGATGGAATGCCAGCATTCAGTCCTCAACACTGAGGTGCTCCCTGGTATTCTGTTATCCCATAATGAGCCATAATTCAGCCCTGTTTGGATTTATGACTTGTCTGAATTTCATGTACAACTTTCATGATCTCTGTCATAATTACAAAAATTGCAAATAACTTTTTAATATCAATGTTTAAAAACTTAGTCAAATCTTTCACTTTTATTGCCTATTTACTATCTCAAATCAAATGGTTTACAACTTTGTGCTCTGAAAATATACAACATAAGAAAACACTAGCCTGGCAAAATTATGCTTTTATGATAATGACAGAGGTGAGTTATAATTGCTCTAGTTAAACTGTAATGGCTGCACAGATGCTGGGGAAAAACTCTTGTACAGCATGTTCTGCCACCATAAGCATGGCACCTGCTCACTCCACCATGGTACATGCAAGAGCATGTTAACATTTCTTTATGAACATTATTTTCAAGGATTGTAATTGGACCATAAACACTCACTTGGGGATAAAATATCAACATGCAGGCTTTAAAAATTACCTGGAGAAATATCCAGCCAGTTTGGCGTATATGGATGTCAGAAGGAAGTTTATGAGAGATCATAAATAATTTGTTTCTGATGTTGTAGGGCTCAGACATGGTTTGTGTTATTCTTAGGGTCTCTGTGACTTTGCAGCAGATGAATGCAGTGACATGTACAGAGCCAGAAACCAAGTCCTGCAGCTCTCAGGAAGTGATGATGTCTATCCCCAGATGTTGTATGACACAAATGGCAGTGGCAGGAGTTTCCTGTGTCCTGCCAAGCTGCCCCTGCACCACCCACCCGTGGTGCCACTCGCTCCTGAGATGATGCCCAAGGACACCAGCCCCTGATCTGACTCCTTTTGCTCAGTTTAGCCTCACAGACAAACTGCTGAGGTGGAAATCTCACCCAAGTGTATTTCCCACTGGAAGGGGTGAGGAATACTGTGGCCACGAGCTTTAGTGCACATTGGAGATGTGCTGGAGATGGATGAGCAGGTTACACTCATCCCTGCAAGAAAATACAGGAATACAGATAATTAACATGACTACATATGTGACACTACAGTCATTTGCTCTAATTCTCATTACAGAAAACTTCACCAATTAAATACTGTCAGTAAATATGTGAGGATTTTGGTCAAAGTGTGTTGTCTGACTTTTCATAAGCCAATTTTCATACACAGAATACAAAGAACTGAAAAAAGGGCGCTTACAGATTGGGTAAAAGCAGACAACCAACCCAGCTCTGCTTTTTGAAATTGTTATAAATCAGAAGCAAGACCTTTTTTAGTCTTTAGTCTGAGTTACTGGAATTTTAGTGAGGTAAAACAACCCCAAAGAGAAGAACCACTGCTAAAAATCAAAGTGGACATCTACTTGTGTCTCAAGAATCATGAGGGAGAATCTTCCCAAATCTGTGACATGGCTTCTTCTTTACCTTAAACCTTCTAGACCAGCTGGACAGATTATGAATGAAGATCAGACATTATATATTTCATTTTGCTCCACTGAATCTCCTCTATCTTACTCAGTATTAAAGCCCTGCTAATGCCTTAGGCAGCAGTAGCTGACCCTTTGAATTAACACCTCCTCTGCAGTGGATGCCTCATGCATATGCCTATTGATGTATTTTTGAGTGGAGATAATTTTTATTTTGGCTATCTGCTCTGGTTTAATATTCCCAAGGAAATGCCTCATTTATATGTTTTTCTTCATGCCATGTATCTCCCCCTATGCCCTGCTATAATGTCTTGTTATATTCCACAGGAAAAGCCTTCTCATGTCCATCTTTGTCAGAACTCTAGAAGCCACTAAAGCATCACTTTAAAGGGCTCTTTATCACTCAGATGAATTTCCCCCTAATTGTATCCTTTCACTCCAAAAGGGGTTTGGGGACATACTTTGTGTGAAAGATGCTGCAGAAAACAAAAGTTGCATTGCTAGTGGTTCTGCTTTTATATTTCCATCCAGGGAAACTCTCTGCACACCAATTTGCTTTCTCTTTTCCAAAACCCATTTCCTCCTGGGGCTATTTCCTGGGACAGAGATGTCTTCAAATAATTTAATTATCATGTGGCACACACCTTTTAAGTCCCCCCTGAAATGGTGCGAGATGCCTTTGGTTTGCATCACTTGTTGGAAAACACTCCAAAGCATTGAAAAACTATTAAATTGTTACAGTATTGGATGCCAACACACAGGGCTATTAGTCTAATTCATCCTTCAGATCAAAGCCCACACAGGCAGCTCTCCTGCCTACAGCTATTTTCCTTTTACTTTCCTCCTTGACAGTAGTCCCTCATATCCCTCTGTTCTACTTTCTTTGAACATACAGATTTTCCTTTAGTCATGGAAATATAATTTATGTCTATTATACTGTATTATAGATTGCAGATCAGGACAAGCGTGCATTGCTGCCTGGAACGCCTGTTTATTGTACCGTCGGTTTTCTAAAAATAAATAATTAAGAAAGCCACCCCGCTCCGCCGGGGAGACAAAAATACGGAGGGGGAGCACTCGGGGGCTGCGCTCCGTTCTCAAAGTTTCATTTCCAAGTAGAGACCTTGAAGCACGATTTATTACCATCACGCTGTTCGCCTTTGTCACGTTGTGGATGCGGCGGGGGGAGCGCTGGCCGCTCTCCAGCCCGGACCACCCAGCGAGCCCAGCGCGGCTACCGGCACCGCACCGCCCGGTCCCGGGGCTGGCCCCGACCCCCGGCTCCGCCGCCCCGGCAGCTGCCCGTGCCGCCCCGCTGGGGACAACCGCGGCCACAGCAAGAGCAGCACCCCCAAAATCACAGTACCCGAACAGACGGGCCGTCTGGGGCGCCAGAATTGCAAAAACAATCCCCACCCCATCGCGGAGAGTGTGCGTGCACGGAGGAGAGGGAGTGTGAGGAGGGGGGAGAGAGGGAATGAGACAGACAGAGGGGAGGGAAGAAGGGAGGAGGGAGTCCAAGCTCTGAGAAACATCGCTCCATCTCTCTCACTCCACAGGAGCTGAGCAAGGAGCAGGACGATGTTTGACAACACGCAGTACCCCTATAACTGCTTCAATTATGATGGGGATGATTATCCTACCTGTAGTTCTGACGAGGAGAAAAAATTCACCAGACCAGCGTACAGGTAAGGTGAAGTTTTTCCAAGTCCCCCTGTTTCTGGTGAGGGTTCTGAGCTCTGGGCAGGTGGGATCACAGCTCTCAGGGGAGCAGGGGGCCAGGTGTGTGCAATGGGTCTGGCCCTGGTGCAGGCACTGCAGTGGGCAGGTTTCCCCCCTTTCTGTGTGTGAAGTGTTCATGATTTGTTTCCTCCCCATGAGGGGTCACAGCAACTCTGGCGTGCCCTTAAGCCTCCAGATCTCAGACAGCCTCCAGCCTCCAGGACCCCTGGGAGAAGGGAATTAAATGTTTCAGTGTGCCAACGGGTGACTTGGATGCAGAAACCCCGGTGTGGTGGGAAGGGGCGCAGTGTAGACGTTCACAGGGACACCCAAGGTCCTTTCCATGAGCAGGGTTGGTCTCCAGTGACAGTGACTCTGAGTCTGGTCTGCCTCACTGCCACCTTCCTGCTCAGGGAAACTTTTCAGATGGAGTTGGAGAGGTGTGTGTGTGTGATCCTGTCCTCTGCTCTGCAGGCAGCCCTGGAGACTCAATGCCTGGCAGTGACCCCTCTGTGTCACCTGGGGCTCCTGGAGGACAGGCAGTGGCCACACTCAGGACTTGTCCCTGGGACACCTTGGGTCAGGGTGCAGATCCACGGGAGTAAATTTGGAATTCAGGATAGAGGCACACATGTACCCGTGTGGTCCTAAAAGCTGAGTCTGTGAGTGGGGCGATGGTGTAACAGCAAGTTTTCCTTTTTCCAGCTACATTGCCTTAATTGCAATGGCCATCCAGCAAAGCCCTTCAAATAAAGTCACCCTCTCTGGCATTTATGACTTTATAATGAAGAAATTTCCTTACTACAGATCAAATCAAAGAGCCTGGCAGAACTCCATCCGACATAACTTATCGCTTAACAGTTGTTTTGTGAAGGTAAGATCAGTTACTGTGTATTTCCATACACACTGTGCATGGCTAAAAAAATATAGGCAGCAATAATCTCATCGCTGGGAAAGAAGGGAAACAAACAGCTGAGCTGCAAATCACTTAAAATCTCTCTGAGCTGTCGATTACAGAGATAAGGAATATATCCTTGTCTGATGTCTGCTAATAGATAACAAATTGATGAGGATGGGTCTTACATCTTACTCGTGTAATGACAGAATAGGCTTAAAACTCTTGTCATATGTGTTTACACCATTCTTAAATGTAAACGAATGCAGATGCTAAACAGCAGCATCTGTAACACATACAAACACTGAACTGCCTTTAAATAAATACAGGTTCCCAGAACAGAAGGGAATGAGAAGGGGAAAGGAAACTATTGGAGCTTTGCCACGGGATGCGAATCCATGCTGGATCTCTTTGAAAATGGGAATTACAGGAGAAGACGGAGGAGGAGGAACATGAAAAGGGAACACAAGGAGCAGAGACCAAGCAATGTGAAAAGTCCTTTGTCCCCCAAAATCTCTTCTGTGGACTCTGCTTTGAACAACATTTCCTCTTCTGAAAGTAAACATGAAAGAATTGAACCAGGCCCAAAACTTCTGGAGCCTTGTGGGTTTGCTCCAAGCAGCGTGACCAACAGGCAGAGCCTGAGCAATTCCTCCTTAGCAAAATCGGATTCTGAAATCAAATTTAGCATCGATTACATCCTTTCATCCCCCGACCCTTTGCCTGTCCTGAGATCTCAATATAACATGCAAGAAAATAAATATCACCTACTGGAGGCCCCGCATATTAATCTCCAGTTCTGGACAATGTGATGTTATTTATTTGTGGTAACAAAGTCTGAGTCACAGTGTGTTCAGCAGCCTCATGTCACTGAAAACCAGCTGCCTGCCTCCTCGTTCTCCTCCCAAGCAGTGCTCAGAAAGGGTTACAGACTGACCAGCTGATGCTCTGTCTGTACCCAAAGAACTTTGCTAAGATTAAAGCATAAATAACTGTTACCAATATCGGTTTTCACCATGCTGAAATTTCTAGCTTTATTTTCTAAACTGTCTTGGATGTCATTTAGCACCACAAAGAATTTCCTTTCTCCAGCAGAATCCGACAGAGAAGAGACTTTCTTACCATCCACTGCTTTATTAAATACAAAGTGAATTTGATCCCACTTTCAGTGGTGGAAATTAGGATTAACTCCACTGGGGTATATAGGTCAGAACTTAAGCTGATCTAAAACAGTGTAATTCTGTTGACTTACACTGCCTGGGAATGTGGGGGGGGCAGGGGAGTGGAAATTTGTTTCTTAAAAGGAATTACAGAAAATCACTCTGTCTTCCATTATTTTTTTTTTAACATCATGTTTCAAACTGGTTTGCAGCTTTAATTCATTGTTCATTAGGAAACGTAGTTATTGATAAATATGTCAAGTATATTTTTGTTTATATTGGGGCAGAGTTGTTTAAATTGTTGAAGTTGTATTCAAAATAATTCCAAGAGACCTAATTCCAAGGATGCTGAACTCTGGTAGACTTTGATAGGTAATGTGACAGTCAAAGAGCCTCTTAATGCCTTGGTTAAAAAAAAAAAACCAACAAAACAACATTTCTTCCCTTGTACTATCAGAAATCTTCCTGAGACACTGCAGGAAAGTCCTTGGCCATGTTTCATTTAGCAAGTGTGAAGTGAAACCTGGCACTGCAAAAAGCTCTGTCGAGTGTCGAGCAAAGCAAAAATTCCACCTGCCTGCTCTGAGACAAGTTGTATATCCCCATTAAATAGATTTTTATTGATCCTTCTTGCAAGCAATTACTAAAGTGGTGCTTGATATGATTTCAGCTAAACTGGTGAGATTTATAATTTCCAGATATCAATGTTAGCTCATGAGCTCCATTTCTGAGAAAGCCACTTCATTACCATTTACATGCAGTGGGAGATTTCGGGACAGAACCTGATGGACAATGATGAGCTGTAATGAGCTTTTAAGAAGTGCTTTTAGACAACATGTTCACAATTAATTGCTTCTCAGAACATAAACAGCGTTAGCAAAGGCTCCACAAAATCCTGGCTTTGACTTGGCTACCACAGTCTTCACCTACTGCAGGTAAAAGGAAAAAAGACAAGAATTCTGATGGTTTTAAGCAATTAAACACAGAGATAAAATTGTCTTTGCAACAGGAACTAAAGGTAAATGAAGGTATATGAGAGAAGATTCAGCATGGAGGTATGCTCAGGCATGACTTGAATTTTTATGCAGAATCTTTGACATTTCACTAAGTTATTTTACACTGTGTCTAATATATACTGTACATTTATACTATATATTCTTATATATTGTTATTGAGAAAGGGAGCAATATCACTGCACTTATATGTTGTAAAAATGCATGATGTATGTTGTCACGATGCTGAAACTCCTGCCATATACTTAAAATTTACCATCAGTGGTATTTCACACTGATTGGTAATAAATGCCCATGTTTGGGAAAACTGTAAAACTTGTTATCTTCAGGCATTTGTACAGCATGCAAAAGTCTTTGCTTCTTCTTCAGAAAAGAGAAAATGGAAAATCATGTCCATTACATCACTGCATGTCTTCCAAACTTTGAAGGGAAGATTTCTTGAGATCAAATTCTGCCTTCACATGGGAGCTTTCAATTCTCTGTGAATCAACAGTTATTCTGGGTGAAAATCTGAAAGCAAAATTTGACTCTTTAGACCTGACTGATCTGCTGTTTACACTGATATTAGAAAAAGAAGAAAACCTCTGTGGGGACTGGACATTTGGATTCTCATTTGAAGAGGGGCAGGAATTTGCTCCTTTAGTGTTTATGCTCGGTAGTAAATAGGTGTGGGAAGAGCATGTCCTCATTTAGTGCTTCAGTGTTTGCATGCACTCCTTGTGGGTGGGTCCTCCTGCACCTCTGGGCTCCTGCCTACAGATAGATATTTGTGTTTTATATGCAGATTCCTCTTCCTGATTGTTTTAAACACGGCAATGCTGCTGTTGGGCTGATAGTTACGGTACACACCTGCAGTACATTTGAAATACATATTTTCTGCTGTGAAACATGCAAATATGGTTGTTACTCTGTGTTCTTGGTTGATGCTGTTAACAAGAGGTAATTCAGTGACAGCAAAGTTTCCTCCTGAGCAGCACCTGGACAAGGTGAACACTGTGAGCTGCTGAGACCAGCGGAGAAGCAGTTTATGGCTACTAATCAATGTAGAATTAATGCATTAGGAAAGGCAGAAACACACCCAAGTGGATTTACAGCAGAGATCCAAAGCCATTTTCTGTAAGATGAATTAATATTCACAAATAGCCATGTCCTTTGCTCACGGTGAAGTGCCTGCTAGGAGAGACTGTCATACTTTAGTTTCCCTAACACATAATCAAAGAAATTTGTGTACAAAGAGGTGTTAACATTTGTTTTGCAAAGGATATCAATCATATTTCGAAAAATGAAGGGACATATTTCAATTTACCCAGTATGTTATATTCTGACGACTCCAGCAAGGTTTCCAGCAGTTAAAGTGAATGGCATTTAATATAGAACAACATAACAGGGGTGAGGGCTAGACGTGACCTTATTCAAATGTCGTAGCCATTACAAAGCCATTCCCAATGTAATTATAATTAAATACTTTATGCCTTTCTTGCAAATCCTCTGATCGATCATTGATATTAACATTAATATTGTATTACCCCCGAGCAAATATCTCCCACACAAGTGTTATGGATCACCAGGTTTCCATTAACAAAGTTGTGAGCTATTGCCGTGTGCTGGTCGTGGATAAATTTACGTAAATTACTTTTTTTCTCAGGGAAGGGGGGAAAATATCCGGTTTTCTTTCTTCTCTGTATCCAGAGCTATTTCTTCAGCTCCACCACAGCCTGCCAGCCACTTGCATTAAGGAAAAAAAAAGAAAATCTCTCAGGAACATTCCTCTTTGGCCCGTGTTGAAGAAGGTGAATATTCTCCCGTTTGGCACTGGGGTTCAAAGCTGGGCTGAAGCCAGGGATGAGCAGTGCAGGGCAAGTCTCTGCACCCTCCAAGACAATCAGTGGGCTGGGCAGGCTGGAAAAAGGTGTTTGGCTCAATTCCTCATCTCATGGCACCTACCTGGCTGCAGAGAGAGACCCAGAATGAGCCATGATGGTCTGAGCCCAGCAGAGGTGCCTGCCGTGGGGCTGACACTGTCCCAAGGCTGGGCTGAGGCAGGAGCAGGGTGTGGGACAGCAGCTCCTGCCTGCTGGGCTGGGGCACAGTGAGGGGGAACAAGCCTTTGGATCTCTCCCTTCAGGATCATAAATACCTTTGCAAAGGAAAGATGAAAGGTTTCTTTCTGGGGAGAGGCAAGGCTTGGCCTCACTGAGGGACCCTGGAGGGGGGTTGTTTGTTTATCCTTCTAAAGGAAGGCTTCCCACAACAAAACAAAGAATTTGATGGAGCCACGCCAGTTTATTATGCAGCAATTTCACTTCTACTGATTTAATTTCTGAGGCTTTTGCCATTGGTGTCACAAAAGTGGTTTTTTTTACGCAGCGAAATGATGATCAGCCTCAGAATGAAGTTCAAAGTACTTGGGCAAGGATGCAAGGATGCAAGGATGCATCTTTTCTCCCCCAGTGAAGAGAGGCCAGATAACACCCAAGGCAGACCAGCAGCTGACCTCCCCTACAGGGACCTCTCCCTCAGCAGAACCTCCTGCACATTATGGGAGCATTAATGCAGACTAGGATAGCTGAAAACAAACCTTTTGTTTGTCACTAAAGCCAAGTTCCCCTATTTTCCTGCCAATCAGAAAGATCTTATTTGTCTCTCTTAGCTGAGACCCATGAACTCCTCATACAAAGAGAAGCTGTGCTCAAGGAGCATGTGAAGGTCGACCCACACTGGAGAGCTGGCTCTCCCCATGCCTTTGCTTTGTTGTGCTCCATCCCATGGCCTGGATTGCCACAGGGTTCCTCAGCCACTCAGCAGGTTGGTTTCTCCCTCAAAACCAAATCAAGATTTCTGCACTGTTTTCTGGCCACAGAGGGTTTCTCTTTTGGGTACCATTTGCCTGTTCAGGTCCAAATCTTGAGTCTTTCCCACTGTCTAGCAACAGAGAGGACACAGTGAGGAGGGAAGGGGTTTGGAGGGCGAGCCTCAGGGGAAAAGCTTTGCCACACATCTTCCAGTCGTACAGAGCTGATATCTCAAGGGCTCTTGGGGTTGTGTGTCAAGTCTCTGCTGTAAGTTGAGGGCAGCAATACCCCATGTCCAGCTGCACTCAAGCTCAGGGGAAAGAGGGAAGCTCCACCACAGGGCCCTGAGCACACAGGGACCTGAGCCTTCAGCTCTGGCAGCGTAACACAAACCCCTGTCTGTGATCAGCCCCTCAGATCCCAAAGTCAAGACATGGAAATCCTGTGCTGCTCATTCCAGCTGGCCTCTCCCATCTGTGTCTCTTCTGGGCCATGTTCTCCTCCCTGCTGTGAGGGTGTAAATCCTTGCAAATCCATTAACTTTGGTATGATTACCTCTGGAATTGAACTAGCGCGTGTGAAACCGACCTTTGCATTTTATACCCAACATCTCTCCTCACACAGTCTGCAAAACTGTGCCAGCACCTCCTCTCCTAGATAGAATTCCCAGAGCAACAAACGGTCCTAACCTCTTTGTTTTGCCTCAGCATCAGCTTCTAATTGCTTTCTCCAGAACGTGGGTACCATCTGCCCTGCTCTGCACAAAGAACTTAGTCTCTGCCTCTGTTTTACTGGGAATGCCTTTCTTTTTGCACTTAGGGTCATTAAATTAAAGAACAGGGTAGGTCCAAGTCCTATGGAACTTGCACTGGAATCTTTTTTACCCGGAGAGCAAACATAAAATAACAAAGTAAGTTGTGCTCCCTCCCACCCTTGCTACAGTGGTTGGAGGCAAGTCCAGCTGTGAGAATTTTGCCTGAGAAAGAACTGCCGGATTTCTCCCACTGTGAAATCCAGCTGTTAATTCAAACAGAAGGGATGGACCTGGCCAGATAGGCCAACTGGCTTGTTTCCATCCTGAAGTCCATTGTGTTCCACAAGTTCCTAAATTTATGGTCATGAAGGTCTTCCAAGCCCTGTAATGAAGTATGGCATGCAATGTTTTTATTATGGAATGTGGGCTGCAAAGGAAAAAAGAAGGTTTGAATTTATCTCTCAAATGAAGATCCTGGAATCTCTCAGGATAAACAAGCTAAATTAGGAATCAAAATACACCATGTTTCTCACCATAACTATGGAACTGAAAATAGCACTTGCAGAGCACTGACAGAAGAAGAAAGCTAGAAGTTGCAGTAAGCCCAAACCAAACTTCTTTTTGTGATGTTTCTCTGTGTCCACTGCCCTTTGTAGCAGCAAATGAACCCTGCTATGCCAGCAACAGGAGCCCCCTTTCATCTTTTGGGAGTGGTTCTTCTGGCAGAGTGTTTCAGAAAAAAAACTTCCCACTGCAAAATTGAGCTGCTGGTCTCCGTCGCCAGCATTTACATTGGGCACACACCACCTTGTCTTGCTCTGAGCAGGTTGAAAACAAGGTGGAGAAATGCTCTTTGACTTGTCAGCCTGCGTGGTGCAGCTCAGTGCAGCTCTCTCAGTGCTCCAGCTCCACAGACTAAATGTTCTGCACAAAAGCTGCTCCCTGTTAGGTCTTTATTGGGGACATGATAAAGAATTAATGGGCTTGAAAGTTTGTTCAGTCTCCATGCTGATACCAGTGGTTCTAAATAAAAAACAAGCAAAACCAAATGAGGCTTCCTGGAATTTGCACAGTGAAGAACTCTGCTCTGTCCCAGTCATTAAAGCCTTTTGTCAGCCCTGCACTGGCCCCAACAGCCCCACTCTGGATCCAACTGCTCCCCGAAGCTGCACTTTCCACAGCTGCTGATGGTGAGACACTGTCATGTTCTCCTCGAGCAGGGAAAAACATTGGGGTAGAACCAACTTCCCTCTTGGGCCCAAAGGCTCTGCTGACCATTAGCCATCTGTCTCAAGCAAGATCTGCTCTGGCTGAAAATGCTTTTGGAGGATTCATGCCACAGATATTTAACCCTATGACAAAACTGTTCCCCATCTTCCCCTCTTTGCTCGAGGCATTACAGTCTGCTGGTCTTGACTGCATCCAGCACCCTCTGCTGCCATCCCCTCCTTCCAGCACGGCCCCTCTGACTGCAGAAAAGAAGCAGCACTTCCCATAAAAGTGAATGTGGAAAATAACAAGTGCAATGAGCTGTGTTTCATGATTAATCTGTCTCGAGCTTTTCCGAGGCTGAGAGCTGTATGAGCAATTATCAAACCCTGGGAGGCACTTCAGCACTAATCAGCCCATAACGTTTTTCTGCGTTGGAGCATCTGGGACTGGCTACATGGCTTGAATCCCGACTCTCATGAAATGAATGAGAGTTTTGCCATTGGGTTCAAGGGATCAAAACTTCATCTTCTATTGCCAGGGCCAGGGATTAATCAGATTAAAAGCCATGTGGACTGCAGAGAAAATTAAATACCTTCTAGCAGTTACTTGGTGTCTTCTCAAGACAAAATAACAGCTTCCTTCCACAGGTTTCTCTGGCTCTGTGTTTCAGCCAGACAAAATACTTCCTGAATTCAATGGGAAATGGGTCTAAATAGGGAATAAATTCCCCTAAATCCAAGGGCTGAACACAGCAGAACCAGATGTTGGCATCTGGGGTGAGATTCCTGGTATAAAATTGTTTGTATGGTCTTTGAGAGCACCTCTGTTCTGGGGCTGGTGTACACACTCCAATAAACAAGTCACACTAGCTAATACCCAGACTCGGGATCTCAAATCTTCTTTCAACAGGAAACTGTCCCAAGGTCTGCTACAGTTTGGCAAAGGCATGAGACTGAATTACTTTCCATTTGGTTTTGCTGTTGTTGAAATTACAGGAAAATAAATATTTTCTAGATGAGACACTATGTATCCCTAATAAATACCAAGGGCATTTAATATAAACTATGGACACATGGTTTGCTTTGTTTTTCTAAGTAACTATTTCCTTTTAGCCAAATGAAAAGCCAGTTGTGCTGTGATGCTGCAGATTATAAATTAGCAGCTCTCATATGGTTTTGTGCAATTGTTTCTTGAAGAGCTTTAGGCTACTTCAGACAAAAATTTCAAATAAAATGTGAATTCATTGAACTGTAACTTGTGGTATTAGCTTTATAATAAACAAAGGTAGGTCACATAATCATGTCATGAAAAACAACATTTTAAAATTCAAGCAGCAACATTTTAATCCATTTTAGGTTCTGATCCTGAAATCGAGAAGGAGCTTGGCTCTTTCTGCTTCCCAGTGCATGAAACCAAGGCAAGCCTGTCCTGGGATGGGAGCACCCAGCCAGGCATGCACTGCCAGACAGGTTAGCTGGGGGTGGGAGGACAGGAGACAGATTTTATTGACACCCAGAGAAGAAATGGCCCAAAGGCAGCAGCAGCCTGTTCCCACGCCTGACCAGGGGGGATCAGGCCCAGAGAGGAGGGGGCCCTGCTCAGCTCCTGCTCCCTCTGCTTCCTCAGCCCTGCTGGGGGGAGCAGCTGGGCAACAGCTGGAGCCCGGGCTGGCTGCAGGGGGAAGGCAAGGAGCCCCCAGGGGCAGCAGACTGAGGGAGGACCTGCCTGACCTCCCACCTCAGCCACACCAAGCACTGATGTCAAAATATCTGTCCTCTGCCAGCACACACTGACCTCAGTGTGGCAGAGGTGAAGCTGTTCTCTAGAAAAGGTCCCACTTGCCTTTAAGGGAACCTCATTTTTGGGGTGGGAAACACATATGTTCCACAGGCATCCTGTATGGTTTTATAAAGACCCTTGGGACCATCTCTGCCACGTGGGATGTGTGTCCCAAGGACCACCTCTTAGCCTTGTCACCTGAATTATCTCCCAGCACTGGATGGAGGGCACAAGCCACATGGATTGTCCCTAAGCAATCTCAGCCCCCAGCACCTTGTTCTCTCTGTCCCTTCCCATCAGGTGAGAGCAAAAGGAACACAGCACTGCTGGGGGTGATGTGGAGGAGCAGACCACCCCAGGTGCTGGGGACAGACACCAGGGTGCCACCAGCACTCACTGGCAGAGGAGGTTCTGTAACAAAGCCCTCTCACCTGAAACACTCCTTGTTTGACAGATGTTTATTTGAGAGGAGCCTCAGTTTTTATTTAGTGGATATTTTCCAAAATAAAAATGAATAATTATTTTTAGTTATCATCTCTGTGCTACAGCATCATAAAGCTGTAGCCTGTAACTTAACAACAGACAGGGGGAAAAATTAATATGCCTGAATATATATGAATGTTTTCTTTACTTCTAAGCCTGCCTGAATTTGAACCATTTATACCACGACAAGAGCATAAGCTGAATTTGGAGAGGGAAGACAATACTGGAGCTGAAAATCCAACAGAATTTTTTTCCCTGTAAGGAATACTCTTACTAGCACAAGTCAGTTTTCTGTGTCCTGGCTCTAGGGCCACGTGGCCATGTGCACAGCACATATGAAATTGATATCTCTGGCTTAATTCAGGGTTGCAATTACTGGAGCTGAAGTCTAAATTTTTCCAACCACCAAACTCCTGAGCTAAATGACTGTACAGCTACTGAAATTGATTATCAGGCTTCCTGTTTCCTCGCTTATGACCCAGTAATATTGACAGAAGGTACAAGGAAATTGCAATCAGAACTACTAGTAGCAATAGCTGGAGGCAATTGCAAAAGAAGTATTGCTGGTGGTAGCACATGGGCTCCTATATTAGATTTAGCCATACTCTGATTACAATGCACTTACTTGAGATAGCAGGAAATTCTATTTTTCATTTTTTAAATTGCAGCCAAGAACACATTTCTGTTTCCTCCTGTATTTCATCCTTTTCTCTGGGGTAGCCTAAATAGAGAACCTTCTGGCCTCAGAGATCCAGTCTGTTCCCACTGCAACATGGGCAGTGCCCTGGGGAAAACAATTTTCGGTCTCTGTGTCTCCTCCAGGCAGCAGGCAGAGTTCACCTTTGCAAAGAATTTTGTTAGAAACCTGCTGTATCAGCACGCTGGTGTTATGGACCTTCCACACTGCCTCCACTTGCTGTCACCTCTCCTGTCTCTGCTTTAATCTCCCCTAATGCTTGAGCATCTTGCCCACCCTGCCATTTGCCCCAGATCAGTTTTGCACAGGGCTGAGCGGTGCCTAAACGTGGAAGAACTAACTCTGGTGCCATGTGACTCCAGGAGCAGGACGTTTTGGGAATACATAAAAGTATAAAGAGAGCTGGGATCAGGTTGTGAGGCTTGGAAATGTTACTTTTCAGAAATAATCTTCTCTTTCCTGGTTTTTAAGCTCACATAAAGCAAACCCGTGCCCCCAGCTAAACGAAAGAAACTTTCTATCACATATTAACTCACACTGCCACCTGCTCCAGCAAACATTGTGCTGTTGCAGCAAATGGAAGCATTTTACAGCTGTTTCCTCCAAGAAAATGCCCCAAAAAACCCCTTCCACTGGCAGTAAAAATGAGCAGACAACACCTGTAATTTCAAGAGGAGTCCCTGGCACTGGCAACAATGATATTGCAGAGTTATTGAACCATTCTCTTCACAGGATCTCTAAAATGCCTGGATTTATGTTCAAATCCAAGGAATCCATGCAGAAACCTTAAATAATTTTGCCACAGTGAACACTCCCTGGATGCAAACTCTCCTGGAGAACCCAGCTTGGTTCTTGTGATATTCCCCACATTATTCCAAACAAGAGTAGGATGCAATATCACAACCACAGGCTGTGCAAGCAGAGAGCTTTGACTTTGCCTCCAGAGAAGTTTCCCAGGCCAAACTGGGCTCATTACATTTGCTGCAGACGTAGCCTTGGTGCCATCCTGGAGTAATGGTCCATGGCTGAGGAAAAGTGGATTGTCACGGATCGTGGCTCCCCAACAGGCCAGCCTTCTCAGAGGAGAAGTTCACCAGAACTGGGAAAGTTGTTTGGGTTGCTGGGTTGGTTTTTTTCCCCTGCTTTGTGACCTGTGAGAAAAAAAAAACCCTTTTGTTAATGAGCTCTGCCCTCCTCTGTCCTTCAGAACTCGCTGGGGCTTTGCATGTAGGACAAAGACACAGCAGAATTTAGCTGTGAGTGTGGATAACACAGATAAATCTGCCCTGTAATTACAGAGATTTTCCACCTGCAACCACTGCTGAAGGTGCAAGGCAGCATCTGCTGGGGCCACTGTGAGCTGTAACAAGTGCAGTGTAGCACTTTCTGTCTCTTTGGGCTGCCAGATGTTTGCAATTCAAACAAAAGCTTAGCTCTAACGAACCCTGACTTTTAAGGCTTGGAAACTTTCTGTGAACCTTAAGAAAAATGAACATTTAAGAGCGTGAGGAAGCAGATGTGCCAAAATGCTGTGAAAGTGACTTTTATTACTGAAGTTTTTCTCGCTCCAAATGGGACAGAGTGGAAATTTCACTGCTACTCCGAGGTGTCTAAGAAAAAATAAGTCCAGAAGAGCCGTACAAATGTAACCAAACCTGTCAATTCTCTCAAAGCTCTTAGTCCTGCTGTCTTTCTGATCATGATGAAGTGGAAGATGAGTGCATTTGGAAACTGGGCAAGCCTGTCCTGTCTTCTCCACGGCTTGTGTGAAGCCAGGCTGTGTTACCCTTAACCAGGTGCTGATCTCCTTTTGCTTGCAATGCAGAAGTTAAAGGCAATTTTTTTTTAATTTTTAATTTTTTTTTGATTAAATGTGGGCAAAATGAGGCTTGAAATGAAAAGTCCCCAGTAAACTGACTTGTCATCGCTAGTGTCAGTTCGAGTGGCACAATGTTTTTCTTGCTAAGATAATTAGCTCTCAGAGTAAATTGGAGGGGTAGCTGGGCTATTTTAAGGCAGTGTTATTCTTTATTCAAGAAAACCCTTTTGTATTTGAATTGTTTCCACAAAGTGATGCAGATAATTGCTTAATGCTTTGTCATTCTAATACATAATCCCTCAGCATCTGAACAGTATTAATGGGAGCAGAACTTGGCAAAGATACCTGCACATTTTTTCACCAATATTTTCCATGCCAAAGAGAGAACAACTCAGACAATAAGGAATGAAAACTTTCTAATTTTTGCCTGCAAATTGATCCTGAAATACAAGTTATTCCTCTGGCTGCTGCTCCTGGACTGCTTTCATGTTACTTTGGGTTTAATATATTACATTTTAGCCAGGTTTAACCCCATTCAGTAGGTGCACCTTGGTTTCCTGAGATAAACAACTTGACTGGCAGAATCAAGACCCAAGACTGATTTGTCCTTCATAAAGGTTTGTTTTGTTTGTTTAAATATTAGCATCCACCAGCTGTGCAAAATAGACCTTTTTCATTAGCTGGTTGATCATGGTGGGAAAAGCTATTAATTTAGCCAATTCCCAGCAATGAACTGTGGGGTTGCTACCAAACCACAAACTGATGAAAACAATAAATGCTAGACTGTATTAACTGTAAAGGTTAATCCATAAATCAAAGGGAAATGTCAGATGCCTTTTAACATTGATTGAGATGTAATTTGGTGTTGGTAGTGATATGTTTGTTACATAAATTCACAAATGCACTCAATTCCTGTTAGGAGTCCAGGTCTTTGTAACTTATAACAAATTAAGTAGTTTGCTTTATTTATGTAACCACGTAAAGATTGATTACCTCTTCTTGTTCAAGTTACAATATAGCACCAATTTTAAAATAAGTGAATATTAATATCCAGATCTTCTTCCAGGGTACATTTATACATTTGGTATTAAAATTGAATACATTCTTGTTTTTCCTGAAAGTATGCCATTACCTTAAGTATGTTTAAGGCAGTTTTTTCCTTTTAATTTTTGGGTTTGATTCATGTTTTTCAAATTACAGCATATGAATTAGCCTTTGTACAAATGTACTCAGAAATACAGAACACATTTTCTATATTATGGATACATCATATTTCAATATATAACATAAAACAACAAATATGAGGAGGAAATGCTACAAATTAGATCAGAATGGAATACAGTTACTGACGCCAAAACAAGAAAAAGATCATTACAGTCACTCATGGAAATGTTTCTTTCCACTTCTCTTTATGAAAGAAATGTGAAGCCAGGAATCCTTCACTTGATGAAACTGAGAATCAGGTCACCAGACCTCAGAGTATGAACAAATAAAACCAACCTTTTGAGCTTTATCTATCCAAGGAAATTGCCAAAGAAGGTGCTCAAGAACAGGAGCATCACTCTCAGGTCACTACTAGCCAAAAAATGGGAGCTACTGAGCTTTTATCCAGCTGCCACTTGGGTGGGCAGGGTGCTGAGCCTGCCAAAGCTGGGAGCACTCTGTGCTTCCAAACGCTGCAGACTCCTTGGCTCAATCTTCATGTGCTATTTCTTTCTTGGAGAGAATCACAAACAATAGAGTGTAGCAGGTAATCGCTGCAAGAAATCCGTGGGAATTGTATTTTAAATGCAGTCAAGTAGATCACTGCTTAATTTAGCAGAGCAAACAGTGGGGAGGCTTTCCCTCAAATTCCTGAAGGGTGTTGATCCAAACAGGTATCCAGGATGCTTCCAGTGAGATTGGGATGTGTAAGGACACCAGTCCCAGCCCATTTAAAAATGTTCCAAAGGATTCTCATTCTGCAGTTAGGGGTCTCTTGAAGCTCAGCTGTGGCAGAGTGTGTCAGCAGCGGAGATGTGCCAGGCAGCACCTTCCCATGTGGATAAACCAGTTACATCTTTATGGCTTTAACCTCTGAGCCTTAAAAAGGAGATTTTATTGTCTGTCTGTCTCAGCACACATATTATGGTGAGAGAAAATGCAGTCCTTACTTAGTTTTCATATTTGCTTGCATACACCTCATGACTGTGATGGGACATTACAAAAATATTTCAGTTGCCTCTAACAGATCTTGACCTATCTATGAAATTTTGGGAGAGGCATTCCAGGACACCTGTGATTCACAAAATCATGGATGCATAGAATTTCTTGGACTGGATGGGACCTTAAAAATCATCTTGTTCCAAACCCCCCGCCACAGACAAGGGAACATTTCACAGACAATGCTGCTCAATGCCCCATCCAGGCTGGCCTTGAACAATCCCAGGGATGGGCCATCCATAACTTCTCTGAGCAACCTGTGCCAGGGCCTCATCACCCTTACAATAAAGAATTTCTTCCTTGTATCCAATCTAAATCTACCATCTTTCATTTGAAAGTCATTCTCTCTTGTCCCGTCACTCTGTGCCATTGCAGAAAGTTCCTTTCCAGCTCTCTGTAGGCACTGGAAGGCTGAATTCTCCTCTGCAGCCCCTGCTGTCCTTAGCAGCCTGACGCACAGCTTGGACACCCAGATCAGAGGACAGGAGGGAAAGGCAACATCCTCTGGCTCAGCTGGGGCATCTTCTGCTCCTGCCGGGGAGCTTGTGGAGGCTGGCAGGGCTGCGGAAGGGCAGGGAGAAGGGCCGGAGACGGGCAGGGACCGGGGCCGGGGAAGGGCAGGGAACAGGGCCGGGGAAGGGCCGGGGAAGGGCAGGGAGCGGGGCCGGGGA
>WAAE01153461.1:671173-869739 GCA_013400495.1 Nicator chloris
GGGGGAGGGGCGGGGGGGGGGGCGGGGGAAGGGCAGGGGGGGGGGCCGGGGCTGGGCAGGGAGCGGGGCCGGGGATGGGCCGGGGAAGGGCACGGAGAGGGGCCGGGGCTGGGCAGGGAGCGGGGCCGGGGAAGGGCAGGGAGAAGGGCCGGGGACGGGCCGGGGAAGGGCAGGGAGCGGGAGCGGGGAAGGGCAGGGAGAAGGGCCGGGGACGGGCCGGGGAAGGGCCGGGGAAGGGCAGGGAGCAGGGCTGCGGAAGGGCACGGAGAAGGGCCGGGAATGGGCAGCGAGCGGGGCCGGGGATGGGCAGGGAGCTGGGCACAGAGGGTGCTGTGGCTCTGTGAGCCGGATGTGTGACCCACACAGCCCTGGGGACAGCCTGCCGTGCCTGCCTAAATTAATTCCTCAGAGCAAGGCGGGGAAGGAAAGGTGCTGAAGGAGATTAAGACCACCCTGACCTCCAGGCGACTCCCAGGGCTCTGCATTTTGTCCTCGGAAGAAAGCAGAAAAATGGCTGTAATCCAAAGCAATACAGTCAAACATGAGCCCAAGTCCACTGCAGGAAGGCATCTGATAAACATTGCAATGGATTTGGCTGAGAAGAACAAATCTTTGGGCTAATATGTCTGTCTCTCTGTCCAGGCACTATCTGGGGCTTTTTTACTGCCTTTTTCCCTTAACATGATTTACCGATTCACAGATTTTTCAGATACATTTGATTTATTTATAACACCTCTCTAATCAAATGTTCAGTGCTCCTCACCTTCCAGGATGGAATCATAATGAGTGTATAATGAGCTACTCCACAGCCACGAGTTCCTATGCCTTTTAAACCAGCTCCAACAGCTCTGAAATCTTCAGTGCAGATTAGTGGAGCCCTGCTGATTCACATGGCTATTGTCTCTGGAAATAAATGAAAATCATATTAATATTCACAATGTCATTCACTTGTATGCTAATTGGAAGGATGGCAAAAAAAAAAAAACCTACAAAGGCAAGCACAAAAAGACATGTGGCTAGAGTAAATCTCAAGGACATAAATAATGAAGTGTTGAATGGAGTGGGACCTCTGAAACGAACAACTTTTGGGAATTCTTCCTACATTCCTACAGTTCAAACAGAGAGGGCAGCTATCTTACCAGTGATCAAGGCCGTGCACTTGTTCCGTGGGCCAGAACAAAAGGCAAGAATGACACAAACAAGGCTAGAAAGACTGCAGAGGGAGAGGTCCCCGTGTAGGTGGGGAGATGAGTGCCCTGCTGGGCACCTACCCCATGGGGATGGGTTTGATTGGCCGCAGGCAGGTGTTACCAGGCTCTCACAGCAGTCAGCTCTAGCTGAGAAATCCTCCCTGCTCCACCTTCACCCCTGGATTAGATCAGATAAAACATTCTGATCACTGCAGTGAGATTTTCCAAGTTAAATGTCAGTGAATTTTTTATTTTCTTTATTTTCTTGTTTTATTTTTCTTTCTTTATTTTCTTGTTTTAGTGTTTTCTTTAAGTTTTGGAAAATTGTTTCCTTCCTTTCCCTGGCTTTGATTCAAACTGATTCAAACCCTGGGCTTTGCCAGCTCGGGACTAGAAAGCAGAGATTCCTTCTGTGAGGATCCTGTTCCTTGCTTACATCTGGCCTCCTGTAGAGAAGAAGATAAACAATACAATAAACTACAAGCCACTGCAGTCATCCATGAACTAGTCCTCCTCTCAGTGTCACACTAGACACCAGGAAGGACATCTCCTGCTTTGCTGGGCCTGCTCTGGTGTGACCTCATGTAATTCTGTGCACACCTCCCCATCTGAAGATGTCTATCGTGTTACACATCAGCAATGTGTACATAAGAGCAACACTGGGGTTTGCCCTGTTGCTCCCTGGTGCTTGAATATAAATATCCAGAATATTTCCCCTTTAGAATAGACCATTAATTTCTCTATTGGAATTAATTTCATCTATTAAAAAAATCAGCAGAAATAAAAAACACCAAAAAGATGAAGGAAAGAGAAGAGAGCACACAGACACAGAAGCTGTAGTGGGAGAACCACTAATTTCTTGTTTCTCTTTTGTACCCTGATCACAGAAGAGTAGAACTGGTTATAAATTATTAACTGGGAATTAAAAATTACTTGAACTTATTTTTCTTTCTATTTTCTAATTCTTTTCTCTGAGCTATTGTTTCCCTTCTGTTGCTGATGGCACCTACAGCACCAAAACCAGACCCAAACTGAGGTCCAGTCCCTTTCTCCATGACTGGATTTAGCTTGGGGAGCAAGGTCCATACCTAGTTTTAGATGCCAGAGCTACTGCATGAAAACCAAGGAATACACAATAAATATGTGGAATACACAATAAAGAAAAGGAGGGGACAGAGCAGGTATGCAGTTGATAGTGCTATAAATTCTTCAGTTTCCATTTTAATCTAATTGCCATGTACTGGGAGGGTCACACCCTGGCAGAGGAGATTGCTGTGAGCAGAGTTTACTGGAGCCTTCTGGTTCCTGAGGCTCTTTCTTGCTCCTCATGCCATCCTGAAGTGCTGAAGACCATCCTTTCCTTGCCAGCCAAGAAGCCTCTCAGCAGTTCCTTGGGTGAAATGCAGTTTTCCAGCTAAGGGAAGCTTATATGAACTGAGGTATTTAACATACAATTGAGTCAGATGGGTTCCAAAAGCTCTTGAGTTCATCTATATCCTAACCAGTCCAGGGTCATATCCCTTAAACCCTGTCTAACCTCACAGAGAATTTCCAAAATCTGCTAGTCTGTGGCGATAAAATTCCATCTCTGTCTGGATTTGTCCCTCTCCTTGTCAGGATACACATCCAGTCTCACCTGCTGGGAGGTGCTCAGCACTTGCCAGGCACTGCAACCTGGCCAAGGCAGCAGACCTGAAGTCCCCGAGCTGAGGTGAGGAGTGTAAATAAGGGACATTGTCACATTTGGTTACAGGAGGACAGCCCAGAGGAAGGCTGCCTGCAGCAAGAGCAGCCAGGCTCAGACAAACTCTCCCATTGTTTGGGGTCATCTGGTCTACAAACTCTTTCACATGAGAAAATTAGATTACGCCAAACCAACTTCTTTGGAGTTTTTTCTTGTACCTTTTCTTTTATATATATAATTCAGCATTAAAAGGATGGAAATAACCGTGAATCTGGAAGCAATCACACACACATCACTTAGAAATGCTCTGCCTCACTGCAAGGGAAACAGAATACATCAGTGCTGATTGGCCTGGGGTATCTCTCCCCCTCACCAAGCCCACGTCCCAGACAAGTTAAATGTTTCATTAATTAGGCGCTAACTATGGTAAAAATTAGGAGAGCTGCAAGGATGTCTCCTCCTCCTTCAGACTAATCCTCTAACGAAAAGCAGCCCCCAGTTTGGGCTCTGGTTGGTGGCTTGCAGTGGCTGAGACTGGGGCTTGAGCCAGCCTGGTGGGGTCTGTGGGGCAGGAGGGGTTTGGGTCTGGTGCCAGAGCAGGGGACACACGGTGGGAGCAGGCTGGGGACACCTGGGGACACCTCTCACCACATGCTGTGGGTGATGGATGTGCACCCTCCCAGCTGCTCACCAGCCTGAAGGGACTCTGTTCACCCCATCCCAGCTGTGGGTGAAGAGAAATGGGGCAAACCATGGTGCTGGAAGGGAATTTTCTCCTGAGGGGGACACTTAGGACATCCATGTGCTGTACTCACACACAGGAGTGGCAGAAGGCACAGCCCCCACCTCAAGTCCCCACAGAGCAAGGGACACCTCACAGGCACTCACCTCCTCCATGATCCCCCGGGTCTGGGACATCTCCAGCTCCTCCACAGCTCTGCCTGCAAAATGCAAAGAAAGACAGTCCTCAAGCTGGGAAAAACTTAGATTTGAGGGCACTTCCTTTATCCCTTGGAGAGTCTGAAATCTCCTTATTCCTCCCAGGCTCTCTGTTTCTATTTTATCTGTGTGCAAAGGTGCCCATTTTGTATCACCATTCTTGTAAAAGACATCAGCATGAGGAGAAATCCCATTTTCTTTTCAAGAGGCAGGAGAAGATCTCCTCCATCTATCCATCCAAAGTGCTGTCAGGCTGTGATTTGAGTCAGAGAACAGTGGTTTTGGCAAGGCATTCTGTCAAGAAACACAAGCGAACCTGGCCAGTGAAGGCAAGCAGCGAGGGAAAAGCACCAGAAAAGAAAACAATGGGGACATTCTGTAGTAACCACAAAACCCAAAGTTTTCTGCCATATTCTGTTTTCCATAAATATTGGCCTCAATTTAATGTAGAGCAGCCAAGAGCTGCTTGTATGAATGCAGCCTCCCTAATCAAGAGCTTTAATCAACTATAAATAAAGTTGCTATGACAGACAATAACAAATATAAATTAACGGTGCTAAGGTATATCTCAGCACCTCCCAACAAAATGGAAAACCAGGAAAGGCTACTAAGAGGCAGATGGCTCCAGATGAGAAACCAGTGTCTCTTTAGGGGTAGTCTATAACATTTGGAGGATAGCCAGGGAAAGGATGGAGAGTTGCTTGCCTTAGTGCAACACTTCAGGATCCTAACACTTCAGGAATCAAACACCTAGACTGGTTAAAATACCTGCAATTTTGCTCAAATCCTTCCTCCCAGGTCAACACCTTCTCTTCATTTTGAGTTTTCTCTGTTTGCAGTTTAACTTTTGAGAATGAGTAGTGACTTGGGACACATTAAGCAAGTTTTGCTCCCCATCAATTTGGAGTGTTGAAGTTCTCCTAGTGAAAACTGCAATTGTTACATGAGGAATCAGCTCCAGGAGATGAGGCATTTTGTACATCAAATACAGTGAGATTTGCATTGAAACCCAAAGATCTGGAAGGTCTGAAGATATCACATCCAACACTGTTCTTGGTTAGGAAAAGTGCTTCCTCAAAAAGGACCAGGTGTGAATACCTCCAAGAAAAGAGCATCTCATTTTCAGCTTTGAATAGGAGGCATCAGGGAGCTCCACCTGATTTTTCTAACATACACAATCTGAGACTGGAAAAAAACCCCTTAAATTCCACTCAAGTGAAACACTCCAAGCAAAAATCAGCCATGAAATATTTAACTTCCATTAGTCCTCTCTCCTTGAAGCGCAAACACGTTTAGTTCCATCTCTAAACAAAAGTTCCATCAAAGAGGTTGGAATCAAAGGAAAGCAAAGCAAAGCTTCATCTTGAGAACATTGTAAGATTAGAGCATGATGAATTATTGTTTGGAATTACTCTCAGTTATCATCTTCTCTTGGCTCAAGTACCTGAGAAACATGATTTAATTTGCAAGCCTGTCAGGAGGACTCGCATCCACATTTTTTCCTTTTCTTCTAATGAAATATTTGGCCACAAACATTCACCCAGTTCCCATCCCAACACCCCACCAGCTTTGACCCTGTTTACTTCATGAGAGCTGATTCCTTCCTAGTCAGAAGTGGGGAATGACTGGAGGCAGGAAAGATACCAAATAAACAATGTTTGTAAGATTTCCCCACAGCAGAAGGAACTACAATACAGTATTTTAACTCTCCCACTGTGCCAGGGAATTTCATCAAAGTGTATGACCTTGGTGATCATGTGCCTTGGAACGCTGCCAGAGCCAAACAGGGAATTTTAAGTCAAGTAATCATTTCAATGCTTTTTTTCTTTCATTTACTGGCATTGAACCCTTAATGGGAGTTTATCATACCTTCTGTCTCTAATGTTAACACGTAGAGATATTTACAGAAAAAACAGGCTGAATTACACTGGGAGAGGAAGATGCTGGAGTCACACTGCAGAAGTTCAGCTCGTAAAGAGGAAAAAAGAGAGCCCTGATGTTATTTCAGCTGGAATAGCTACTAAATTCACTACTAGCAGATTTCCTTGCTGAGAACAGTATCTTTAGCCTGGTCAATGCTTCTGAGACTTTGGGATAAATTTGACATTAATTGCAAGGAACTTTTTTCTAGCTGAGAACCTGGACCTGAGTTTCCATCATGAACCTCAGTGGTAGGTCCATTACAACCTACCTAAAATCCACCCTAAAGAAGACTAAACCCTGGAGAAAACCACAGTTCTCTCACAGCCATTTATAGAAAGGGAAATAAATATGTTTTCTTCACTGGCTGCTCAAGGAGATCATACACAGTTTGGCATCTGGCACTAGAGATCCTCTGCCTCCCAACAACAGAGCAACCAAAAAAACGAAAAAAGTAGTAAAAATCCCATCTGACTGACAGAGCAAGAGCTCAGACTCCCTCTCAGGAGGCCAAGCCGAGGAACACTATGAAGTTTTTCCATGTAGATGTGCCAAAGGCTGTGTTTGCCTCATGTACTTTTTTGCTCAAGAGCACAGTTCAAAAGGGTGAGTCTTGCTGTGATTAAAGCCCCATTATCTTCTGACGAGGCTCGGGGCAGGCTCTCACAGTAAATGGATGGGGCTGTGTGGTTGTTATAAGCACTCAGAGGGTTCCATGGATACATTTGATAATATAAAAGGAAGAACACTCCACCCCCAGCCCAAACTCTGGGCTTGGGGGTCACGTTTGGGCAGCAGCACAGCCCCGGGGTTGGCAGAAGCAGCAGCACAACACGAGCCATGAAAAGAGGCACTCCTGGTGCCACCAGACACGGGGAAGGTGAGGGCAACAAAGCAGCTTTTTTGGCTGGATGGCTGCTTGTTGGAATGTGGGTTTGTCATACCCACATTCAGCCATCTGCTGTGGCTGAGAAATGATCAGCAGCTCCAGAACACGAGTCAGCCAGAATCACAGGAAAAGGGCGTTTGGTAGCAATGCTGCAGAGATGATGGCACACATCCACAGACAGGTAAATACAGGATGCACAGAGGTTTTATTTCCCCTGAGCCCATCCTTTTGCTCCATTGGCACCTATAACCAGCTATAACACAAATATCTGTCTTTCAAAAGGATGGGAGGATTTAGACAACTCCAATCTGGGCATTTTTTAAACATTGTTTTTTGAATGAGTGGAAAACAAAATACAGCAGAAAACTTGTTCTGAAATCTTTCGAGTCATAAGAAAACCAGAATAAAGGCAAAGGAATAATTTCATGAATTTCAAAACAGATAGTTTCAGTGATCTTTATAGGAGATGTCTTATTCTGTAAAAAACTCACAGTTCATATTCTGATGCTTCCCAAAGTTCAACTCTTTGAATTGTTTTGCAAACACTGGGCTTCTTTTCATAAAAAATTACTTCACAAACTTCAAGAAGGATAAATAGCCTGAAAATTAAAGACAACACTGAGTTTTCAGTCAAACAAAACCATGCCTGGAACCACAATGAAAAATTGGGGGCAAGAGGGTGTGTATCTTACTTCATTTCATTCAAAAACTTCCGCAAGCCTCTTTCACTTCAACCAACTTTTCTCACAGATTTTCATGGGTTTTGTTTTGGTTCTTTTCCTCCAGTTTGGCCTCGGAACTACCTCGGGTCTGTCATGCCCGTGTCAATCAGTCAGGGGTGCTCTCCCACACCCTTGATGAGGGTGGAGGGCAGCCAGAGGAGCTGTGAGAGGGGACAGACTGTCCCCACGGTGGGCAGGAATGCGGCAGCCCAGGAGCCACCCTTGGCTGATGCCTGGAGGAGCTCTTTGTTCAGGAGGGACACAGGCAGCTTCAGTCTGGTCTGAGCTAAGCCCAAGTCGAGGCAGCCAAGATTCCCAGTGGCATCCCTCACCAAGGAGGGGAGGAGAAGGCTGCCTGAAGATTCATGGCAGTGAAGTGCATGTAAATGCATAGATACCTATGGTGTATATAGGTATAGATATAGATATAGATAATATAGATATAGATATAGATATAGATATAGATATAGATATAGATAATATAGATAATATAGATAATATAGATAATATAGATAATATAGATAATATAGAGATAGAGATAGAGATAGAGATAGAGATAGATATAGATATAGATAATATAGATAATATAGATACTATAGATACTATAGATATAGATATAGATATAGAGATAGAGATAGAGATAGAGATAGAGATAGAGATAGAGATAGAGATAGAGATAGAGATAGAGATAGAGATAGAGATAGAGATAGAGATAGAGATAGAGATAGAGATAGAGATAGAGATAGAGATAGAGATAGAGATAGAGATAGAGATAGAGATAGAGATAGAGATAGAGATAGAGATAGAGATAGAGATAGAGATAGAGATAGAGATAGAGATAGAGATAGAGATAGAGATAGAGATAGAGATAGAGATAGAGATAGAGATAGAGATAGAGATAGAGATAGAGATAGAGATAGAGATAGAGATAGAGATAGAGATAGAGATAGAGATAGAGATAGATATAGATATAGATAGATATAGATTATATAGAGATAGATAGATAGATAGAGATGATCTAGATATATAGGGTGATAGATGCACCCCTGGGCTGTCTGCCTATGGATTGCCCACTGTGTCCTTCACTGCCATGCAAGACCCAGTCAAGACACTCCCAAGCATGACTTGTGTCTGTTGCTGCAGCTTTCTCAGCAGAATTCAGTGCCACAAGTGCTCAGTTCTGTAAGTGCCCTGGGGCAGGGGATGTAGGGTGGCTGACTGCAGTCACTGAACTGGGTGAACTCAGCTCACACACAAACAGACACACACATTAAACAGCCTGAATTGGAAACAGGCTTCAATAAATGTGCCTTGTGAATGAGGCAAGCAGTAGATGCCTTAGACCACCTGTTGGGATGGGGCGTTGGACATGCTGAATGATTGTTGTGTTCTCAGACCTAACCCACAGAAAAATAATGGCGTGCTCACAATCCCTGCTCTTGTCCTTGCCATCAGGACAGGCCCTCAGCCACACAAAGGGGCAAAGGCAAAACTGGTACTATGGTTAAATGTTTAAAATCAGGCTGGCTCCAATGACTAAGAAAAAAAAAGGTCAGGGCAGAGGACACCATTAAATGGAAAGAAAAATGACATAGGGATAGGTATGGATCAAATGCTTAGTAACAATTTTATCAGCTAAATTGTCCTTAATATCAGTGGAGGAACCAGACCTGAGGGGAAATGGACATGATAGTCCAACTGGAACACACATTGTAGAAGGATTCCCTAACGCAGTTGTTAAAATACTGGGCAAACTGCTGAAATTACCAAAATACGGGCTTTGTGACCTTTAAAAAAGTAGGTTTGCATCAGTATATAAGGCATCTCAGCAGTCTTCTTTCTGAAAAATCTCTTTTAGACATATTTTAGGGGAAACAAATTAGAGCTCCAAAGGCAGCTGCCAGAACCGCTCTGCATTTCGGTCCTGTCAGGTCACCTCTCACCCGACCTTTTTCATCCAAGCAGCACAAAAGATGCCACTTGTGAGGAGGGCTCTCCCAGCAGCTGAAAGTCTCCAGCCTGGTTACAAGTCCCCGTGCCAGGGGCAGGGGTGGGCAGAGGAAGGGCTGCTCTCTGCACAGAAAGAAGGTTAGGGGAGTTCTCCCTGTGGAAATGCATTTTATTGTAGCAGTGCTCACGCCATGGCTGGTTAGAGGGGGATTGTCGACAGCCTGAGACAATTAGGAAGAGTCTGGGAAAGCTGCAGGAAAGCTGGAGGGTCGCTCATCCCCAGAGCTTGAGTCCAGCTGAAAATGCCAGATCATTTTGGGAACTCCTCTACAGAAGCTGTGCCTTGAAAGAAGGCAGAACTTTCTGCACTATTTCTCTGCGAAGGAAAGATAAAGACTCTAACTCCTGGCATTATTAAAAATATAGTGGCCTCTAAATCTCTCCAAATACAGTCGATATGAAATAAATCATAATGAACAAATAAATTTTGTGGCAGCTAATGGTGCCGTTTGTCAAATTTCACCACATGGTGGCAATAGCAGTAAAGGTTTGATGCAAAAGATTTTTCTGGAAGCTCCCAAGACATTTAAACTATAAACTGGGCTGCTGTTCAGTCTACCTTGTGGCATAATATAGCTCTGGGTTTTTTTGTGTGGAGGAATCAACTGTCACAGCTCCCTTATTAAAACTGCACTTCTCACTCACACGTCTGGTGAAGACTACAGACAATTCATGAGATTGTTTTTTTAATGTCTTCTTCACTTCTTTTTTTCCCTTCTATCTTCTCCTCCTCCAAAACACATAAGTGCAGCTTCTGTGAAATGTTAGTCCACAGAAGGATGTATTCTCAGAATCAGGAAAATTGCGACATGCATTTCTTTAGCAAATGAAGGAGACTTCATAACACATAAGTTGCCCAAATGTTCCAGTAAGGTCAGATATTTGTATACCACATTAGCTGCCAGCAGAAGAAAGAAAAAAAATAGAAGAAAAACCCTCAGAAAACAAAACATATAATAATAAAAAAACCCAACCACTGAACAGAATTAAAAAGCAGTACTTTGGAGTTGAAGTATGACTTCATTTCAACTTCAGTTGCTAGTGGTGACTGACCAATATTGCAACATCATTTCTAGAGGTAATAACAAGCTCCTATCATCTTTCGTTCTGCAGAAATACAAATTCAGGGCTGATGTTCTCCCACCTCCAGGGTGGAGCAGGGCTGGCTGGTTTGTACCAGGCACAGTGTGCACCTTTTTACTCAGTGAGAAAAAAAGCCTCAAGGGACTACAGGATGCAGGTTGTATTTTAGGGAGTCAAATAAATGTGCCTTTTGTGGTTTGTCTGATAGACATGTGCCCCTTAAAAGCACCCTACAGTGACACTGAAGGCCTTTAGGTTGTTGATCACAGTCACACTGGTGTGTTGGTTGGTGCATGAGAAGGAGAACAGAGCGGGAGCTCTCTCCCATGCAGAATTTCAACATGACAGCACACACACAAGAGTTAACACCCTATTCCCGTGAGAAGTCCCAGGGATTTATGGCTCTCCCAGGGGATTTGCTGCTGTTTCAGCCATGCTCCAGGAGCCCCATGCAGTGTTGTCTGCAGTGCTGGATCAGCAGTGGCATTTCCTGGAGCACCTGTGTTTTTCTTGGAGGGCTCTCCTCTCCATGCTGACCAGACCTGATGTTGCTTATCTTCAATGATTAGGTCAGGTCATATCTCCAGGACTGGAAGGAATGATATAAAAACATGCCATCCTACCCCATCTCAGATGACCTGCCAGGAAGCAGTTTATTTTTATGTCCCAGGCACTTGTTTAGATATGTGCAGGCAGACAGGTGCAGACTGAGCAGGAAAAGCCCCAGAAAAGTGCTTTAACCCTGTGGTCACCCATTCACATTGCCAGGGAGGGTCCAGTGCACACACTCCACTGCATCACTTGGGACCCCCTGGCAGCTGCCCAGACTTTTGCCATGATTCAGCAGTGATCACATCCATCCTGGCCAGCAGAATATGGTTTCCACACCTTCTGGAGGTAACCAAGCTGCTTGGGTGAAATCAGCTGTCACCTGAGCCAGGCTTGTAAAACTGAACAAAACCCAGGACCAGTTACCAGACGGTGCAGGATGATTTGTCAGTGGTAACACCACTCCTGCCTTTGCTTGGAACCAGCAGCCCAAACTGCATCATCTGGGACAACTCCCCGCAGGTCCCCCCCTGTGACCATCCACCACCTCTCCCACATCCCATGCTCTGCCCTTTCTCCCCCGTGGCAGCCCTGAAGGGGCCAAACAGCCACTGGAAATCACAACTGCACCCCTGAAACAAGCGGTTCTGTGCCAGTTTACCTCAGCAGAGCACTTATTCCAAGCACCCAGGGCTGACAGGAGGCTTTGCCTGCCGTGGCTGTGCCGCTGGTCTGAGCAGCTCAGGCCGTCCCACGGTTCTGCTTCAGGAGCAAAGCTGTTTGCAGTTCAGGTGTTTGATGGAACAGGATTCCAAGAAGGGAGCCATCGGTAAAATTGATCTCTGTGTCTGAGGAGAAATCTTGTATGAAATCTTTCCCTGACAGTCCAACAAAAACAGCACATCTGTTGCTCCACTGGATTGCCCTAAACTGAAAGAGTAAAATACTCTGCTCCTGGACACTTGGATTGCATGAGTGCATGCCCACTGCTAAGCCATACACAACTTTTTATTTGTACTCTGCCTGAGACTGCCACAAAGCCCAAGCTCTCAAGGGAACAGTATTTTTATACTGGTTTTCCTAAACAATTAACATAAATCACTCAGAAAGGACCAGAAAGAAATAGTGCTGGGATCTCATACTGAAACTGCCTCATGTTACCAGGTTAACAGTTATCACACATTAAAATAACATGTAATAGCTGAAACTCTGTGGTGTGCCCCCAGGATTTCATGGTTGTTTTTGGATAAGGAGAGGCAAGATACTAGTGGAGTTGGACATCCCTGGAGACATCCTTTGCTGTAGGACTTGGGAGTCTTTTGTCCTACATCCCTCAGGCACAACTTTTCTGTGTGCCCTTGGTCTAGGATTGGTGCTTTTAACTGAATTCTGTATTTCTCAAGGGCTGTTAATATCCTGGAGAGCTGAAATGGAAGGTGTTCAAACAGCAGAAGAAATCAGTAAGGAATTTAGTGGGCTATTGACTTATATCACAATTTAACAGGTGTCTGAAGGTCTATTTGTCATTTAGCTAACTGAACAACACATTCAAGGAAGATACAGACCTTATCCTAATTTTCTCCTTAGACACACTAATCATTACTGTAGGAGCCCATATAAATCAATCAAAGAGAAAACCAGGCAGCAGCTGCAATCCAGTTCATAGGCAAAGTGGCTTAGCAGGCAGACATAACAGGACCTGCCTCATCCTTTCTAAGGGAGGGCTGGGCAAAATTCAGACCCCAAAATTTGATAGCAAGGAGGAAATTATAGTTAAGCTTCTGTGCCTACTCATTTTTTATTTCTTTTAAATGCATTGAAATGTACCACAGCCTGAACTGATGCTCATAGGAGCAGCAGAGCCTGTATATGCCTGGAAGATTTGCTGTACAGTCCATCCAGCANGTAGGAGCAGCAGAGCCTGGAATATTATCCAGTATATGCCTAGAATATTATCCATTATATGCCTGGAATATTTGCTGTACAGTCCATCCAGCACCCACCAGGGCACCACCTTTCTGCATCCTGAGGGAAAGGTGATGAGGGTCACACAGTCTCACACTACCCACATCTGGGGCTGTCCTCAGCAGCACCATTTAATTGAGGGCCTTTTAAAATCAGGCCCATCATATGATTTACTGGTGAATATACGTCATTAGCTGTTCTCTCAGCTCAATTTACAAAGGTTACTGCTGTTCTTTCAGTAGACAGGAGTGACCCTTTACGAAAGATTTCCCATTTCACACATCAAACAGTGTTAATCAATATCCAGTATTCAGTGTTAGATCCCTTCCCAGCATGCAAGACCTTACTGAACACCTCATCTGACTGGCCATCACTCAGGCCGTTAGAAACTCCTGATTTCTTCAGGCATTTCTCTTAGTTTTACACTTGTCTCCACTGCATTTGACAGAAAGTATTTCAGGCAGCAGGAAGGGTTTAGATGTATTAGAACTTCCTTGCAGTAAATATGTTCAGTTAACTCAGTGACACAGAGCAGAGGAGGGTCAGGCTGACACCAGGAGCAGGCAGTGCCCCGTTATTCCCTGTGTTAGTGTGTGGTGCCCCAGCCAGTTCCTGCAGGGACAAGGACATGGCTGTGAAAACCTCCCAAGCAGGGACAGTGAGCAGATAAACCTGATGCCCATGTTTCCCCTAAAAACATCCACTTGTTAACGCAGTTGTAACTGAGAGCACACCAGCCCACGCTGTCCTCTGCCGTGCTGTGATTTCCTCTACTCCTTGCCTTGCTCAGCTGCAGAACCCAGATTCTCCAGCCATTCCTCCTGCCTTCAAAGAAGGGAGGTGGAAGCTGCTGAACAAAGCCAAGCACTGCCTACAGTTCTGCTTTTTATCTTGCTTTTGGAGATGCTGCTTAATCTCTCTCTGAACAACAGCCAGTTCCAAGAAAGCAAGAGAGAGCAAGGGCCTTAGGATGAGATGATGGATGGAGCCATGGAGTTCAGAGCACTTTGTTCAGCCACTCAAGTTCTTTCTTTAGATAATGATAAAGTTAACTGGATCAATTTTAGAGGCTTATAACAGCAGAATGACTATGGATTGACAAGTCATGAAGTGCATAACCCACTTAGAAGTCATCAGGCTGACACAACACAGACTGTACCTGGAGTATCCAGTCCTAGTGCATTTTTAATAGACTAATTGTCTTGTAGATGGCATGTCTTAAATAATACTGAAATCAAGGCTTCTCTGTTCAGTGTTATCCTGGTTTTATTTTCAATATCACCACCTACTAACCAGGACAATTCCCAGGCTTTCCTAAATCCATGCCAAAGCACCCATTAAGTACTGTAAGCTGATACTTCTGAGAGCAGGAGCAAATCCCCATGGAGGTAAATTAGTGTAACTCCATTAACTTAAATTTTCTCCCAGCAAGCAAGCAGCTCCCTGTCTTGGATTCCGAATCAGTCCCATATGTCAAGCAGCACCTCTTCAATGAGTTAAATCAACCCATTTTGTTCTGATGCAAAACTGACCAGAGAGACATGGTAGAGTTACGTCAGCTTACGTTGGACTGTGGACTCCAGAGACATTTTCTCTTTGCCATGCTTCTCTCTTGCTCTTCCAGTAAATGTGAAATTAAGAGATAATGAAGGAAGCTGCCATTTTATCATCCTTGCAACTTGAGCAACTTTTTGCCCACCCAGATGGAAACCCAGGTGGTCTTCTAAGAGCAGACAGTAGCCCAGCATTTTACAGACTAATGGTATTTTCAGCCCTGACCAAAATAGACAAGCTTAGAGTGTCCTTTCCTTTGCACTATTTTTTGTAATGGTTTAATTTCAATGAACAGAGGATCATGCTCCCAGCAATGTACACAAGACCAGATTTGTGTCCACATCACTTGTGCAGCTCAAGGTACACCTGTGAATTTAGGCTGCAAAGGGCCTGCAGTACCCTTTGAAGAGGGCAGTGCTGTATAGAGGGAAGGCAGGGAGGCAACATTCTCCTTCAGATCTGTGGTTCCATCCAGATACATCCATTTGCCCCCTTTTCCTTGGATTTGCAGTCTTCTGAAAGGATCCTTCAGAGGTGACCATGAAACACAAATGCACGTTTCAACAGAGCAGTTTGGGAATGCTAGATGTCAAAAAATATGTAGAAATTAAAAAAAAAAAAAAAAAAATCTTGTGAGCCACCAATTGAACATGTTGAAAATTCCTCACTATCCTTGTGAGGAATTCCTTGGAATTGCCAAGGATGTGGTGCAGGGGAGGGACATGAAAGGAGCCCTGGTGCAAGTCAGGGGGGAAATCCTTGGTTTGGACGAAAGCTTTGTGAATTGTGCTGCGAGTTGTGTGTCAGTACAAGTTTGTACAACTTCTCCTCTTTGAGCAGTCGGTTCATTGCTCCCGGAAGGAGAAGCAATGGGGTGAAACTTTGATATTGTTTAACAAAGCAACCTGTGTGTGAGAGTCAGGGTGAGGTCTTGGCTTTCACCTTGGCTCCTGGCATGCAGAGAAACCCAAGAAAAAGCCACCTTTTCCCAATCAAGGGAATGCTGCTGGATTTCCAGCCAGGATTTCAGAAGAGAGATGACTGCCCCAGGGTTATTTCAGGTAGCTACCCTGATTATAGCAGTTGTGTTGCTGTACTGACACAGTCCTGCTTGTTGCTGAAATGAAACGACACAGCAGATTCGGAGCAACTTTCACAAGCTGAAAAATCAATATATTGAAATAACACGGGAGAATTCTGATCCCTGTCACACCTGGAGCATTCTGGAAGCTGCAGCAGCATTGTTAGGTCAGCCTACTGCTGAAGCTGCTCTTTGCACCAGCTGGTCCCATGTTCCCATCCCACTTGCACACTGGGTTTGGAGTGGTGTAAGTCAACATCTCCACTCAGCTCACTCATCCGTGCTCTTTCCAGCTTTCCATGCAGGGCCAGACAAGACCACTGTTTGTTTGCTTGTTATTTCTTGGTTAGTGCCTCTGACAAGTTCATAAAACATTATTAATGCATCGACCCAGAAAACAAAAGATTTACATATTTTAGCAAGCTGAAAAGCAAATAAATTTACAGCTAGCATTGAGACCAACAGAATAGCTTGTTTGGGACAGAATGTTATGTTTGCATTCAAGTTGGAGAAATTTCATTAAATTTTATTTATTTTAACTGGCATTAAGGATGGTGGCAAGTGTTAAGGTATTTGTTCTCATTGGAAAATCAAAACATTCTGTTTTGAAGGGTGCTTTTTCTGAATGTTTGTTTGTTTCCCTCAGTGGGAACAATTCTGCAGAAATGAGGCAAATTCTCAAAGCGTTTTCATGTTGCTGAATCTCTGTTTAAAAAAAAAAAAAATCCCAAAAAATGCATCTAGAGATATTCCCAGCATTACTTCCAAACTATTACAGAAATTAGAGTAAAATGGTGCTGTTTAAGATGGGCTGGGGGGGATCACCCTTGCAGTAGCTGTGTCCAAGGTAATGGATTTACTCGAGAGGACTTTTGGGTCGTGGTATTTCTAAAGCCTGTAGTCTTCAGTGGTTCATTTTCAGAACATTCTTCTTCAATGACATGAGGGTGGGACATCACAGATAGCCCCAATGTTGATAGAAGACCAATGAGCAGGATTTACTCAGACAACAACATGCAGGTGCTGAGCTGTGGATGCAGATGGGCAGTAGGTGCAGCCAGCTGGTCAGGACAGCAATGGCAACACCTCTGAAAGGGACCTGCCTTTGGCCTCCTCTTCCTCCTCTCACTTCTTGCTTTCATTTTTTGTTTCATTTGGTATGTTAGGTCCTCCACGTATGAATTTTCACTGTGTCATTAACCCACGTTTTAGAGGTTCCACCCTTCTGTTTTGCCAGCCTGTGGCAGCTCCCCTTGTGCAGCCCATTTAGGTTACCCAGGAGCCAGACTTCGTACATGGGAGTGAGAGAGAGGACACCCACATGAAAAGCCCATGAGTCTTTCAGACAGGGACAAGTGTCCTTCCAAAGAGTGGATGTGGTTCCAAAGGGGAGGCAGAGGAATTAGCATTAAAATAAAATGTTGGTTTATGGAAGTTAAAAAAATACACATAACAGGGAAGCACTCTCCCCCATAAAGTGGAAAAATATCAGCTATAGTGGGCTATTTGCCAAGGATCCAAATTCTCATGAGCAAGCTTCTCTAAGCTCATCTGAAAATCCTCATGAGCTCTGCTGCCAGTCACACATGAGGTTCAGGATGAAAAGAAACCCTGGAAGCTGCTGAGAATCCAGAGGGCTGCCAGTCCTCCCAAATCCAAGCGTGGGACTCAGCCGAGCTTTCCCCACCCCACAGGAAGCAGATGACATAATGTTTGGGCTCTTTCTGTCCATCCCCCCTGTGGTGGGAGCAGAGGCAGGGATCAGCTCGCTTTTGTTTGCAAAGCTTTCACAACAGCAGAAGGGTTGGCAGAGGATCAGGTGTCTGCATCCATATTTGCTAGGAAGCCCAAGGCCGCTGTCCAGCCCCAACTGGACAGTTGTCCACACTGTGGCACACCAACACACAGCTCCTCTGGGTGGCCTGGTCACCTGCAGGTCACTGTGCCCTGATGTCCCGCCATGGGCCTCACCAAGGTCATTAAATAGGCCCTGGGTTTTACACGTTTGACACTTTGCCTGGCTGTTTGTCCACGAGTTTGAGAGCAGCCACATCTGTCCTTGTCCGTACCCAGGGGCTGGGGAGCCTGCTGAGGTGTAAACCTTTGAGCAGGAATAATGCATGTTAGCATGTGACATTACCTGTAGGTAGAAGTGTGCATGTGTCAGCTCTGGGGAGCTGATCCAAGCATGCAGCAGGGAGGCAAATGCTGCACATTGCACAAGCTCCCTGAAGTGAGGAGGGAGTGTAGGACCTCCTGCCACAAAGTGCTTATTTGATTTCATTTTAGATAAGGACATTCCAAAGTTAAAATCCAAGCCTTGATAATGGTGATGAAAAATGAAACTAGTGTTGAATGCTCCCTGCCATTCCTTTTTTTTTTTTTTTTTCACAAAGACATGAGCAAGTTCTTTCTAAATTATAAATAAAATATGATACCTGGAAAAGAAGGAAAATTCAGAGGTAAAGCTCAGCCTCTTGACCTCATTGCTGTGCAGCTGAACAGCCAACACTGGGACACGACTCCAAGACAGACTGTGGGCATGTCCATAGCTGTGCACAGCTGAGAAAATAAAAGACCCTCAGCTAGGGCAATAACCCAGATAAAGCATCACCTCTCCCCTCCACCCCAGCAGCTGGGGTGTCACTGATCTCCCCAAAGCCACAGACCAGAGCCCAGTGTCACCCCCCAGCCATGGCAGTGGGACACGTGGGTGGCAGTAGCACATGCCTCTGAGATGTGCTCATAAAGTCAGACACCTCCTGATTTTCTTCTTGAGCAGATTTTCACAACTCCAGCTGCACAAGTCACATGTACAGTGTGTTTTGCCCTGGTGCAGGGTGATTCTGGAGACCTGGAGGCACAGCTGAGGATGCTTGGGCAACCTGGGCTGGGCTGTTGCTGTTTCCAGGGGAAAGCTGCTGAGGCAGGATCTGGAATACCCAGCACTGATTTTGGAATGTCAGCATTCAGGAAGACAGAGACAGTTTGGGGGATTTGGGATGTTCTTTTTGTGTTTAACAGAAACATTCTTTTAGGTGATTCTTGAGAAGCACTGCTGATAAGCCTCAACACAGAAGTGCAGGTTAATGGAGCAGGGGAGGTTTGCATGGCACAGCCTCAGTTTTGGAAGAAAAACAGCAAAGATCATCCTGTTTTAGCCACCAATCTCACACAGGCTAGCAGGGAGCCATTTCAGGCTGCTGTCTGCACAGAGGAGGTTTGGTCTTTCAAAACTTGTACTATGAAAATCTCTTTTGCAGTTTGCAAGGGATGGACAGTGATCAGCTTTGATGCAGATTGCTGGGGAGGCCACAGACATCTGCCACTGCTTTCCTCCCACCATCCCAATGCACGGGGGGAGGTAACCCAGGGAGAGGCATGTGCATGTTTTCTTTGCTGCTGTTTCAGAATATGGTTTGTAAATTGTAATTCCAGGGATGGCCTGATGATGTTATCTGCTGACATGCAACCAGAATCGTGACCTGCAGCAGGTGACAAGAGCCACTTGTGGGGAAGCTCTCGAGATGTCCCACGTCAAGTCCACAAAGTCATGGTGCCTTTGTGAAGATGAAAAAGTTTAAAAGAGTGATTTAAAGGTAAGAGCACACACTGGCTCATTCAGGCAGAACCAATCTGCCCCCACCCTGAGCCTATCTTTAATATCTAATTATCAGGACTAATGACTGATTATGTGTCTCCAATGTTCTCGACCTTAATAATTCCTGTCCCAATATGCTTTACTGCTTTCCGGGGGAAATGTTATCTGAAGTGTGAAATTAACCATTCTTTTGTTATGAACTCACCACTTGGCCATAGCTGCTACATAGTTTCAAACCTGAAACATATTTGAACTGTTTCCAAGTTCATCTAGAGCGTGACCTTGTGTGTTTTAATAATTATAATTTTCTCAGTAAAGTACAACTCTAGAACCAGAGAAAAAAATGTACAGACAGCTGCAGAGGTGGGGATGGCTGACCTTAATGATGAGCTTTACAAATATAGCAGGAGGAAAGCAATAAATCTCCAAAACCAAAGTGCTTTCTCATTTTAACCCTTAGTAATCAGCAATGCCCTGATGGTGGAGAGGAGCAGAGCTTCCTACAGGCTGCCCCACTGACAGTGGAGATGGGAATGTGGAAGGAGGATACAGAGGAGGTATCAGGTTGGTCTTCCTTTTCCTGTTGAGCTGCTCCTGTGTCAGATTTTCATCTCCAGAGTGGTGGTGTAAATCAGCTGAAGGCAGCAGGATCTGCCCCTGCCCTGCAGAGCCCTGGGTATGTGTGCACATGTGAGTAATCCCGTTGGAATCAAGGACCTGAAGGAGGAGCGCGCACATGGGTAATGTTTTGTAGATACAAGGGCTGGAATCTGGGCCACATGGCTCGGGACAAAGAGACATGTCAGTTCTGCATAAATAACACAGGCATTCTGCTTCCAAACTTCAGCCTACTTAGCAAGTGCCAGAGTCACTCTTTCCGTCCCACGTCTCGGGAAGTGGGGACCAGGACAGCAGGGTGACCTTCGCAGGAGCTCGGGTGAGCCCAGGGCCTGGGTGCTCTGCAGCCAGGGACAGGTGGGTGCCCTGCAGCCAGCCTGCTCTGATGGGGCAGGGAGTGGGATCTCACTGTGCAAGGGCTGCACTTTGTGCCGTGGTGGTGCTGGGAACAAGTCTGCTGCAGCCTGCTGTAGGTGCCATCCCTGCTGCAGGGCAATTTGGACCGTAGCAGGAGGAAATAGCCTCTGTTTCTCCTCCAAACACTTTCCCTCTGTACAGCAATCAACTCCTAAAGCCTCAATAAAACAGGGTTAAATAACAATCAAAGGAGAGAGCCGGGGCAAGAGACCACCCAGGTCAGGGTGCGTTTGCAGGCATGCATCGCTCCATGCAGTGTAAGACTTCTCTTAGCCACTTCTGGGAGATTTTACCATAGGAATATGACTAACACAACACTTGGCAAAGCAAAGACTAATAGTGTGATTGTTCTGTCGGCTTCTTCCCTTCTTGAGTAATATCGTGCTGAGCAGTGTTCGAGTGAGAGGTCTGAAAGGCCTTTTCATTATTGTATCGAAAACTCCTCTGACTGCAGATCTCTTAATCAAAGGACTTTTATGTAAAGTCACATTTTTTCCAAAACCAGAAAAGTTCAGGCTCAGAGCATAAACATTAGACTCATTATTTAGAAATAGCAAGTAACTCCTTTGGGTTCTGGTATCAGATCAAAGCTAAAAAATTAAATTGCTTCAGAAAAAAAATTAGTCCATTTTGGGAATCAGCATATTTCTTGTTTGCTTTTTCATTATGGAGCTAAAAAAAGGAATAGTGAGATTCTGTCGGTGGTTTTCAAGTGTTTTCCAAAACTGGATGGATGCTGCATGCTAAGTACTTCCACAGTCTGTGGAGGCAGAAAATATTTTGTTGACATGACAATAAAAACATTCTGCAGACTTACTGAATTATTTTCTCCATCACCATCCACAGCCACAAGGAACCAGCATGATCCCCACACTGCCGTGGAACAGAAACCTGCTCTCAGCTGGCATTGCCTTTGAAATGAAGTGCTGGAGTCTGCCCCAACACATGGAGGAAGAGATTTCTGTCCAGGTTGTGGGTGAGACTTGGGAAGAGGCCTCAGGTCAGCAGTGTCCCCCACCAACACATGGCCTGACCATGTTGTCCCAAAGAAATCACTCCTTTTGGGACTGCCTGGTGGTAACCACTTCACTAATGGTGGTTTGGGCAAAGATAATTAGTTTATTATTGCTAAAGGGCTCAGCACCACAATTCTGGTCTCCAGTGCTGTCCATCTTCCTCCAGCCCTACCCATACTTCTGTCTCCTCCTTGCTTGTGGCCCCCACCTGGTTTTTAGGTTGTGGACGCACAAGTGATGGAATTGGCTCTTGGCACAGGTGCAGGATGGAGATGTGGGGGTGGTGGAGAGCCATGTCCTGCAGATCAGACACCGCCAAGACAGTCACTTTCTCCCTCCAAGACAAATCCCACCCTGGAAACAGCTGCTGCTGACAGCAGCTCCCACCCTCCTGAGTCCGTGGTGCCATCTGCCATGCTGACCATGTGATATCCCAAGAGAGAGGGAGCAAGGGGAGAGGCCAGACTAATATTTGGGATTGCTTTTTTATAAATTTGCCTTCCTGATTTTTTCCCCCACCATCCATTACCTATTCTAATTCACAAGGCGAATGTGACCAACCTTAATTCCTGCTGATTTTTGTGAACGCTGCAAGTGCCTCAGAGAGAGGTGGGACTCTCGAGAAGTGCCAAGGAGAGCAGGCTGCTGAGGGCTGAGGAATGGCAGAAATGCCCACATGTTTTCTGTTTGTGACACCGTGGCTGATGGGAATCATTTAATCACACAGTGAGACCGGTTCACTCCACCTTTACACCAGTCCTTAAGATGTTTCCCTTATCTCTGACTTTCTGTGGAAGGCTGGGGTTTTCCCTGCCTGGTTCCTCTGTCACCCACAGATGGCTTTCAGTGCTTAATCCCTGGGAAATGTGAGTTGTGTCCATGACTCAGCCGCAGTTTCCCTGCTTGGCTGTCACACAGTGTTTCATCTTTTCACTTCTCAGTCCCCCTCTGTACAAAGAGGGCAGTAACGAGAGGAAAACAAGCATAGCAGGGCCAGCTACACACAGATCCCCAAGTGCTGAGGGGCCATATAATTTCTTAAATGAATTGGTCACATGATACTCATGATACTCTTTTTTTTTTCTTTTTCCTCCTTTACTGGGTAATTGAAACTTCATAGACATTAAGAGTCTGAAACATGCATAACAGTTCTTTATGTACAAACAGCTCTTTCTCTGCAAACTGAGGGGTTTGTGGGGAAGAGAGTTCTGTGAACACTGGAGCGAGCAAGCACCTGTTTCCCACAAGTGTTACAGTTCCCACAACTGGCAGGAACAGTTGATATTCAGGGTATAAATGCAAATTTTCCATCTCTACATCTCAGGATTACCCACGTTGTCCCCAGTTAAACCTCCTCACCAAACATATAACTAAATCTTTCCGAATGACCATGCCCTGCTCCCTCTGATATGTTCTGCCTTCATCTGGCCTAACTTCTGCCCAAGTCTTTGCATTTCACATAGGCTCAACACTTGAAGACCTCAAATCATCTCCTAGACTAGGAAGTCTCCAACTAGAGGAAACAGGAGGCCCAAGAACATGGGTGGACGAGTTGGTCCCCTGGGTCTTATTGAATGGGAGACACGTGGCCATCAGATGGGCACCGTGCCAATGGAAAGGTCCCTGCTGAAGCCAGGGTGTGTAATTCGACCTTGTAAACCCAGTAACATGGGAACCAATTACACAGAAATCCAAGCTCCAGCAGGCAAGGCTGCACTCTGCTGCTCTTGGGCAAATGACACGCAGTGAAGGTTGGGATTGAGCTGATGCTGGGCTGGCAGCAGTGCTCAGTCCTCTGGAATTCATGTCCTGTCTTCAGAAAGGAGGAATAATATATAAAAACATCTTCTGGCCACCCCCTTCCACGGTGCCACTCAGCCCTGACCCATTATTTGGGAAATTGCTACTTGAGGAAGGAAAAGATAAATCAGTGTACACTAGAAAAATAACTCGAAACTCTGGCTCAAGGCAGGGAATCAGAGGAGAGCAGAGTCCAAACTTTTCTGCTAGTTTAGTAAAATGGTGTGATATGATCTGTTAAGGAGGGGAAGTCAAAGACAAGCTGCCCTGCAGGCATTACTGAGCAATGTGAAGAGACACCTGGGAGAGACTTTCTGGCAGAAAGAACTGGGCTCAAGGAGGTAGAAGTGGTCCTTTTGTAGATGTTATTTTCCTTAACTGCCTTCAGCACCGTCTGATGGAGCTCACTGATCACACCATCACGCTTCCCACCGCGGGGAGATCGTGTGTTGCAGACACTTGGACACGGAGAGCTGGTGCTGGAAGCCAAGAAAGCAGCTGGGAAAACACACCACAGCCCAGGCAGCTCCGCACAGGCACCACCAGGCCAGGTCTGGACATGGAGACCCAGCATCCAACGACCCCGCGCCCCACTCCAGGGACAGCACAGCATCACACCATGGCGGGAAAGCTGATTTTGGGGAAATGGGAATAACACCAGCACAAATCACTCCCAACGGAATTGTTCATGGACCTTCAGACACCATCAAAGTCAGGAGCACAGCAGGTTCGTGGCCAAAATCACTCACTCCATTCTCACACTGGGAGGGGTGAGGGTCAGCAGTAAAGAGATGTTATTCTGTGTTTGAAGGAAACACTCAACCAGAGACCTGTTTTTCTTTCTGTAAAAGAGTAAATTGGCCATAGCTGCAAATGAACTGCAGGGATCCACTACAAACCAGGATAAAATATTCATTTTATTTCATTGCAACCAGAAATTTCAGAATTTAAGGAGTGGAAAGTATTGATTTAAATCATTATACCATTTAATAATTTTATACTTAAAAGTGTCTGCCTGTAAATAAATATGAAAAAAAAAAAGGATATTATAAGTTTTTGAGGAGAACATAGTCTAAGACTCAGGGAGATTTAAGTGGTCACCTAAACATCTTTTAAACTCCTGCCTGCCTGCATTTTTGCAGGTGGCAGAGATGTTCTACTTGTTTCCCATGCCCAGACTTCACCCTTCAGTGCTCCACTTGTTCCCTGCACACCTTGAGTCCCGGCTGTCACTGTTTGGCTGTGTATCCTGAGCCCCTCTGGGCAGTTTTCATGTCTCTGGGCTCAGTGTCTCTCTCTGTTTCATATCTGAGCCTATCCCTTCCCTTCCATATCTGCACTTATAAAGTATCTCCTCTTTTCTGGTATTACTTACTCCTAATCACTCTATAATTACATTGTGGAGCCTTGTCAAGCTCGCATGAACAGAGCTCATATGAAGGATGCAAAAATGGACCTCTATCTCAGGGGAAATTGTGCTATGGCAGAGATGAGGAAGTTGTTTGATCATTAGCCTTATCTAGAACAAATTGCACATAATAACTTGTAATATTTTCTATCAGATTTGGTTCCTCAGACAGACACAAATTTTTTTTTTGAAAATTAAGCTGTTTTTAACTGAATCATCTAAGTATATCTGAGATATACTTAAAATAAGATACTTAAATGTTCTTTAAAGAATAAACAAATCACTAGTTCACTGAATGTGGCTCTTGTTTCACTGCCCTTGACATGGGCTTTAGAACTCAAAACTTTTGTATTGACTTAAGATAAATGCTGCAAGACCATAAGCAATGCATTGTTCTTATGGTACCCAATAATCTAGTCCTTTTATTTAAATATGATATAAGTAATCCCAGAGCCAATGAAAGCATGGAATGACTAGGTGCTACGTTCCACAAATACTGTATTGCATAGAGGAGTTTAACTCCTTATCTGAAAAACAGTTGGCTGTGACCATATTAACAATTATATTATCAGTTTTCCTTGGCAACATTTATGTGTCAAAATGTATCATGGGTTTCACAGCTTAGTTCCAGAAATAGGCTGTGGTCTGGGTGACATCATACCTTCCTCTGTAAAACCTTTTTTCTTTTTTTTTTTCTGCTTTTCATCCTTCCATAAACACTTTACTCCCAGCCCTACGCTGGGCCCGCTCAGGCCATTAAGGCATAACGAGCTCTTACCACCATCCAGCACCCCAGCTTGGCAGGAGGGTTGAAAAGTTCACCAAAACATCACTTTTTGTGCCGTTTTGGTGAGGAGGCTTTGCGGCTCTGCTGTGGCAGGGCAGGAGAAGCTCAGAGGCCGCATCAAAACCGTGACCACGGAGCAGTGAGGAGGCACCAGGGGCTGTGGGTTCCCTGCGTGATGCCAAAGGATAAAAATGGGTCACACAGGTTCCCTGCGTGATGCCAAAGGATAAAAATGGGTCACACAGGTTCCCTGCGTGATGCCAAAGGATAAAAATGCGTCAGGATTGGTGATGCCTTGGGAAGGCCGCCCTGAAAGAGAGACTGGACAGAGCTAGAGAATAAAGTAGGTCTTTATTGAAAGGCCTTTAAGGTACACCTTGGGCAGGACAAGAGCCTGGCCAGGGCTACACCTAAGGTGGACTAAGAATGGTCACAAAAATAGGGCTACCCAGTCACGAGGTCTTACGTTGTTATAAGTTTTGGTCCATTTTCATGTTGGGGTTTAATTGTCCAATTACAGCTTTGGGTTGTGAGGTCTCATCCTTCTTGTTCCTCCCTTCAGCCCACCCTTCTTTGTGCTTTTGGGCCCGAGAGTTGTCCTCAGTCTTCAGCAGGAAAGGATTTGTTTTGTCTCCCTACCCTGTGAAGAGAGCTCACTAGCACTTAATATGAGGCTCAGAGCTGCACCCCTAGGCAGCACAGAACCTGAAATCATGAAAGCTCAAACTTCAGGCATCAGGAGGTGCAACTCCCTCCCTCCACCCGCGCCCCGCCATGAGCCGCGCGATTGCTCCGCCAGCAGCACGGGGCAGGGAGAGATCCTGGAAATCCAGGAGCAGGCAGAGCTGGGATCCTGCTCTCCAAAGCCTAGCTGGAGTTTTTAAATGCTAAGGAACAGGATTCTTACAAAGGAAGCCTTACAAAGTGGCATTGTGATACTGCATTGCAAAATTCAATTATGTGAAGCCGCAAACGGCTACGCAGCAATGTTGTGTTGGAGCCTGGGTGCCATCTGGGTGATTCACCAACAAGCATTTTTTTGCACTTTTTCAATTTTCTCCCTTTGTGTCTTTTCGATTTTTTCACAAGTGTATATTACCGAAAAAATTCTAGAATACTTTTATAGCATTCAAAGAAGAAAGGATATAAGGAATTCTGCCAATCCTTTCCTTCAAAAGGTAATGAAGGATGAAGTAGAACTAAAAAGATGCAATATATTGTTATGATCAATTTTGTGTCTTCATGAAAGAAGCCACAGACCAAAACATTTTACTTTATTTTGAAGGAGCAGTTTCCCAGATCTCAGCATAACTGGCTTTTACATTCAAAATCGAGGAAGTTATAAGATGGGGTAAAAAAGGAAACCAAACAAACGAAGAAAATCCACCACTGAACTGAAAAGTTGTCTTAGGAATCATTCAGGAAAACTAAAACAACTAAGCTAAACTTTGAAATTGAGTGTTTGGACCACATTAAGCTCTGGGACAGTGTTACTCAAGTTTTAGCCATTCCAGTTTTGATTTCATTTACTTTGGAAAAGACTTCAGCAGCAGTGAAGTTAAGGCACTTCTGTCAGAGGCTGAAGAGAAGCTTTATAACAAACTTTAAGATCTTTAGGGGTTTGTTTGGAAGCTTCTGTGTACTTCTTCATGCAAACAGCTCTTCACTGGACAAATAACATCTGAATATTGGGATGTTCCTATCAATTCCTACAGAAGTTTGGAAGTGACACACAGCCCAAAATAAAACTATTTTTTAAAATTTCTTGGCTTTTTTGTCTTTTCCATTTCCTTTTTTTTTCCCCCTCAAAAACCAAGGGAAAAAAAAAAAAAAAAAAAAAAAAAAAAAAGAAAGAGAGAGAGAGAGAGGGGGGAAAAATACAGTGGAATTGCAGAACAAACAAGATGGCAAAATAACACAACTATTTTTTAATAAGCTGGGAATTTGCCTCAGTATGCAGTTCTTGGAGGAGAGGAAGTTTCTGTGAGCTGGCCAGATTCCCCATTGCAGACACCTGGAAGAAAAGACAAAAGGAAGTTTTATTCTTGTATAATCCTAAGGTTACCTTTTTGTGACAAGGATAAGTACCCCTTATTAAGGAAAGCTTGAGAGGTTGCAGAACCTGTAAATTGTAGCTCTTACTGGTTAAGTGATAAAGAAGCATAAACCTGGGATCTTTGCTCTTCCTGTGAATGCAGGGCAACTCCTTTAACATTGATGGAGCTACAGAGTTGGAAAGTCGTTTTTGAGAGGATAGTGCAGCTGGTGAAAATAAAATACACTGAGAAAAGTGAAGGGGAGATGGGGAGGGAGAGGAAGGGGAAATTCTATAAATAAAACCTATATTTGAGTTAAGCTCTTCTTGATTTTTAATGAGTTATGTTTCCTAAGGGGAGAGAGGAATAAGAACTGTGATGAGAGAGACAATAGCTTGTTGAAAATTCAGAAGACATTTTCCAGGGTCCCAGCCTTGAGGCTGAACAGTAACAGAGCTGGACTCGCCCAAGGAAAAATACAAGATTAAAGAGGAGAACTACAAAATCCAGAAGAGAAGAGAGATGCAGAGGTATGTTCCTCTCACTGAGGCTGAGCACCAGATAGAGGAGGATTAGAACCTAAACATTGCTTAAGTGTCAACTTTTCTTCAAACCTAAGCTATGGAAATTTTCTTAGCTCTAGGATGGTTTTGCTGCCCTTTCTAAACCTTAATTAGTTAGCTATTAATTCCCTATCATCATTATTTATTTTAGTCTCTTACAGGGAGGCTCAGACCAGTGGAGAAGCTGGTGGGAGGGAGCTCTGGAGCACCACAGACCCTGTCCCAGTGACATTTTGCTGTGGGGGCCCAGGACAGGAAGGAGTAGCAGTTGATGAAGTTTATTCTGGGCTCCTTTTTAGGATGAGATGACCTGAATTATGCCTAAATGTTGGTAATTGTCCTCGGCTGCTTTACAGGGTTCCCTGATAGCTCTGGGCACTCTTGCTGGGGACTTCTGTGGTGAAAAAGCAACAGCAAAAGAGCCATCCTGCTTCTTCAAATGTTCCCTGAGCTGCGTGTGTTGTTGAAGACATTTAGTGTGTCAGTCATCTTTTGTTCCTGGGATGCAATGGGGCACGATGCAGAACCCTCCCTTGATACAGGAGTGCTGGAAATGGACATTCAATGCTACTTTTGGCTTTAAAGGGAGCTGAAATGCAAAAAACAAGTGGGAGAGTGGGGAATTCTCAAACCACCTTAATGCACCAAAACTGAAGGGTGTATCTCCTTCCCTTCCCTTGCAGAGATTTTCTTTAAAATGAAGAAATTCTGTTTTGACCACAGTATGTGCTAATGTGTGTGGAAGTGTGTCACTCAGTTAGATGTCATCCATCAGTGGTGACATTCAATTTTTAAAGGAAATATGTTTTGCCATCAGGACTGGCAGCACTAATATTACCAGTACTCATTTTCATACTCCATGGGCTGCAAGAGCAATCAGCTTAAACAGCAAGGCTGCTATTACGAGGGAGCATGTGTTTATCTAAAGGCAACACAGAAGTCACACTAAAGGCTGCAGGTGTTTTACTGGAGTGCTTCAGAGGCACTTTCTCATTAGGGGTTGACACAGATGTGTCTGTACGTTTCAGAATTCATTTTGGGTTACCAAACCTCTTAACACATGCTTGCTGGGAGGCATTAGAAATGCTGCCATCCCCCTCATGAAGTGCTTGAGTAGGCTGTGTGCATGTCCCAGAGCAAGTACAGTTCCTCAGGTGCTGTTTGTGTGCCCTTGTGACCAGACTTTAAGTGTTTGTGGATGGCCCAGCCTCTGGCACAGGTAAGGATGGGGAATGCAACCACCTAAATGACATCTTCTAGCACCGGACTTTGTTTCTCTCACAGAGCCTGAGAAACAGACCATGTACCAGTAAAAGGCATCTCCCTTTGCAGTTAGAAATAAATATTCTCATGATATCCCCCAAATATTTTATGAAGGCAGAAATACTGAAAAAATCTACTGCTCTGAAGGCACCTTCTTCCCACTGACACCCTGGAAACAGATGCTGAGGGAGCCAGTAGGACTTTAGATCCACAGAGCCTGTATTTACTTGTCCATGAGACAAAGGAAGCAGTGAATCTCTTCATGTTCTGAGTATTGTGAAAAAGGAGGTGGAGCAATGTGTCTCCTCTCAGAAGGACCTGCCACACTCAGCTGAACTTGGTAAAGGACATAGACTTACTAAGTTATTAGTTTGAATAGAAACATCAGGTGTCTGCCACCATGGATCGGTGGACATTGGTGCAGAAGAGCAGAAAAGGAGGTTTCTGCTCACATATTCCCCAAGGTTTGTTTCACTCAGTGCCAGTGGTGTGCTAGGGCACTTCTGCCCACAGATCTTTACCATGGCTGATGGCTTTTTTCTCACCAGAAGTGGGGCTGTAGGGAACAGGTAACAGCACTCCTGCTCTGTCTGGAACATCAGATTTATGCCATCACACACATCCTGTCCTTGGGTGTCACAAGTCAACTTATGTCAAGAAAGTGCATTTGTCAAACACAACTGTTGACGTTTCTGAGCAAGTTGCACAAGATGCTCACCTCTCCTTTCTAAAAAAAGGATTGTGTTGCAGCCAATATTGCTATCAGAGCTCAGGAACAAATAAACGTGTGGCTCATCTCCAAGGGGCTTTCCTCCCCGTTTCCTCACAATTGACAAAGAAGCCAATGTTGTTTAAGAGTAAGACAGGATGACAAATCCATGCATGTGCTCTACTTTGTAGCTGTCTGAGCCTGCTGCTGCAGAGTAGTCTTAAGAATGACGGCATTATTATATATTTCCTGGCACAGGAGGTCTAAACTGATGCCCATTTTCTTCCATCTGCCCTGGGAACTGCAAGGAAAAGAGCACACAATTGTACCCAGGATGGATTAAAACAGGAAATATCATCTGAAATGATGGAAAAGCTGATTGTCAAACAAACAAACAAAAAAAGGATTAAAGCAACAATTGAAAATATTAACAGTGGACAGATTTCTGTTGTGGTACATAAGTGGATGTAAAACTGGAACAATCTCAGTAGAGCAATTGTGTTATGTCACCGTGTGGCCCCAATCACCAGTTCATTCAGTGGCATTCTTTGGGGTGTCTACAAGAATGAAAGAAATATGTATCCAGCAGAAGAAACCTTGATCAATTAGAAAAAACCACAGACAAGTGCCCACCAAAGAATCACAGCACAGTCTTAACGTTTCTCAGGGTTCACCTAATAACAAATGACAAATTAGCCCAATCCATCTCCTCGGGGAACCTGTCGGGCTTGCAGGCAAAGGAAACCAAGCTGTGCCGTGGAGGGACCCCAGGCAGATTGCTGCAGCCAGAAAGAGCTGCTGCTCTGCCTCCTTAGCTGCTCTCCTGTGTCTGAAATTGCCCATCTCTAGGGAGCCAGGCTGGAAAGGAGCTTGCTGTGGAAGCTGCTACCACCAAGTTAAGATCTGATAAGAGGGAGAGACAAACCAGAGCCAGCTAACAGCTCTCTTCCTCCTCCTGGTTCTGCAACTTACCTTGGGCTGCTCTTCTCCCACACTGTGCATAAGGAGGGAGAAATATGGATTTGCAATTGTATGGAAACTCCTGGTAACCCCTGACATTACTGCCAGCTCCTCATATCTTAGAAGCCTTCTTAAATTACAATAAAACAACTTAAAAGTCCCCCCTTCTTCCTCCTGTTTCCTGTAACTAGAATTAAGCTCTGCCCTGACTCCCATAAAAACTGTGGGTTTATGAGCTACCTGCATGTCAAGAAGTTCCTCGTGGGAGATCCACTAATGAATGAGAAACAGCAGTACTGAGCGAGCTGGGGAAGGGTTTGCACCTGGAAGAAAAGTCTGATGGAATCATCACTGACTGGTGATGGTGACGACTGGAGTGTGTCCTTGGATGTCTCTGTGGAATGGAACCATCTGGACACAGCCCTGGGCAGCATATAATATCTGACCCTGCTTGAGATTGGGTTGGACATGGTGACCTCCAGAGCCCCCTTCCAACTCAACCATTCTGTGATTTTGTGAGCCCATTGACAAACTTTGTTTCGTCCAATTTGTACAATTTCTCACTGCCTTCGTATCTCATGGCTGTAGCCCCCATTTCCTACACTTAGCTACCCATTTTAGGTGTTAGAAAAAGCAAAAGACCTCCCTGCCTCACAAGTGTCTTTTGCTGAGACTTGCCCCAAACACCTCGTACCTTGACAGACCTGTAAATCTGATGGCACTCTCCATTTGGCTTATCTTTGGCTTGGGTGGGGAGGCTCTGTGGGGAGATAAGGGACTGGGGACTGCAATACTTTTCTATTTTGCTTCCTGGGGTTAAATATATTGCTTTCTCTTGGTTTAGACTGGCAGTTTTCCCACTGACACCCTGGGTGGTAACATGGCCACACTGAATTCAGACTCCCCCTTGGGCTCACTGGAGACAGAATTCCAGCCGGTCACTTCTGTCACATTGCCCTCGGTCAGCTCTGACATTGAGGACCTTTGAAAATCACACACAGGACCCCCCAGAGCTCCTCTTCCCACCAAAATAACTGATTTAGAAAGATCTGGTCTTTGACTCCTGGAACATTATTTTCTGTATTCAGAGGGATGCATATTCTCACAGCTGAGGGTTTCGTTAGATGATCTGATCTCCTCTATGACTCACTCAATGTCATTTAACCTCAGAGTTCTCTAACTCCTTGATTAAGAAATGTCTTATCTGTAGGCATCTAGTCACCATCTGAAGACTTGAGGAGACAGACAGATAAAAAACACTCCTTCCTCTCTTTGCTGTATTTCTTTCTTAGACTTCAGTCTGTTACATCCTCTTTACAACCTGTCAATGAACACAGTAATGGGAGAATATGAAATATAGGGAGAGCTTAGTGATTGAGGATCAGAATGAATGGTATCCCTCAAAGTTAGGGGCATGTGAAACTTATCAATAGGTATTAGAATGTTTTCAATTTGGGGAGAGAATTTCAATAGGGTCATTTGGGAAAACAAACAAACTTGCTTTCACATTGCTGAGATTTTCACTTTGTTTTTCAGTGATCAAAACACACCAGCCAGCTCAGGGACTAATGAGAATTCCACCCACCAAAACCAAATTATGTTCATAATGAGTAGAAAGGGTTGAAAATTCTGAGGTTTGAGTGCTTGATGAAAGTGTGTCAATCAATTCATTTTCCAAACAGGAAAGAATAGATTCTGCTGTAAATATGGTCAAAGACTTTTCCATGCCAATTTCCTGTGTAATTAATAACATGTTGGGTTGGGTTCATTCATTTTTGAAGTATAGAGGTCTTCACAAAAGCTGTGGTTGATCCTGAGTTAGGATATGGTTCATATAAATGTAACACCCAGAGAAAGAAAGCCATAAATCAGGGAGTCTAGTTTATGATCATAAAAAAGTTATTACCTTTGCACTAATGCTTTGTCTTCACTAGAATAAAAAAAAAAAAAAAAGAAGGAGCTGATTTGTAAAAGACAACCAAAGATTTACTTCAAAATTAGTTGGTTGCAACTCATGCACCTATCCAAGCTCTACAAGCATCTGGCTATTTTAGTGTAAAAATACTTTTTTTCCTCCTGTCAAGTCATATGCGAAGATCAGGAGGAAGATATGGAAAAGGTCAGTAAAAATCAATCTCTGAGAGGGACAGATTTCTCATTAATGAGTGCAATAGACTGTTCACCATGGAAAGAATAAAATTTAGTGATTGTATCTAAGAAGCATGAATGTTTTTCTTGTCAAATGTCATTCCCTTTAAAACTTGGCAATAGTAACTTACTGCAATTTTCTTTCAAGTGAATTTCAGCTGGGCTGTGACTCTGTGTGTAATCGTTTTCTCATGATGGTAGTAAAATTTGACATATCAACTGTATATTTATAATGGAAATAAACTTCATTATGAGTCCCCAAAGGGATCTGATCTAAATCTCACTGAATGAAAAATGGAAAGACTCCCATTGACTTCTCTGATCTTTGGTCAAACCATTGTAGCTGTAGAATTCTCTCACTTTCCCCCTTTATGCTCTGCTTTTGGAAACCACACGTATTTTAAATCTGTGTATCCGAGTCATCTCTTATTGTGTTCCCATTGTCTCACAGAGCATTAGAGGCGACTTGCAATGTAAAACTGAAAAATTATCATCCTGTTTCAGTGCTATTTTCTTGGCCGCAGAGTGTACAACTATGACAGGGCTAAAATCCCAAGTTTACGTTAGGCTGCACGGAGCAAATTTCACAGGAAGGTAACTCTGACTTCTGTAGCACCACGACAGTTTCAGGGGAGTAGAATTTGGCCCCATTTCTGCAAAATAACTGTGGCTTTCCTTAGCAGTCTGATCATGTCATAATTCACTTTAATGCTCATGTATACTGGCCCAAGGGCTTATATAATTATTATGCCTGTCTCATCATGAAAGATGGATAACACACACCTGAATACAAGAGTAGGAACTTGTTGTTTTGTTTAGATTTTAAACATTTTAAAATCATTATTAAATGAGCAAATTACACATGCCCTGCAGAAGAGGGTACAAGTCAAAGCTCTCTGGGTACTTCTTACTGCTCCTGCTATGGATTTTGTAGAGTAATATTTCCTTAGAAGGAAACATTGATTAATAGGATTGTGATGAATTTTTCTGCATATGATGCAGGGAGTCAAAAACAAAGAGAAACTCATTGGACTATAGCTGCATTCCAGTGGGATTTCAGAATATTTCATAGATCAATTAATACTTTACCCTAAGCCACAGGATGTCATATTCATGAGGGACCCCAATTATGCAGATATGTGTCAGGAGTGTTATTTACATAAAGGTTTCTGAATAACACAGATGATCGTTTCTAGTTAAGATTAAGTCCCAGATGGTGGGTCTCCCTTGACTGGGAGGCAGACATTCCCACATTAGCCGAGCCTGCAACACACATGAAAGTGATAAAAAAATCAAATATTCTATGAAAACAAGTGTCAGGGAGATGAAGATATATAAACCCTAGGGAAGTGCGTAAAAAGGATCTCTTTCACTTCCACAGCCTTATACCAAGGTCTTTGGAGGCTTGCAAATGGAAGTATTAAAACCCTGGACTGTGGTAAAATGAAGAAGATGCTGTAGACATGGGATAAATCAAGATGCCTCATGAGGGAAATGTGCCATGCTGGTGGAAAAGCACTCAAGGGCACTGAGAAAGCTGTTTCCAGTCACTCCACACAAATTGCACTGCTCCCTTCCTACCTCACTGGATACATTCAGACCTTCACCATTAACTGGTATATATTTAACTTGGTGGAGGTTTTTTCTGATTAATTTAATACTTGAGGAGATAACTATTACAAACACTGTGAGTATTGGTTATTTTAGGAACTGAAGGGAGTAGGAGTATGGGGCTGCAAAAGGCAGTTTCTTCCTTTAGTTTTCCCGATACTTTATGTTCATGACCTTAATTTTCTTTCTTCTCCAGCCAAATCAGCAGAATTTGTATTAAGGTAGGTACTCAAGGCCAGCTCCACTCCTGGGGTCACTGTTACAGCTGACTGGTTGTAGAGCTGTAACACCCTCCCTCCTCACAATGAACACATGACAATTAGATCAGCTTTACCTCCTGTGAGGAAGAGGACGAGACAAGGGCTGAGTGTTCACATCCTGCCTTCTCTGACTCAGGAAACACCAAGTTTTGAGCTGCCACTCAGGCCACTTCTGCTCCTCTGCTGCTTTCACGTGGTCAGTTAAGACTGAGTTCTACAGCTTTTCTTTCTCTGGCATCCTGATGGGAGGTGTCATGTCCAAAACACCTTGGGAATTACAAATAGTATAAAATCCAAAGTCCTCCTTTGATGCAAAGAAAAACAGATAAAAGCTAAGGGGGTCAGAAGCGCTCCACTACCCACAGTGCTGATTGAGTTATCCCTGCCAGCCACGGTCTTGTACTTCCTTCTTTTTCCATGTAAGGGAAGGTTTTAGATGGAGGATACTTGGGTTGATGCTAATTGACCCATCCTAGCTGAAAGAGCTTTTATCTTTGCGGCAAAGCTAATCCTAAATCAATATCATCCGCTTGGCATTTACTTTCAACCCAGCCCAAAGTGAAAGCTCAGATTTAGGTAAGGCTGTGCTCTGCCTTATGCTGTAATAGTGCTCAGAGGGGCTGCAGCCACATTCCTGAAACCAGCCGTCCATAAACCCTTGTGAGCAGCTAAAACCCAAGTCAAAATGACACGTCTAGCATCTTCCACTGTATTTGATGAGTAAAACTCAATAAACTGAGTTTATATCAGTTACTCCCCACAATTTTCCTCATAACAGTTATCTGCGTTTTCTCTGAATTCTACCCCGTCCTCCACCACACTCCAAAGAGAACAAAACACAGCTCAGTCTTGTCATCTAACACAGCTCAGTCCTGTCATCTGCCTTATCTTCTTCTTCTGTTACAGTCACCTGCCAAGGCTGACCAACTTTAATCCTTACCTTTTGTCAGATGTTTGTTCTCTTGGCGAAATACCTCGGCGCATCTTACAAAACAAGTCCAAGGATTTGCAGGAAAGCAAAGGGAGATCTCAGGCTGAAAGCAATGGAGGTTCTGACTGTAAAGCCATGAGGATGGCAGCGAGCAAACAGGGGGATTTGTCCCACTGAAATGTTTCAACCGAGTTTGCAAAATCATGGCTCGCAACTGTGGAGCTCACAAGTATCAAAAGGAAGTAGGGGTTAAAGGGAAAAACCCAGTAAAAGAATGTATCCTTTGTGCAGGGAGGTTATGCCTTTAACAGATCTCTGCTGAGTTACTTAATAACACACCAGATGCCAGCGACCTTATGGAAAATGGAATTACTTAGAACTTCAATGTCAGAATGTTTGCAGGCATTCCTCCTGGCTGTCCCTACTTCTGCCACAACAGTTTGAGCTCTGTGTTCTCTCCTCTCAGTGTTTCTGTTGTGGATGGATGTAATTGTTCTGGCTCTGTTTGCCATGGAGCAAAGGGACATTCTTGTGCCACGAAATCCCAAGCTGGGGACAGAGCCCTGGTATTTCACCACTGCTGTAAAAGGGGGAGATTTAGTGAACCCTCTCCTCTCGACCACCAGGCCTTGCACTTTACCAGGGACTGTGAGTAAAGCTGAGCAGGACGAAAATCGTTTCCCGGCACTAATCACATTAAGAATTTCAAGCCTGGATGCCAGGAGGGTGATGAATGAGAGCTAAACCACCTTGATGGATCTTGAAGTTTCGCAGGAATTTCCCTTGCCTTGAAAACGGAGTGCAGCCACGATAAGAATTGCCACAGCTTTCCTCACTGGTGGACCTTCAAAGAGATTCCTCCTTCAAGGTGTGTCAGCGAGGAGATTCCGAGGAGAAGGGGGCATTGGGGCTTTGCTGAGGTAGTAGTTACAGTTTTTATTTTATCTCCCACCATGAACACAACAAAGCTGCCCCTCTCATGCAGCTCTGTCAGACCATTTCAGAGACAGACTGGCTGAACCACCCACTCCACCTCCTGCAATCCTCCCTCTGAAACACTGCACCAAAATGGTTTGTGAAGCAGCTGCCCCAGCTTCTCCATCAGCACCTGGCCTTATATTTTTCCTTCGCCCAGCACTTTTAAGAGTCTTTACAAATATTAATGCACAACCTATCTGCTGTGACCTTAATGGGAAACAAATTCTGGGAAAGATGGAATGTGTCTGCAATTTTTAAATCTTTATTGTTTTTTATTATTAATATTTCTTCACGAGCAACAGGGCTTTAAACTGATTGGATGTTTTCTTGATTCACTTCACTGACTCACAAATGGGATTTATCCACAGGAACCAACTTCTGTTCCTCCACCAAGTCCAGCAGTTCTGTCCCCTGCTCTCAGCTAGAAAGACTTTTCACCTTCACTCAGGTCCTTCCTCAGGACTCTGATGAAATAAATTCCCATCCAGTTTTTGTTTGACCTGCAGAGGGTTTCATATGTATCAAGTTTTTATTTTGCAACCCAGAGACCACTTTGGCTTTTTGGTTTAAATACGATCTAAATGTAAGACCAGTCTTATTCTTGCAGGATTTTGCCAGCAGATTATGAGAGCTACCAATGGAATGAAAATGGTGTTAAACAAAAATTGAAGACTCATCTAATCCCATGTCAACACAACACTTCAAATCAAAAAAACCACAGTTGGGTTTTACATGAAACAGAGAGGTGCATTTGCTAAGAAATAAACTACACAAATATGTGTGCACTTCAGAACAGCACATCAGGCTGTGGTCACATACATGAAAGCAAGGAAAGCTGTGTTACTTCTCTGAACTGACAGGCCTGTTAAGAGGCACCTGGGTAACGAGCCAGCACTTTCACTGCTGCTCCAAGCTCATCTTGGCTGCATCTGCTCAGTAAACAGAGGTCTGTGGGAACAGAAAAATTCCCAAATTTGTCTAGCCTTTTCCAAGTGCATTCATTTTTCTCTCTAAATCCCTGAGTCCTCTTCTGAGAGGCTGTCAGAAAGAACAAGTGGAAACAATATTTTTTTACAGATGGGAGGAAATCTGAACTAGACAGATCCCACCCACTCTACATGCTTTATCTTTTTCCTACCAGACAAGTCACAACTCTGTTTTAAGCAGACCCTCTGCTTGTACTGCATTTGTGTTGTAGGTGAAGCCCCATTGCTAAAGAAGCAAGACTCCCCTGAACCATCAGATTAAACACTTTGGTAGTTTAACACTTCCAAGATGTTTGGAGCAAAGGTGTGAGGATCTAATTTGGTCTTAAATTTCAGTAGCTGATTGCATGGGCTCTTGTCTCCTGAGCAGTCAAGAGGAGTGGAACAATAGGAGTGATGATAAGTTTTCCTCAGGAACTCTGGCAGGGATATCATCTACCTAATGGGATTAGTATGGTAAATACCTTTATAGTGCAAAGCTAAATAAGGTGCTGTTGCTACCATGAAACAAATAAATAAATAAATGCATTATTTCTTAAAGAGACAATGTGATAGAAATATGACTCTCCCTGTCTGCCTGCACTTGTGATCTTATTGCCAAGTGGTCTGTGGTCCTGTGTAAAAGAAGGGGTTTTATGAGCTTCCCTATCCTGTATATTCATTTTACCTCCTGCCCAGCTCCTCACCTCAGCTGACTTATGACAGGCACCATCCACCCTATCTGGAAGAAAAATAAACAGTCCTTGTGCCCTCATTGTAAAAAAGCAAGTTTAGCTGGTGCTCCAAAGTCCTGAACTGGGAGAAATTGATTGATTTACAGTACAAGCAATCTCATGAGGAATCCCTTACATCATCAGGTTGTAGATTTAATTCTATTGAAAATAACGTCCTCATCCCCCAAGCTTAAATTAATGACTCAGTAATTTACTGAGTCAGTAAATGCTAAATCTTTCAATAGAAGAGAAGAGAATTCTTCAGAGAAGCATTAATGTGTTGTCCTCTTTATTTGGTGCAATAATCACATTAATGAAGGCACTTTTAATTAAATTATTTTCCCCTAGACTGACTCCCAAGCTTGCAGTTATTAACGATAAGAACACCAGTGGCTCATCTGGGCTGCAGTGGTTTTAATAACAGCTGGGTTAACCACGGGAGCTGGCACCCCACAGGATTTTCAGATCAAGCCAGTGGGTGTGTTGCACCCACTGCACTGACAGAAATGTCACTATTGTCCACATTGGTTTTATTTTATTCCACAACAGCCCAACTCACTGCATCCTTGCCTTCTTTGTCTGGCTTGACATTTGGTCCCAGGCCACCAAACAGTGTCTGGCTTGAGGTGACCAGGTAGGAGTTGGTTGCACTTCAGGTTCTTTTTTCCTCTCTTTTCTAAGCAGGTCTGCTTGATAACAGAGCAGTGAGGCATTTCTGAGCACCACAGGGGCACCCACTGTGGAAAAGAAGCCCTTACCTACATGTTTATGGCCTGTCCACGCATGAAAAGGTGCCTTTACAAGATGTCCTTCTTCGTACTCTAAACATGAAACCTGTAATTAAACAGGAAAAACGAAGTTACCAAGCAGCAAGTACTAAAAAAGCTCACGCTTCAATAGTGTTCTGTTCCTAGGAGCTCAGGTTTAGCCTGAAAGGGTGGAAATGGTGCAAAAAAGCAGGTCACAGCTATTTCTAGAAATTGGGGAAGTGATTGGAGCCCCTTGACGCCAGGAACTGGAATTTCCAGACAGTAAAGTAGCAGTAAGGTAGACTGTATCTGATGCCAAGGAGCTGGCAATTATTATTAATTCAACCACAAGTAAGTGCATTTCAGGTAGGATTAAAAGGTTGAGCTAGGATTACAATAGCATGGACAGTCAGGCCAGGGTGGAAGCCCAGGCTGGCAAGCCAAACTCTGCCCATTGGAATGTCCAATGCCATGGAAAACAGGCAAAATGGCATAAACAGAGATCAAAATTATTTAGCTCTTGGAAGTCTTCTTCTCCCTTGGTTTTGCAAATGAAGGTACTTCATAATATAGAAATTCTTGTGATTAGAATAGATTAAGTTTTTAATTACTTTTGAAATCTTTCTTAAAAGGAGCCCTGAAATAGAACAGTGACTATTACTTACATATAATACACATTTTACAGTCCTCCTAATTATGTTTCATCAATAGTTATTATGCATAGTCAATTAAACATGCAGTTAAAACACCTTAAATTGCATACCATGGACAACACCAAGTAAATAAATAATTAGGGAGTTATTAAAATGCAAATTCATAACATAAGAGAGCAATTATGGAAGAAGAAAGTATTTTAGTTCATGACTTATTGACCATATCAGCTCTTCTGGTGGGTCCTTCTGCATGAATGTGGATGCTCCTGACACAAAAGACACAGCAGCAAAATGGTTTGGTTTTGGTCAAAGCCTAATTATTTACAGCTTTTAGATCCTGATGCCTTGGCTTAATGGATTTTAATGGCTCAGAAGAAAAAAAGGAAGATGTCTGCATGCCCAAAGTCATCATAAGGTTCTGGAAAACAAACTTTTTCTTTACTCTTATATATTTTCTCTATATCTATCATTCAAAATTAGCAATTCTTTTTTCCTTTTTTCCAAATTTAGCTCACAGAAAAGGAACCATCATGTCTGCCAGATTTGTGTCAGTGAAGTCTGAGATCAGATGGAGCTTGGACCTCAGAAACTGGCATAGATCCCATCAGGGTTGTGATTTTTCAAGCTTCAGACGGGTCCTGCCTGATGCAGGGACTCCTGCTTTGGGGTCATGGAGCTGCCCAGCAGCTTCAGCTGTGCCTGGTGGCTTCTGAGCACAGAGCTCAGCAGTGCCAACACCCTGCCCAAGAGCTCATCCAGAGCAACCCCAGAGATTGCCTTCTGTGGGCAAACACAGCTTGATCCCTTCAAACATAAGCCACTGGATGTTCACAGGTGGAGGTGTCTTGAAAATGCTGTCCAGGGAAGCCTTTGCAGTGCTTTGGGTTGTTTCAGGGCCTCTTTTGTCCTGTTTCAATCACGAAGGGACAATTGACAGCTCGTGCAGTAAGGCATGCTGTGTGTGCTGAATGAATTTTATTCATACAAGGAACTCACTCTGATTTCTTAAGCTGATAGTGTTTTCAGTGTTATCTTAAAAGCCCTCTATACAATGTTTTAAAAAAATCTGAAACATGAACTTTCTTATAAATATATTTTTCAAGATGTACGAGGAAATGTCTCTGTTTCTGCCCCTATGAATGATATTGACATTATTTTATTGACACTGATTCCAGCTTTGTTGCAATAACTTTCTTCTGATGCTGTGTTCTTTGCTCTGACTTGGCTAGACTTGCCTAGAAAACCAAAATTAGAAGAGTTGCAGTTCAGAAAAATATTTATTGCTATACTAATTACGTATAAAAGTAATTTATACAAATCATATATTGCAAAATTCCTCCAGGAAAAATAAAAAACCCCCACATAGCAGTTGGAATAAAACAGCTGGTTACCTTTCAGTTTTATTGGCATGTACAACGTGATTGCATCAAGCCAACTCCTTAGCTAATGAAAACTAGCAAAGCTCTATTGCCTCCAGTACCCACTGCTTCAACCAGAAATAAATCTTTGGATCTTTCATTGTATGTGCAAGGGAAATAAATTTAGGGATTTTTTTTTTTTAAGATCATTGTTTAATGAGGGGAGAAAAAGACACAAACTACTGGCTGAAAGTTTTCCCAAGCAGGGAAGTAACACACCCCAGGGCAGGCACCTCCCTGTGGTTTGGTGTGGAGGTTGAAATAAAAATGGGGTTCTGGGATGGAAACTGGGCAATGAGCAGGAGATGACCCCACACCTTCTGCAAAATGTCCTGCCTATTATTTATTCAGTGTACTGATTATTATTTTAAAGCTCTTATTTTCTAATTGCTCATGGCTGCACCAGAGTGTATATAGTTTTAGTCAGCAGAGCTTCCCCTAAATAAAACCAAAAATACTTCTTAAAGCCTCTGGAAGTTTGGAGGTACAGGATTAAACCAGGCAAGACATGAGGAAAATTAATGGAAAAGGAAAAAATACAGGACAGTGTACATGTACTGTTATCTCTCCAATAACTTCAGCTTAATAAGGTTAGAGAGGAAACTCAGCTAATCATTGTACATTTTTCTTATTAAAAAAACAACAAAAATGTTCCTCACAAAACCATGGGAATCGATGTAACTGGTTTCAGTAAATTAAGGAAATCATGTGTGGCATTCTTTCGTGGGGAAAAAAAATTCCTTTTCCTTAGCTCTCCATTTTCAGCTCTATCCACTGGAAAACCATGTGGGTCATATCTAATTAAATGTGGACTCCTCTGACAAAGCATTTTTGCCTGATTTTAGACAGCACCAATCTGTAGCTGATGCGATCAATTCTTCCAGATCTGCAACAGACACCACGTGTTCTGTAAGGCACACAGGCCTGGGGCTCTGAGAAGTTCATTTCAGCTCCCAGCTGGGCAAATTGCACCCAGAATTGTTCTTTTCTGCCCAGTTTGGGTTTTCCCCAGCTGTGAAACAACTTCTCCATCTCCAGGTACTACTGGCTGGCTGAAATATGTTAATGAGTGTAAGGTGCTTAGATGAGTCTGTGCACAGATAAATGAAAAGAGAATTAAAACTCTCAGTTTCATTAATGTCTCAGTCTTTAACTGCCTCCCCACACTAATAAAATGTTGGAAACATATAATGCACTCACATCGTGTTATCTTTCAAGGAAATGGTGAAAGAACCACAGCAACCAATTTAAAACATGCATGAATACATATAGTATGTTTACATTGGTAAACCCAGTCTGTTTGTACTAGGAAACATTTTTAGCAAATAATTTTATTTATAACTCCTGTGCATGCATTCCAGACAGAGGTGGTCTGTAAATTCCAGAAGACTCTATTTAAAAGGGAATTCTTCAACTAAAATGAAACTAATAATAACTCCTTGAGGTGCTAGATACTGCAGCAGCTGATACCAAGTGTTAATCTTTGGAGAAATGAGCTCAATTTTGTTTTGACACTAAGATAATGCTCTATGATTTCACTGTGAAAGCATTATCTATCCCTGCTCTCTCTACCTCTAATAAAGTTTTACAAGCCATAAAAAGGCCTGGAGATCAGCTATTTTCCTCTTGGTGCTGTTGGAGGTTTCCTTTTGAAGCCTCCCGACAGAAACCTCCCTGGGGAGTTATTGCAGGGAACACTTCAGGGCCACTTCTCCCTTCAGGTGTTTGCTCTGAGCTGCAGAGTCTGGGGATGCACAGGCTCTGGGAATGGCACCTTCATTAAAGGGAAAACTCTTCCCAGACAGGAGGAAACCCAGCTGAAATCTACATTAAAAACAGCTCCTGTTTCCTGAGTACTGGCTGTTGTCTCCTTGGCTTCTCCCTTCAGAGGGTGGCAACGTGCCTTGTCCCCATGGCCAGGTGCTGGTGCCTTCCCCAGGTGGCAAAGCAGGAGCTGGTAACAGGCTTCTCTACCTTTATAATGACACTGGAGACAGGGGAACTCCCACTTCCCACCCTAAATAACTCCCCTGGGGATGATCCAGCTTGTTCTGAGCCAAGCACCAAGCCTTTTCTAACTGGTGTAGCTCTCCTACTAAAGCAGCAATTAGGAGAAACATTGCCAATTAGCTAATTGCATTTCTCACAGCGGCCTCGGTACAGCTTGCCTTATATGTCACAAACTTCTCCATGGTTTATAAATGACTTATCTCGGAAGTACTTTTTATAAGCACTGTGTTCATTTATATTTTAATTCCAGGAAAGTTGTTGGCTTTCCTGTTGCAGCCCGTGTAGAACAATGCACCCATCCAGATTTCCTCAAGGGGTTTGTTGGCCCTGTGCTCACAGAGACCTGAGCAGGAGCCACAGCACCCTCCAGCTCAGGAGAGAAATCCCAGTTCCTGCTGCACACCAGGGAATATCCACAGGGACACATCTCCATAGAGCCATGCTGCCTCTACTGCCCTGGAGCATCCACCTCTGCCCACTGCCAGGAGCAGGATATGGCTCTGGGTGGCCTGTGAGAGCTGGAACTACCCAAAAATGGCAATCCTTTGCTTGTTATGTCCGAAGGTTTGAGCTGGAGTGCACCAGCCATGTTAGTCACTTCCTGCCCTTCCTCCTGGAGCCAGCTACAGGAAAGGAGGAACAATGCACCCCCGGGCACTTCAGTCCTCACCTGGCAGGCCACACAGGGCAGAGGTGGCACGTGGCACTGGGACACTCAGCCAAGCCCAGGAAGGAGCAGGAGCAGGGCTGGGAGAGCCTAATCTGAGGGGATGTTCAAGGTGATGCTCTTCAGGCTTCCTAAGATTGATTTGAACTCCCAGGCATCCTCACATCTGCTTGATCCAGTGTAACAAAGGCTGTGGTTGAGCTGCTGCAGGGTTCACAGCCTGGAGCTGCAAGACTGCATGTTTCTAAGCTGTTTTCTGTCCTGCTTCTGCCTGTTTATTTACACCAGTGCACAGAAAGGCTCTTCTCCAGAGAACCCTCCCAGCCCATGACTCCCTGTGGGCACAAGGCAGACCTCTGCCATTCCCATCAGCTCGAGCCACTGAGAAAAGCAAAGGGATTCAATTTAATTGCAGGGAAAAAAAAAAAAAAAAAAAAAGCTTCCACTAGAGTAAAAGAGCCAAAACTTTGTGCACAATGAGGTCTGGTCTGTGCTGCAATCTTATTCCATCCAAAGCACAGCATAAATGGTCTTCCTTTGCTAAATTGTCCACAGACATATCCTTTAATTCCAGGAAGAATTCTCATGTTTTCCAGAACTGTACTACCTAACCTTTTTTACCTCCTTGCACTGTATCTTTTAAATTTGCTTTTTATTGGCAAAGACCTTTTTGTTATTTTGTGTGAGTTCAGGCCTTGCCAATGTTTCAGTGCAATTGCTTAGTCCTGCACGTACTTAAAGTGATAGGCCTGAGCCATCTTTGATCTGAAGCCAAATGGGTTTTAATACAGTTATCTCTTTAAAAGCAGTGTTCCCCCTCCTCCTTTACTGCTTCACCAAAACAGAGCAGGCAGGAAATTCTTCATCCAGCTTTCATTCACGAGCTGGTTTGTGGTAGTTGTTGCAGACAACCAGATCCAAATCCTCTTGAAAGCAATACAAAAAAAAAAAAAAAAAAATATCCCATTAGCTTGCATCAGGCCCAAATTGCTTTCTGAACCTTTATCTAAGTTGTGGGAGTTTCCAAAATATTTCTAAGGTAACACCACTCCTTGGCTGGCTGAAATATAACCTTTCACATTTGAGGAGATGGTTCTTTAAGCAGCTGAATAAAATGTACTGGAGACCATGCTGGGGTTTCTAAAAGCTGAATGGAAAGCCTTAATTTTAAACCTGTTCATTACCTGGTAGGGTTTGGCATGTCCCTATCCCCCTTGGAGGAGGATCTGGGGTTTGGCACAGGAGAACCAGTGCTGGGCCTCCCCATTTTCTTACTCCATCTGAACTGGGGAGAGGAAAGAGAAGGCACAAGTGATGGTGATGGGGGAGAGAAACTCTCCTGTTTACTGCAGGAAAAACTACTCACTGTGAGAAAAACCATTCAATTCTCACATAAGCCAGGTCTAAAGGGAGCCTGTGTCAGTGCAGAGCCTCAGCAGCACAGGGTAACCCCCAGAGGAGAGGGCCCGAGGAGTGAAAAACAAGAAGACTCTCCTGAATTTGGGTTTTACACTAAACTGGGAGAGGTTTTAAACATCATTGTCAGGAACCAGAGGACACCATCAGTCTGCCCATAGAATAAAAAGAAAAGGATGCCAAAGAAAGGCTTTGCAGAATGGGAAGGAAGAGAAATGTCCTTAAGAGCACGGTGTAAGCCCTGGTGTTTGCAGTCCCTCATCCCATCAGAGCCCAGACCCTTCTCCTTGTCATGCAGGTCCAGCTTTCTGGGCTTGCAAAGGCTGGAGTTACTCACATTTTGATTTTCGGTTCGGATGACAAATTCCACTTTATTCCCAGGGTATGTTACTAAATCACTTTGTGCCACATTCACAGTGAGTTGGCCTTTTCAGACACCCTGTGCTCCAAGGAGAGACATTTGTATGAAAGTCTGAGCAGTGCAGCTAGGCATTTAGTGAGAGATTAATATTAAAATACTCAGCTATCCAATCAACTTACGAGGTTTTAATGCAATGACTTGAGTCGAGATGTTAGAGTTCACTTAAAGTTCACTGACTATTATGGGACTGATGGTATATAAAATAGCTTAATCTTACCGTGGGAAAACTAAAATCATGTAGGGGAAAATTAGGCAAGACATGGAGGATAAACTCCCATTCCTAGGAGAGATACCACAGGACATGCCAAAAAGGGCAGAGAATGAACATTTACTTCCAGTGCAGTGGGAAGGACGTGCAGTCAGCAACACTTACAGTAGCCACTTGCCATCCTGAGCTCTTTTGTAGACATTTTGCAAAAGCAGGGAGGGGGAAGAGAGCTGCTTTGTGTGTCTTTTATACAATGCAGAGGGGAAACCAGAGATTCAAAAGACAGTTCTGTTTTGCGGGCTAAAGATTTTTGCTTCATTTACTGACAGGACCTTTCTATGCATAAGAGGAGACCTCCCACACCTTAAATTACTGGGCTGACTGGATTTACATTCTGCTTTATCCTCTGCATTCCAGCTCCTGCCCTTAGCCTTGTGATTGTGTGCATGAAAATCTGCCAGCTGCACATCCCAGAGAGCTCAGGTCACCCCCAGCAAAAAAAAAAAAAAACAAACCCTCAGACCCAAACCCAGAGGAAAAAAGGATCCTCATTTAGCCATATCCTTCCCAAGGCCACTGTTTCCCCGAGTGAAATTAAACTTGCAGAAGAAAACATTTGAGAGAAAGTTGGGGCTAATGAAAACTGCACAAGGTTCTTTGGCTTCACTCATCTGGAGAAGAAAAGTATAGCTCTAGGCAAGCAGGAGCTTGTTGAGCTTGAAGAAATGTTACCTGCTTAAAGGCAGGTAAAATCTGGCATAAGCTGTTAATCCATCATTCAGGTTTTTACATGCCAAACTCCTGTAAATGTTTTTCTACCACATCCTGTCTCCTCCTTCCCTAGCTGGAAAATAATAATAATTTTGGAAGAGCATGAATTAGGCCTGTCATTCTTTTTTTTTCCCCCTTATCCTTGAAATACATCATACAAACTCGCTGTCTCTTAGAGGACTTGATCCTGCACAGGGGGCAAAATTCACCATGACTTCAACTTTGAGACCCTGCATTTTCATTTAGGGAAAAGCTAAGCCTTCTTGCTTCCCACCACATATTCCTGGCCATCATTGGGATGGTGCTTTGTTCAGCTGCCAGTGGCCCAGACCAGGATTTCCAGCAAGAGATCCTGAACATGTTCACCCAGGCAGAGGCAGGTGGGAGGGGAAGGCAGAGCTTGGTGTCGGTATGAAAAATGGGGCAAGGACAGATTTGAGTAACTTCAGCCTCTGCACAGCCAAGTGTTGACAAAGCAGTGAGCCCATGCCAAGGCATTATTCTGGATGAGCAGCCCCTGGCAGCAGGTCTCAGCACAGCTCACAGCACCACGGGTCCCTTGCTGTGCCCATGCTCACTTGGGCAGCACTGATGTTGCTTCCCTTGGACCTTCTCCTCTCCTGATGTGTGCATACAAATGCATTCAGTCTCCTCTGAGCAAGAGGGAACACTGCTTTTTCTGTTGTTTTGTTTTCTTTTCTTTTTTACTATGAATAATGCAGATTCTGTGAGGGATTTAGCACCAGTTTTAGTGTTTAGGTTTTAGTTTGCATAGGGATGAGTGGGGATGGGTTCCACTGCTCATTGCTTTAAACCTGTGCACTATTTCAGGGCCAGTCCCACCTTCTAATGAGAGTTTCCACACTGAGATCAGCAGCACAGTGACCCTGCAGACACCCCCATCTGACCTCGCTGGCATCACAGGCTCTGTTCCCCTTTGCAGAAGCTGTGTCTTACGGCAGAGGTGTCACACCAAGCCCAGGGGCAGCCCCTCTTTTCCAACCCCCTCCCCGTGGTGATCATCCCTCCACAGGTCCTGCAGACTCCCTGCTCCCCTGCTCACCTCTCCAGATGCAACAGCTGAAGCACGTAACACCTGGACTTTGCAGCACAATTCTGCTGCGAGCCAGACACTAAAATAAATGTGCAGATCTAACAAAACATCCAAACTCCTCAGAGCACCTGCAGGTTTCTTGATCACTCCTTATCATTCCTTGGTCAGAGTCCTCAAGGGGGCTTGCAGCCTCTCCAGCTGCACAGGGCTTTCCCATCAGCTCACCCCTCCCTCAGCCTCATTTCTCTTTGTTTAAGGTCTTCTCTCCTCTGTCAGATAACTCTGAAGATAATGTTCATTTCTGCTCCCATCCCAAGGAGCGCCACTGATATTTTCCAGTTTCCAAGGATGTGACCTGATATTTAGTGCCACACTTCCACAGCAGGAGGCTGGCCTCGCTGGGGAACTCCCCAAGAAGTAGCACCTCCAGGTGCTCACATCATCACCCATGTGTCAGGCCTTCTGCCACTATGAGGAGATAAAGACTGCAGAGAAAATCCAAGACACCCTCATGGAAAGCACACTTGGCAGAGTTGTGTAATGTACTCAACTTCTGTTTAGATTCCTTGGCTTGTCAAGCTATGCTTCTTTTCCATAAATTTCGTTTTCCCCAGAAGTAACAAGGTTATGTATAGCACCTTTGAAGTGGCATTTGACATTTACCATATCTATGGAAACTCGAGCTGCCTCCCTGATTTCCTGTTTACTGTGCCACCTCTCTGTGGGACACACAATCTCACAGAGGCACGGGTCAGTGGCAGAATATTTTCCTTTTAAGATTTGTATGCACAGAAGAGATCATTGACATGTTCTAACTTTAGGTCTAGCTCAGGACCAAGCTCCCTGTAGTGTCAATGCAGCCTCCAGAGAGCAATTCAGGATACCTAAGCCAGAAGTCCTAAATTAAGCCATGTGAATGCTTCCCAAAGTGCCAAGAACTCCACACTCAGCATAAGGAGAGATCCCAGCATGAATGAACCAAGAGGAGCCATTGACCTCAAGAAGACCAGGATTCCCATTCACAAATTTAATGATATTTTGTTAAAATCAATTCTGGGGGTTTTTTAAAGCCACTTATGAGCTTGCTTCAGAGCTTTATGAAGCTGCATGGAATAATTAAGCAAACAAATCTAGTCCCATGCTAAGTTAATTACATGCCTGGTGGTTTCATATATATTTTTCTCCCTTTCATAGTTACTTTTTAATATGCTCCCATATTTCTTTCTGACTTTTCTGTGTTACTCTCTTTAGTCTTCAGGAAACCCATTATTACTCAGGGGACCACGTAATCAAACAAGTCTCACTGAGTGCAATTAATCTCTCCAGCCTGGAGGCTGGCTGTGAGAGGGTGTTCACCTTTATATTTTCCAGTTGCTATGGATCAGCACAGCTTCCCCCTAAGCTCACTTGCCCTTGTCCCTCTGGTCCCTGTGATATTCTGGACCCGAAGCCAGGAAGAGTTTTCAGGGCTCCTGGGCAACCATGAATTGACCCCTCACATTTAACTGTGCTGAGGAATCAGGGAAGAAAGGGCTTATTTCAGTATTTCAATGACACCCTTAATGAGGCAAAAGATTCATTTCAGGAAGGACAGATTAATGATAGTCCTGTTAAATGTGTGCATTTAAAATGTTAATATTGCAGCGGAATTATAGCTAAGTGCATTTTTGTGCATCTTGGCAGCGTAATGATTTTGGGGACAGGGCTTTAGGTCTGATCTCAGAAGACCAATTCTGCTACCAAAAATGATCATGAGTCCTACAGAAACATTAGAAATAAGAGATTAAATCTTCCAGACTGTATACCTTGACTACAGTGAAATTCTGACAGTGCCTTGTGGTATTCTTATCAGCAAATTTGAGAAACAGATTGAAATAAACTTAGGCAAGATGGGAACATAAAGTGTGAAAAGCTGTTCTCAGGAAGACCTATCTACAGCTTACCCTTAGAAGAGAAGTGCAACGGTTAGGAAATTCTAAAAGCCTGTTACAGATCTTGAAATATATTACGTAATAACTGGTACAATTGACTAGATAAGATGCTTAATAAATTTGGAGATGGCATCAAGCTGGAAAGTCTGCAATGTGCTGGAAATTCATAAAGGTCTTATGGATTGGGGAAATGGCCAAGAAAGGATGAAGCTCAATAAGAACAAATAGAATTTTCTGCAATTAATAGAAATAACTGATTGCAAAAATGCAGGATGTGCCTGACCATCAACACACCAGTCCTGCCTGCAAGAGCCTGAGGTTTATGGGGCATCACAAGTTAAATAAGTATCAGGAATATCCCTATTTTACAACAAATGCACTTGAGATGTGACACCCAGCAGTCCTGTCTCCAAGACACAACCACACAAAATCATTTCCATCCACATCATGCTGAGAAGGTCTCAGCTGGAAAACTTCATCCTATTTTAGTATCACAATTTAAGAAAGATGTGGGCCATTGGCCAGAGGACAGAGGACAGCAAGGATGACCAAAGGTCTTGAAAACAAGGACCACTGGAGTCTGAGGCCTGTTTAGTCTGGAGGAGACAAAGAGTCTTCAGGTATGTAAGAGCTAGAGGGGTGCAAGTCACAAATTCTTGCTCTTTTCCATCACAAATGGGACAAGAAGAAATGTTCTTGGGGGGCAGCAAGGGACATGCTCAGGCATTAGGAAAACTTTCCAATGGCAAGGGTAACTGGCACTGGAAAAGACTGTCTAGGGAAGCTGTGAAGTTCCATTTATTAGAGGTTTTTAAACTGCTAGCAGAGTACTGCGGGCAAGTAATCCTCCCCTGGGGCAGAGGGATGAAGTAGATGGCCCCCTGACATCCCTTCCAGCCTTTCTGGATCTCTATGTAAGTAAGAAAAGAATCAAATAAGCACAGGAAAATATCCTGTAGCAAAACACTGTTGATCCAGTTCACCCAACTTTAAGGGATGAGTCAGAAATTAATTGATCTTCAAGGAATTTTGAGCAAAAATTGTACTCTTGCTCCCCTAAAGGTGTTACATAGCTTTTTCACAGCCATGTAGTACTTCTAAATTATTCCACTATACTGTTGAAGTGAGTGGGAGGACAGTGGGAATATGGAGCTACTCTGTGGTGTGGCTGCAGCCTGGGAATTTTACATAAAGAGAAGAATCTAATTCTTCCCTATTCAATTTCACAGAGCAAAACTGGCCCGTGCATTCACAGAGGGGACACCCAGACACCAGGCACTTCCAGATGGCCCTGCCTGAGCCCCAAACACAGCAGATGTTGGCAGAGGTGAAAATCATCTGCAGGGTGGCTCCTTTCCCTGTCTTGAGGGACCCTGAGCCCTGCTCAGCAGGCAGAGCTCAGCTGAGGCTGCAGGACAGGAAAACCACTGCCCTGTGCTGGCTTTAACCCTGTGGAAGAAGCTGCAGAAAGTCTGGTCTGCTGCTGGAGCAGAGAATAAATTGCAGTCTTTACTTGGGGGAGTATCTCCTCCTGCTTGCTGGTCTATGCAATCCCAGTATTTGAGCCGCTATTGAGCACCTGACAATTATTAGAGAATTATTCAAAAGTGCTTAACCTGGCAGACATTTATGAGCAGAACCAGCAGTAAAACTGGTCAGGCAAACAGCAAATTGAGGGGTTTACAAGCTGCTATGTCTGACCAAGAGTAGTTCAGTACCAAGGATGCAACCTTTTTCTGTGTTTCCCTTTAGTCACATGAAAATTGAATAAAACATGAGTATTTCTGATGGCATCTTACCCATGGGGATGGTTAGGCTTGGAACCCGTTCAAGTGGAGCTCCTGCTGCTCAATTTGCCATGAAGATAAATATTAAAGTAACAACTCAAAGAAAAAAGATCATCTAGGCTGTTTAGAGATGGCAGCACTGTGACCACCCAGTATCTGTAATGTTCTCAGCACTCCTATGGGACTCTGGAAATCTCTTGTTCATGCACACTCATGGAGTTCACAGAGCTTTCTTGATTTAATGACATATAGGAAAGTGTAGCACAAGACAGAAGGAAAGAGAATGTTATACAAATGCAGGGACATTCTGAAACCAAAAAAAAAAAAGGGGCAATAAGAGAGGGGGGAAAAATCACCCTTCAGAATTACCCTCTGCAAAACTGATGCTCCTTATGTAAGTGAAGAGCTTGCTGCATTTCAGGCATTTAATTTTTATTTTGGTTTCTTTCTGCAACGAATATTTATAGCCCTCTCTTTCACTTGCAAGAACATCCAGTGGTATTTTAAAAGAATTTCAGTTAGCAGTGTGTCCCTGTTAATATCCACTTTGCAATCAGTTTTTCCTCAGTCCTCTGAGAGTTATTTTTTCTCAGAGATGGCAAATGAAAACTTCTACCAGGCCGAGATGGATCTGTCAGATGGGGTAAGCAGAGCATCCTGTTGACAAGCCACATGCATTTATCTGTATTTTCATAAATTTTGAGTTCAGGTCATATCAATACACAAGGAGGGGAGGGGGAATTGTTTCAGGTGCATTTTGCATTTCTAAACTGTGGACCTACAGGCATGTTTTCATGCTGGTCTTTATCCTGCTGCTGAGGGTGCATGGAGACATTACCATGCCACAGTTTTCCACTCAGGCTCTTCCCTGGACGTGCACCAGGCATCGCCACAAAATCGGAGCTGTGCAGCCCGGGCCGGGTGAGAGCACCTCCGAAATCTGAAGCTCACGTATTTTTGTGCACCTGATGGGCACCTGCCAGCCCACAGTGGGTTTTTTGGCATCTTCTGGAAGTCAGGGCTCTGGGAAGGTCTCGGGGGGCTGGGGGTCGCTCGGTGATCTTGAGCAAAGTCCTGTGTGAGTGGCCACGGCCATGGGCAAAGCTGGAGGTAAAAACCAGAGCTCTGTGCCCCTGCCCCCATCAGTCAGTGCCCATGGAAAGCACTGCTGGGGTAATGCAACCCCTGTCTGAAGCTCATTCACTCACTCAGACCCTGAGAGGGCTGGATGTGCTAACTCAGACCTTTCCACAACCCATTTACATCCCTGTGCGGGGCCAAGTGTCCATTCCAGACCTGACAAATGCTGCTGATAGATCAGGTTTCCTTTCCCAATGAGGAAAGTTAAATAGCATCAAGCTATTATAATCGTTATAGGACGCTTGCTCTGTTTTGGAAAGACAGTAAAGCATTTTGCAGCGTTTTAGGGAGGGCTCAACCCTCTGAGTTTTACCACATTGAATGGGATAAATAATTTAAACAAACATTTTGAACAGTTTTGCAAAATGCATTTAATGAATTATTCACTGCGCTCTGTTTGATCCTCTTCAGACACAATAGTGCTGTCAACAGCAATGCAGAACTTTCTAAGTAGGTCTTAAATATTCTTTTTTTCCCCCCGTTTGAGAAATAATGTGTACTTTGTCCTATCACTCATGTTAGCATGTCTTAGAGACAAATAGTTTCACAAGTTGTCATCTCTCCCTGTATTTGTGTTAAACTTTAAATTTAAGATTAGATTATCTTTTACATATATTTTTTTTTAAAGATAAGTGTAGGGAAATGTTTGCTGTGCCAGTTAAAACCATGTCTACGATGTAAAAGTGAGTGCATCTCTGGATTCGAATAGTTACATAAAAACACAAGAGAAACAATGGGGAAGGAATGGCATTCCTGGAATGCAGTCCAGATGTATATGGGCTGGGTAAGGCCAGATAAAGTTTTAGAATAAACTCTGCAGTAATAATCACTTAAGACAAAAGGTTTCTAAAGCTCTAATTGCTGATGAAATCCCAGGGTCATGAGTGCTGTGTGATTTTGCTGACAGATAGTGAAAAGAGTTGTGCCTATTGGAAGGTGAAGCAGGAAAATGAATATTCCCCAAATTTCATATTAAGGGTGAGAAGTTACCAGAAAGGAAGCAAAATTCCCACTGGCTTCCTTGGGGATCAAGATTGCTCCAGATTTACATTTAATATCTGTCTGATGGGGGCAGTTTGTTGCAGAATCCTGGAGAAAAAAGAGATGAAGGCACAGAATGGAACAAAATTGTAGCACTAGACTTCACCATTCTTTTTTTCTTTTACCAATCCTTTTTTCTTTACCTATACAATAAAGCTCAAAGCCAAGGTAGTTTCCCCTCACAATCCATTGCTGTCGGGGAAAGGAAGAACAAGAGGGAGAATGCCCCACATGCCAGCTCTGATTCTGTGGTTCCTGGGCTGGTTTCATGCTGGATCTCTCTTTTTCTGACTCTGCAGCAGCACAACAGCTCCTTTGGGATGGAACAACTTGGAAACCAAAGCAGCACCACTGACTGAGGCAGTGGCTTGTAAGAATGATGGGCCTGTCCCTTCAAAGCCAGAATGTGCCCCTGCCCAGCCAGCAGCCCCAGGCCATCCATGTTTGGGAGCCTCAAAGGCCTCCAGTTCTGTTGCAATAAAATAACGCTATTCTGCAACATGGTGAATTCAGGTAAAATCAGCCCTGACACCTCCACGCCTCCAGAAACAACTGACATTCATTTCATGTGGTACTGCTGGCCCTGACTGCACCACATCCCATTTTCAATATTTCCTTCCCCTGTAACATCTCATGAATCTCAGATGGAGAGATCTGCTGGGTATTTGGCTCCTACCTGCTGCCTCAAAGCCAGAAAGGAACTGGAGCAGGCAAGAGAAATCTGACTCAGAGTCTTGTAAGGGGAACGCTTCCTTACAGGAACAGAAACAGTCTCTACACCCTTAAAGAGATATTATTGTCATTGGAGATCTTTGGAGGGAAAAAGCATACTGTATAGATTCATATTCAAAAATTAATTTATACATCAAACAGTGGGCACGTTGGATGTTACAGGAAAGACAAACTTACTCATGACAGGGCATTTTTTCAACTCATATTTTTCTAACTAAAGTTTCTGACACCTGTTAGCCTTTCTTTCTTTATGAGTACCTCTTCTTCCAAATACAACCAAGTTTTTTTTTTAAAAAAAAAAAGAAGGAAAACATTGCAGCTTTTACCAAAAACTCTCAAGTCTGTGTGTGATGTGTTTTTCTTTTAAGACAAGGTGAAACTTTAAAGCTTCTGAAAGGAAGTTAGTTTAACCTCAGCATCAAAAAGCTTTGTTTGCACGTTAATGTACTGGCGTTTATTTGAATTGCAAGAGCACTACAACTCCTGCAGTCTAATGGCTTAAAAGAGCCTGAGGATGCCAGACTCCTGAGGGCCCCTGCTCTCCAGCTCAGCTGTTTTGTTTTGAAGTCACCCAAAACTGCTATAGAGTCACAAATGTTCCCAAATCTCTCACATCACCTTTGTCTTGCTACCAGATGAAATATTATGCTTGCTTGGTGTAACACTTGCTGGATTTCAACTAAACATGACTCTCCAGCAGCCAGAGAAAACTGAAGATACCCCCCTCCCCATGCAGAAATTTTCCTAACTAGTTAAATAGCTGCCCCTTTTTTATTCTTGCATTTTACTAGAATTTGGATTAATGGTATCCAGGCCGTGTAATGATCATCATCTGCACAAGTAGTTTGTGGTTTGTTTGTTTTTAATTGGTGTTTTCAGGCAGCAAGTGGACAAAGCAACAGTGTTTATTTCCAATGCATGTTAACCCTGAATTTAAATTAATGTGTCTATAAGGTACAGGCTGGAATGTGTTCCCGGAGTTTCCACATTAACAATCCCATTATAAAACTCATAGGGGTGATTATATATTAATTTTCAACCAGCTCTTTAGTAATGAATACAAAGTAAGCTGGTGCAGATGTAGCAGTGATTTCTTCGTGCTTCAACAGTTTGTAAGTCAATAGAGAGAGGTTTTTTTCCTCCAGAAGTAATGATGTTTCTTGCTGCTTTTACACATTTCTCTTTACTGTACATGAGTCTCGGTTCTTCATCCTCACAGAAATGTGTCAGACAAGCCCTTGGTGATGGGAGGCACTGGCTACATTGTGGATGTAATGTGCTAATGGAGTTTTTGTGCGTGAGTGAACGCATGTAGGAGCTACACCTTACATTAAGTGTCCCCTCAAGAGCTTCACTGGAATGCTCTGCAGCAGCTCCTTCACCCTGCTCTACGACAAAATGTCTAACTCAACTATTTACTCCTAAAGTCCATGCTTGACATCTCCCTGCACTTAACCCTGAATCACAGGAACCACAGGCTAAGGTAAGAGGGCAATTCAGTCCTGGCCCTCAACAAGTCTTAATAGTTCCTTTTTGCAGCAGCGCTGCCAAATGTGGTCGGATACATTCCTGGGCCGTGGCTTAGAAGAGCAGTTGGCTGCCTGCAAAGCACTACATTGGCATCACTGAACCTTTGGAATTTTTCAAATGCTGCAGGAAGAACTCAGGGGACAAATTAAAAAAAGAAAAAAAAAATAAAAGAAAAAATAAAAAGGAAGAAGGTAGAAGGAGGAAGGAGGAGGAGGAAGAAGAAGAAGGAGAAGAAGAAAAAGAAAAGAAGAAGAAGAAGAAGAAGATGGAGAGAGAGGAAGAAAGCCAAAAGACAAAAGTAAAAGATGCCTGTGGTACAAACTTCAGGATCATCTGGGTGAATCCTATTGAATAGGGTTGGTAGTGAGATGTTGGCAAGCTCTCACCCACATACCTTGTCTAGGAAGAACCCAGGGCTTTGGCCCAGTTAGATTATATTTCCAAGAAATATTTTAAAGCAAGCATTAAACCAGAAATGTCAGGAAATACAACATCTGGTGCAGGACTAGAGAGTATTTTAAAGAAATTGAATGTCAAAATAAATGTCTTTGTATCTCTATCTTCCTTAAGCACAAACTACTGAAAAGCTCTATCTTATTAGCTCACACAGCACAAGTTACAGCTCGGTAAATTTATGGGTCTGCTGCCTTTGCTGTCTTCAAACACTATCAGTCCAACTCCAGCTGATTCTGGACTGAGATTAGATACAGCCCTGCTTTCCATCTGTGCTGATAAAATGAGAGAAAACGAAATGATTTCTACAATCTTGTAAATCCATTTCACTTGCTGTTTATCAAGAGGTGGCGAGGGCAATGACAGAGGCAAAACCCCCAAGGTCACTCCATCACACACTGTGCCTCCTTCTTTTGAAGGGCTTCTCCTGCTCTCTCCTGAAGGAGTTCATGCAGAAAAAGAAAGGCAGAGAAAAGAAAATGGGAAAGGGAGCACAGACATATCCAGTGTTGCAAAGGAAAATAACAAGCCATGTCAGACTGCTTTGTGTTCCCTTCTGTAAGAACATGCATGTTCAAACAGGCTCTGCAGAGGTATTTGCCTTGCTCGCTCTGAACAATGGGAAGGAGCTCCTGTGTGTGAGGGGAAGCTTCACTCAGATTTGGATCACAGACTTCTCTTTTAAACCGGGAGGAATTCTGAGGGGGTTAAGACCTACAGGAATTATAAGTGATCATACCTAATGCTTACATCAAGGAGAACCACTGTGTAAGACCTGGATCCACTGGAGCATACGCCCTGTTATACTTCTGTATGGAAGTTATTATAACCTTTCTGCAAAGCAGATTGCTTTCCAGGTATTCCAGCCTCCATGGAAATTGAATAATTGGATAATCCAGGATTCTGAAATCCAATTTTCCAAACCTCTACTGATACAGAGTGCCGTCTATTTAAAACTCTGCTTCATATTCCATGAGATTTGTTTTCAGTTCCCGGTGACAACAAACTTTCTTGTGAAGTCTATCTGGGTCAAGCTTTCAATCTGTTTTTGTGAAAAAAATTTACTTGGGAACGCTGAGATGTGATGAATGTGAGCTTAAGTATCTGTCAGTAAAAGCCAATTCATCCTTCAGTACCAATATGGATTCAGTTTTGCTTGCAAGTTGTACTAAAAGCTGAAACATACTGATTCTCCAAGTTATACACACGGGGAAAAAAGCAAGTTTGCAGAAACCTGGCACTAAAGCACTTAAATCTTCAGAGTTTGTGGAGTCAGAGATGGAAAGGCGGAGCTGGAGTGCTATAATCTCAGAAGAAAATCAATACAAAAGACAGGCACATAAGATGTGCACAGATAAATGAGGAAGTGAAATGGAGGTGCCCAGGTCTTCCACTTTGAAAACCAGCCCGTACAATCCAGCGGGTTTCGATCGCTTCCTGCGGTCACACGTTCTGCTACAGCAGCTGCCTGCAGGGCCAGGAATGCAGTCAATAAATAGGCTGGAAAGTGTGAACTTTCTGCTGTAGCAGCGGGCAGGGTTTGCCGGCCAGTGCTGAGCAAGCAGGATGCTGCAGACGGCGTGTGTTGCTGCTCCCCAGAAGGGCGGGCTGCGGCAGCATCACCGCTCCTGCCGGCCGGGGCTCCGCGCTCCCTCCCGGCCCCGCCGGAGGCACACACGGCTCCTAACCCGGCCCCACAGCACGGGCAGCTCAGCCGTAAGGCAGAAATCCCCTCTGCTCGCTGCTCTCCCCGTGTAGGCACTCAGGGTTTTGGCGGGATAGGGACAACGAGCGGGGCGAGAGGACAGCTCGCCGTGCGCGCCCGGGGAGCGCCAGGGGAGTGCCAGGGGAGCCCGGTGCAGGCAGGTAAAGAGCAGCTGCGAGCTCTGCAGACACCGCCACACACGGAGGGCACCAACCTACGGCTGTCCCTTTCCCTTCTGCAGGGGAAGAAGAATAAAAAACATCCTGTAAATTGGAGGAATCACAGCGAAAAAGGAGAAGATAAGCACCGAGGATGGAAAGATAATTATAAAAGTATGTTGGATGCATTGACAGCAGTGAGGCTTTCTCATCTGTTGAAGAACACAAAGTAAATGTTCGCTTCAGAAAACCACCTGGGAAATGCCAGCAAAGGCTGGTAAAGCACCGTGTCCTTCCTTTATTTGCAGGAGCATAAAGACCTTTTTATCAAGCATTCTAATCTTGCTTAGCATTTAATAGGACAGTGTGCTGGGATATCCACTCTGCTATTTACTATTTAATTAATTTGACAGAAGTCCAAAAATACTGAAGGCAAAACAGTGCATCAATATTTACTGTACTGATTCACTGGAATTAAAATACTGTAAAAACATAACTGTGCACAGACACCGTTTGTCTTGGCAAATAAAATTGTTTGAAGGTCCATGTTCAAAACACAAGTTTAGAGTGAAATTATCACTGAAAGGTATTGATCAGGTTGTTATGTTCCCAGCTTTGTCTGATACCACAAAATATTTTGAACTTCATTAGCTGTGGGATCTTAATGATCAAACCAAGGTTAGGAAAACAAAGGGTTACATTGATAGTTCAATAAATATTGCCATTAACACACTTGAATCTGGATTCTCTGTTGACCAAAGCTGGACGTAGAAATATTAAGTGAAAGGTGGAAATGCAAACCTGTTTTTCAATACAGCAGAATCTTACCAAATTGTTTCTGTGCCATCCCTTCTTTTCTCTAAACAAGTAGAAAATACAAGACCTAGGGAGTGAAAAACCACATCAGGGTCCTACAAAAGCCAAGTGATGCATCCAAATGATGGAGAAACTCGTCTGGAGGATGCAGGGAATGTGAACAAACTGTGTTGAGAATCTCCATACTAAAGATTTTTGCTTAAAAGCCACTCAAAAACTCCTCCTTTAATCCAGGTTTTTGTCAAGAGTACTGCAGTCTGGGTTTCATTCTCAAGCAAGCATTACTCATTAACTGCAGAAGTTCTGCATGGACAACCTGTCCCCAAGCTGAAGTGCCAGAGTCTCAAAAAACCTGAAATAGAATGCAGCGTAATAATACAAGAGAGCACAGCTCCTTCAACACCTTGTGGGATGGACAATGGGCTTTAAGGAAACAGTGAAATCCGACAGAAAATGCTTGGGTTATGGGTGACCCTTACAGGAAGGAGTCTTGGAAGAACCCAGCAGAAAATAAGAAGTCCTTAGTTAAAGTTCCATGAACAAAAACAGCCGTGACCATTCTCTAGTTTGGTGTGAGTCCATCCAGCCACCACCCTACCACTGAAAGCATGGCTACTCCATCTGCACAGCATTGCTGCCCCTCTTTTCCATGTGCTGGCAGGGGTAAAGGGGCACCCACAGTCCCAGGGCTTGAGCAGGGGAGCCTCCAGCACGGTGGGAAGGGGTCCTGAGCCAGGATGGACAAAGGCCAGGGGGGCTTGTGAGAAAAACCAACAACTCAAGCTGGAGGAGGGTCACTGGTCAGTGCTAGAAGACAATTCTATGAGCCTGAGAAGTAAATGTGTGTAGAAAGGTGTTGACCAGCACAGTATAAAATTGCTAACCCACCCTTCTCAGGAGGACAGGTATCAGGAGTGCATCTCAGACCTGTGAGGTTTTTTTTAAAAGAGGGGGAAAAAAGACAAGGAAAAGATAAGGTATCTCCAAAAAACAGAGATACCAATGTTTCTGACTGCCCAGCAGGAGTGAGCCATTAGACATCAGCCCACACCTCCGGGATGGCCTGATCTTGCCTGTCAGTCCCTGCCTTTGTGGCCAGTGCGTGTCAGTGTTTTTCTTGGTTCATGCCTGTAAGTTTGGGCAGTTAAGTGTGATCTAAATCAGGTCAAGGGAACTACAGTTCCCCACTGGCCTGGCTGGGAACCAGGATCTGCAGACAGGCAGCTGCAGAGTGCAGGGGAGTGCGCTCGTTTAGCACATTCCTGAAGGGCACGGACTATCTACAGCCATTCTCAAGTGGTTCTCCTCAAGTCCAGCCAGGAATGTGCTGATGGGCTGGACAGGTAAGGCCAACCTGGCTGAGAGGATGCAGGACCTTCAGGGCACTGCAGGGAATGGAACGTGGCCCTCCAGCCCCTAGAGAGCTGAAGGGAGGAACGCATTGCAGAGCACTGGTACCCCTGACAATAATTTGGACTAGCTCCTAAATTAGGCACTTAATTTCTTTGCCCTCTTGTACTTTGTGTCAGGAGCAAACCTTGTGCATCCACAGGAAATAAAAGGAGGTGACAGAGGCAGAGAGGGATGCAGGAGTGCCATGGAGAAGGCAGCAACCACACCAGCTGGGGATGTTGTGATTTTACTCCTCCAGAGCCCATGGCCTGGGCTGCAGCAAGCAGTGCTTCGTTCTCGTGCCAGATCACTGAGTCTGAAGGAGGAAATAGGCTGGTTGAGAAACTGCTTTTCAGAGAAGAGCCAACATCCTCCAGTATGAAGCACTTGGAAAAACTTTGCATGAATTAGCAAGTAAATGTGAGGCTGGAACGAGTAAAGAGGGACAAAACTTGTCAGTTTGTCATTTATGCAATAATCCTGTCAAACATGAAATTTCCTGAATAGGTGAATTTTGGCTTTGTTTTTACAAGGAAGAAAGGAAGAGGCTTTTTTGTGCTGTATTTGTTTTTGGTTTTTTTCAGTTTGGAGAATCACCCTATTATTTCTGATCATTTTTCAGCTTTAGAATGCCACATGGCAATTTCAGGATCCTCTATGAGTGTCACACCGATGTGCTGCATCTGAGCATCCCTATTTGTTTCACTAACAGGGACAACAGATCAATTCAATATTTGTTACATATTCAGAACAGCCCCCAGTGCCAGTTTCAATCCTTCCTGAATTGAAAACCTGGCTGCAATACAAATCAAATAATAATCGTATCTTTCATGAAACAGTCTGCATTTTTTACCATCAATCTCCAACCCGTTTTAGTCCTGGGTCTTGTACAAAAACTTCATTCCAAAAAGTCCATTAGAGTCTCGAGATGTAGTGCTACAAAAAGATAAAGAACTGCTCAAATTACCAATATGCTCTAAAAAGCCTTGTCCATTTTCTGATTCAGGGGAAACTAAATTCACCTCAATTTCATATGTTACTATAAGAAACACTGAAAAATGTGCCAGATTGGTCTGGGCACCAGTCATCTTATAGCCCCAAGAGCAAAATGTAAATCGTTAAAAGCATAAATTATCACAATTATGGTGACAGGATGGGGACCCAAACCAAGAACTGGAACTCTACAGAGTATAAGAAAAGGCACGGTGACTGTCACCCAAAAAAAATCTTTGTCTGAGGGTTAGTGATGTCATTGGCAGGGCTCAGAAATGAGTCCAAGTTTTCAGATTTAAAACTGACACAGGAAAGCACATATTTTCTGATCTGTGAAGTCAGACGGAGGAGCTGTTATCTGAAATACTGCACAGCGTCTGAGTAATCTGCCAGACTTAACACATCCTGCCTCAGGAGTCCAGGTGGGAAACTTCACTGTAAGAACCAAAACAAAATGCAAAAATACCTGCTAATAGTTCACCTAGTGCATCATCAACACCCCCCAAATAAAGCTGTTAAACTGCACCAATCTCCACCAGTGTAACTGCTGTGCCAGCTGGGAAAATCTGTAAGGACAGGTTTAGGGAAACAGGACATCCATCACCTGTCTTAATTAGAGCTAGATCAAGAGGTGGAATGATTTTTCTACATTAAATAAAGCAAGGACATGGAGTGAGTCTTTGGATGTAGAGTTAAGGAGAAATCCTGGGTGCCCTGAATGAAGACCATCCTGAGCAGGAGGAGTAGCTGGCCTCCAGGCACTGAGCAGGATAGATAAGCAAGCAAATTGTGGAAACAAGCACATCCCATCTTCCCAGGTTCCAAGACCAGAAGGATCCAAGTTCTCTCCTCTTCAGACACTCTAAAGCTTTTCTGGCAGATTCTCTCTCCCATCAGCTGTGCCAGGTTCAACCACTTATCACAAGCTGCAGGGGAAAGTTTCCCCACATTTATATCTGGCACGAGAATTTTCAGCTCAAAATGATGGAGCTGTTACAGGGGTAGTGCTTATGAGAGCAACTTCCTCCCAGATGGCCTCATAAAATAGGGAGAGGATGAACTCGTCTCACTGACTAGGAATTGCCAAGTAGACAGAGCTAAAGATCAAGTTCTAAAAAGAAAAGGTCAAATTGCATCACAGGAGTGCTGCCCTCCCCAGCACAATAGACAGCCTTAATCCTGCCTCCCTCAAATCAACAAGGGTTTTTCCAATGGCCTGAACAGCAGCAAGAGCAAAATTTGACAACATCATTTAAAGCCAGGCGAGATAATAGGAAACTTCCTAATCACTGGGATGGGCTTTACATCAGTCCCTAGATGACTAAGACATGGATCTATGACTGCAGAGAATAAATCATTAAAGGGATAACAGCACAGAGCTGCTGGTACATGATTTGACATTAGTTTAAGATCATGATTTCTCAAGGGTGAAAGCAGTGATGTCTTCTGAAAAAATTTTGAAAGCAATCAACACCAGGGTGAAGCTTTGTCTCGCACAGATGGCTCTTTCCAAAGGTTTCTAGATGACAAAGCCAGCTCAAAACTGCCAGCAGCAGAGCTGAACCACACAAGTTTCCTGGCTGGACGAGTGTTAATGGCCTGTCTTGCAGCAGAGAGACAGAGCTCGGCTCCTGTCAGAGAGCTGGCCATGGGAAAATGGCACATATCCTCTTTGGGGGCAGCTGAATAGGATGGGTGATGGAAAATGGCACATATCCTCTTTGGGGGCAGCTGAATAGGATGGGTGATGGAAAATGGCACATATCCTCTTTGGGGGCAGCTGAATAGGATGGGTGATGCCCAATGTGACTGCTGCTTCCCAACCAGATGATGTTCAATCAAATCTGGTACCTCTTGTAAGAGGCTGATGTTGAGCATCTCTTTGTGCTCACAGCTGTATAAATCTGTGCTGTTCAGAGACAAGACTGTAGGAGTTTCTACCAAAATAAAATAAAATAAAATAAAAAATGAACAACCAGATAGCACCCCCTTCCTCTCTCCTTCTTTCCCTTCCCTACTGAAAAGTGTGATCCACTGCTATGTGATAAGGGTTCAGCTTCCACACAGTCAAAAATTGCCAGCTGGATATCAAATATTGATCAATCCAATGGAAAAATAAGAATCCTTTTTTAACCAATGCTGGTTAACCATTAGAACATCTTCATTTGGACTCAGTGCATATTTACAGAATTGTAATAGATACTCCTCTGACAACCTGCTTATATCCCTGTTAGGAAGGGTACACAATAAAGTTTAAAAAGAAAAAAAAAAAAAGAGTCATTGATAAAATTCCCAAATTCACAGAAATGTGTTTTCAGAAATTAAACGAGTCCTCCAAACAGGGCTGGATTTTTCCTTTAGCTGTTTCCCATGGTCCTTGTGGCAAAACGCTTAATCCACTAAACCCAGACCAATTTTCTTTTGGGCAAAGACACCCTGAAATCACACACCATACCCTTGTGGCTGACATTTCATACTGTAGTGGGGTGTTTTAAACCACAAGGATGACAAGGCCAGCGTCACTAGATTCATGCACATTTCCTTACAGCCTCTGATTGAAGATTTGCAGCTTGACTTTGTGGTTCCTGTTCTGGTGGGTTTATTTGGAATACCTTCACAAACAGGGCATTCACTGAAACATTCTATATCAGCCACCAGCTAGTCCAAAACTGAAGATGCCTGTTGCAAAGGCAGGGTTATCTCAGCTGCACTTTACACGCAGGAGTTACAGCTTGGCTCACACGGGAACCTCCCCACGCTGAGGCAGATGCAACATGACTAATGGGCTCATCATGAGTAATAAAGTTCACCCCAGTTACAGCACATCAGTCAAATCAAGTATTGCTTTTCACCAGACGTGACACACCATGATGTGTAAGGCTGGGAATTTTGAAAGATAGTGTTAGTGATAGACGAGACCCTGATGCAACAGCTCAAAACGCAGTTTTGCCTATCTCTGGGGTAACCACATGGAATTTCTGCTGGGAAGCCTTGGGCCAGGATCTCTGCTGGGCCCCCAGTGTAAGCAGTGGGTGTTCATAGGGATGTTGGTCTGCAGTGCCCGTGTCACCGTGTTACACCGGGATGTTTCCAGGAGGTCAGTCAGACAGGTCGGTTTCCAAGATTATTGGGATTAAGGTTTGAGATGGAATCATGCCCCAGGTAAAATGCTTGCAAAGACCAGACCTTTGAATGGCTTTTAACTAGGATTAAGAGGTGAATGAAACAGGAAAGAGCAAAAGTAAGCGGTGAGTAAGAGGGTTGGCCAACGTGGCTCTGGAGCAGGAGGTTGCTCGGTGGCTGTCCCAGCAAGGCAGGCCAGTGAGCACTGGGAATGGAGGGCCCACCTCTCAAGTCCTGAGGAATGAGTGCACCTGACTGAGCTTCACAGCAATAGTTCAATTACTGCCATAAAAAGGCTCTTGGAAGAAATGGGGGGGGTGGTTAAAAACTAGAATCAGATGTCTGGTAATTTTCTGCTGTGGCCGTGACCCCATTCTACCACTTCTTCCACCTTCCAGCCCAAAATCTGTCATTCCAGGTAGAGAAATACCACCTGTCCTTTAATCTTCACAGCCCAAGCTTTGGGAATTTTGGTCTCACCCTTGGATTCCAATTCACAGAGCCCCTCAAACGAGCTGTAGAGTGAGGAGCTGAAGCTTTATCACAAGAGAATCAATGTCTGTCAGGCAGCTTCAAAGACCCTGAGTTTTATGTGGAAAGCTCAGCTCCTTGGCATTTGCAGACACTCAGCCCCAGAGCGTGGCGTCTGGACTGGCACTGGCAGGCAGTCACTGCTTTGCTGCTAATTACAACCTCGAGGTGTCTGTGAAGATCACTCCAGCTTGTGGTGTTCCTGAAATGTGCAGAGTGAGAAATGTGCAGGCCGAAGGGAACGTTTTCTTGTGACCTTTACAAATTTAAATGGTGGTGTGGTGGTCGCAGCGATGGTCAATTTGTTTTGGGGATCCTTCCTTCATTTTTACTGCTTCTTGATGCTGTGAGGCTTACTGGTGTAGAAGTTAATGGCAAAAAAACTCTCCTAAGCTGCAGTTAAGTATGACATAATGAGGACATCAATTAACTTAGGGCAAGCATTTATGATTAACTATGAAAATCAGTATCATTCAGTGGTGTATAACAGCAGAGGGAAGACAGTCTTCCAGACCATTATTCCACTACAAGGTCATAATGTCACAGCAGTTTCTTAAGTGTTCTGACTGAGAAAATATAAATTTTCAGTAGAGCTTTTATTTTGGGTGTTACTACACTGATAATGTCAGAAAAGGCAATTAACTTTTCACATAACTCTATAGATGTGACTCTGCCTTCTCAGCCTTTATTGGAGCTGCAGATACAGACCACGACTGCCAGCTGACATTACTGCCTAGTCTGGAGGTAAATATGCACTCTATTCTGATATTTACCAAGAGGAGTGGAAAAATTATCTACGGATTCATGTATTTATAAACCATCTCACAATCTTAGGAAGGGAGCCAGGGAGAAATCTTGATAGGAAGAAGAGATTTATGGATGTTTCAGCGGGGCTAAGAATGTGCAAGATGATGAGGTAGCAGAAAAGGAGATTCTGTTGAGGGATGTTTTCTTTCAGAGAGACTTCGCAGGCACAAAGCAGAGAAAATCCAGGCTCTTTGTGTGATCTCTGGCCTCACCTGGCCAAGAGGCCAAGCCACAACTGGGAGAGGCTGGCAGACCTTCAGTGTGCAGCCCAGTCTGTGCTCTGGGTAACTGATGGTGGGAAGTTACAAGTGGCAGGCTGGAAGGGGTTCAGCAGAGAGCAGCAGAAGGTACTGCAAGGTGAGAGGAATTGAATTATAGGGGGAGATTATAACAAAAATGAAATATTGCTCCATACCAGGTCTGTGCCTAGAGCAAAGCTTTACACATACAGAGTTGAATTGATTTATATTAGCAAATGTTTAACTTCTAATGCCCTCATTCACTTTGCATGGAACATTTTGGTCCTAGGATGATTATAAGGAAATAAAAGAGAAGGTTTTGCCTCTTATCAGAACAGGTTCTTCGTGGATTATCAGCAGGAGGAAGTCAGTTTTTTTCTCATAGTACAAAAAGCTACATCCAGTAGAAGAGATTTCAGAGAAATTGAGGGAAAGAAATCATGCAAAGTGTCAGTTAAGGTCTCAAATGCTAGGATTTAATTAAGGCCTAAAATCAAGGAATGTTGTTTATCTACCAAAAGGTTCACTGGCCTGAAGGAGACCTGGTCAGGCCATGGGCTGAGCAATGTACCCCAGTTATACCTAATTTGTGTAATATAAGTGTCAACCCTGCAGCAGAAACACAGCTAACCACCTTGATAATGATAAAAGCAAGAAAAACCACAACAGAATAGAAAAGAATATCAAGGACAGAGGGAAAGTGGAGTCTGCAGCCCTCACAGGTACAGATATCCATAGCTGCCCCCTCCAGCTCTGAGCAGACAGGATGTTGTGGGGCTTACAGGACTGAGTATAGCAATATCTTATCTCTGTAACCCACTGCTGAGCTTCTGCTCAAACACTGGTCACACAGCTCCTAAAAACCATCTCAGAGCTCATTTCTAAACCAGACCATTTTATAAATGGAAGTGTACCACAACATGCCATTGCAGGTGTCTCATTTGCTCTGAAAAAATGTCCACCATGAGAGAAACAAGTGTAGCTCAACATCTAAATAGCCCAGACAAGCAGTAACAGCCAGAAAAATGCATAAAATTCCACCTGCAGCAGCTGCCAAAAAAATAAAATAAATAACAGCAGGCTTACTTCACCCATTAAATCCATCAGCCCCTGGGAGAGCCATAAAAAACCCTACTCTCAACACCCCAAGGGTCCCACTCCCCAGGGTGCTGTGCACTGTGGCCAGAGCTGCCCTACCCAGGGAATGTGCAGAGGTGTCTCCTCTTCCTCCCTCTGCGGGAACTGAGCCTCTTCACCACGAATGTTTCTCTTTTCCCTCCCTGTACTCTGGCCAAACGTCCTGCAGGCTGCATCTTCTCCACGCACCTCATCAGGAGGGGAGGTGGCCGCAGCCGTGCCACCCCTCCCTCTGCGCTCACATCCAGACCCCGAGCTGCGAGCTGGAGCTGGAGGTGTCAGACCTGGCGGGGAGCAGGGCTGGCAGCCTGCTCTGCTCTGCTTGGCTCGCAGGACAGAAAAGCTCCGTGGGTTTGGAGCCCTTTTACAGGAATCCTGCAGGCTGCAGCCCCCCGGGAGAGAGGAGCGTTAGAAGTACCTGGGAAACGAGAGCCGTGAGTGGGACGGCTGCAGCACTTGCTGTGAACGTCATTTTCCACAATTCTGGGACATTTTGGGGGTAGGAGAACCTTTAATGAGCTGATGCTGACACGCGAGGTGCCAGACACCCTTGCACCCAGGCAAAGTCGCCGTCCTTCCCCATTCGGGGACAGTGTCACTCGTGGCAGCTCCAGCCCGAGGTGACACCACTGCCAGCTGGGCTTAGTGAAGCCTGTGCCGTGTAGAGGTCTCCATTTCCTGGAGAACACCTTCTCTTTGTGCACTGTGCTCACCCAGATAGGCTCTACAGGACATGGGGAGTGGTTATGAGCCCGACTCCTGATGTTTTCATTGTGTTCTGTATGAGAGTGGTGGATTCCTGGTTGCTGTCATGTTTTCATTAGGTACCTAAAGATAAACGCATAAATCAAAGCAATGTTTCCCATGGTACAGGCAAATCAAACCAGCAATTATTTTCCCATTTCATTTGAAACCACTGAACTCCTGTTTTATCTCAAGATAATGATGAATGTGGTTCTGACACCAGAGGTCCACATGCTCCTGCTCTATTTCTTCACCACGGAGCACAAATAAGTTACTTGTTAATATATGAACTGTCATGTAGGAAGCCACAATTATGCATGATTCACCCCTACAAGCTATGTAAATCCGTGGTGTGTATATATGATAACAAATGAGTGTTACTTGATGGGAAAACACAGGTGCCAAGAGCTGGGACTCTCTGCACTGCAGATGTCAGATATGGCATCGGTGTTAACACCTCCACTAACCCTCACCTGCAGGTAGACTCATTTCCAAAGGCTTATCAAGCATCCTCTATCACTGCAGTCTGTCAAAGGGCTGGCAGTGAGCCAGACCAGATCCCAGCCACGCAGCCTTGTTCAGTGGGGAGTCAGGAGAGCAGAGACAGCACGTGCCTCCTTCCAGACACCAAATATTGCACCACGGCCAGCCTCCCTGCTGCCAGTGTTAGAGGGTCAAAATCTGGCCCCACACCTGTGGTTGCCACAGCATTAAATGGTGCTGACAAGCCGAGAAGGGCTTGCACCACGTCCCTGTGGAGCAGCAGGTTGGTGAGCCTTGCTGGGGACAGCCTGGGCAGGGAAGTTGGAAACAGAGCCCATAAAGAGATCTCCAACCCAAGACACGGCCCAGTGGAGCTCTGGCTAAAAGTTTGGGGTGATATTTCCCCCGTGGAGGGTATTTATGTGGATGTCAGGTGAAAAAATGATTATTTTTTCTTAACAGTTCTTCCAGCATACAAATACGTCATTATAGCTTTTAGTAGTTTCCTCTACTCTTGCTCATTTTCAGCAGAAATTATCATCAGAGTGGCCTTGGCCACTGATTCTGTCTTTGGCTAAGGAAACTGAGGGGTGGAAGTCTCCTCTATCCCCTTCCACTTCAACCAGTCCTCAAGTTCCATGCCAGGCAAGTCCTCAAGCACATTTTCAGCATCTTTTTGCAGCCCTGGGAGAAACTAACAGGTTAATGCCTTGAGCAGCTCCCTCCCCACATGTGCCCAGCCTGCTTTTGCTCTCATGATGCCCCTCAAAGGCCACATAGGTGCATCTGAGTTATGGACAGAGCAAGAATACAAAATTATATGTTTAATTCCAGAGGACAAATATACAAACCCACCAGTTTCAGGACACATCCTGACCACTTCAAAGTGAAATTAAAGGTTACAGTGGTGGAGAGCTTCATATCAGCACAATTTTTCACATTTCAGATCCTTGATGAAGCAACTATTAAAAAGAGTGTTTTGTACTATTTGGCCCAGATTTATTAAAGGTAGAAATTACAGTGTAGACTACCCTGTAATCAAGTGCTTGTGAGCCTTGTGTGTAACACCTTGAAAATTAGCAAGTTGGTAGGGAACAGATGCAGTTTCCTTCTTGATATAGAAAAGTAGATTTTTGAAATACAAACCTGAGCAGTCTGAGAGTCAGAGTGAAAGAAGCCACCTGTGCTCACAGGTTTTGCATTTTCTTCATTCTGTTAGCTACGGTGTGGGGCAATGCCTTTGGTGTTTTCTTAGCCCACAGTGGACAGCACCACACCAACCCAAGCCCCACACACAGCTGGCATGGTCTGTGTGTCTGGGGAACAAAGGGCTCCACTGAGTCACTGCCACACGTGCCACCCCAACAGGGGAGATGTTCTGACACCTGCCCTTGGTCCTCACCCACACAAAGTGAAGAAAACCCCCACATTTTCCCTGCTCCTTGTTATAATGCTTCATGTTCTGGAGGCTAAAAACAAAAAAAAAATTCACTGATGTCTTTCCTTTGGAAGAGGAATAAAATTATTTTAATTGGTGTTCCCTGTAGGGGAAGAAAGTGGTGGGCAGCAGGAGCCAGGCACTGATTAGGATGAGAGGGCAAAGACAGAGTGAGGAACTGGGGATAATTATGCGAGGCACATCGTGTCCATTATAAAGTGGTACTCACAGGAATTCTCACCTGCTGAAAATTTTGTCTGAAAATGTCTGGAGTTAGAGGATACACAGGTGATACCCTGGTATCTCTCAGGTTGTTCCTGTGCTGTCAATCACCATGGCATGCAGCCACCATAACTTGCCTTAACTCAGCTTGATCTTCTTTTTCTCCCTCCCTCTCACCCTGCATGACCAGAGGTGCAGGGTTGCTAAAGCAGCTCTCCCTCTGACCTCCTGGTGCACTTCACTTCCTTGGCACTTGATTTACAGCTGAAAGATAAATATATATGGCCACGTTCACCAAAAGGAAGAGCAGATCTTTTTTTTTTTTTTTTTTTTTGCAGGGTATCTCTTGTCAATCACACTCCATTCCTGCTCATGTCCCTGAGGTGCAGTTTTGGTACAGGGAAACACAATGTACTTTGCTCCACACCCTGGGGAACAGCATGTGCATCAACTATCTCTCCATCTCTGCACTCAGAGTGTCTCCACTTATAGTTTCAGAGCTGCTCACACATTCTTTAAGCTGCTTCTCCCTGTGGTACGTGCTTAGTTATTAACAGCATCTTAGATTTACAGACTTGCAACTAAGGCTCAAAAAATGAAGGGAGTTTCAGGAGTGTCCAGCTTTCTACACTGCATTATCTAGTTTACTTTTAAAAACACTGCAGATCCAGTTCTCAATGACCTGCCTGAGATCACACTAGGAATCAGAGGAGATCACACTAGGAGGCAGAGGTAGAGCTGAGACCTGAATAGCAACTTCTGAAAAATTTGGAGGAGAGGATGGTCCATCCTTCCATAATATGTACATGAGGTGCCCAACCAAATAACCTGAGGAACCCCAAGTTCTCCAGAGTGCAGAAAACAGAGCACCAAGGACCAGATAAACCCTTCCCAAAGTGGCTTCAGGGAGTCCCTCCCGTGGTTAGCACCTGTGTGCTGTGTGTTTGTTCTTCCACAGAATGTTCCCTAAACAATATCTGGGTTTTCCAATGGTTTTGGATGTTTTTAGAGATCTTTTCCAACCTTAAGAACTCTATGATCTCCGGAAGACAAACAGCTATCAGAAACACAGAGAGCAATCAAACCAAGTGCACCAGACAAAATGAGACCTGAAAAAGGTCCAAAGCCCTGATCTCCTTTCTGAGCTGATGAAGATGTTTTTCTGTGTATTTATCATGGCAGGGTGGGAGCATGGTAGAAAACTTCCTGGGGTTAGTGCTTCTTCCCTGCCTATTTTTCCTCTCAAGCCTGGATTAATGTTTTTGTTTGGAGGCCTTGCTAAGAAGTTCAGGTTTTCATCTTAGTAGGTTTGCTAATAGTACAGGACATTCCCCTGGATTTGTGATTTCAGTGCAGGGTTTTCTTTAGAGAGTGAGGAATTTTTTATTAGAACCAGCCAGTCTAGAGAACTGAGCTGTACCTAAAAATAGAAGGGATTGCTTTTTTAATGTGTTAAAAATAGAAGTGTGTAGACAGGGTCATGTATAGCCTGATTTTTGCAAGACAGAGGTGCTCTGAATGGAAATATTAGATATCAGCCATCCAGTCAAGAAACATCACTTTGGTAGTTCCATGAGCTGCTGCTTGTGAAGCAGGACGAATTATGGGGTAAGCCTGGATGGTCTGAAAATGGAATGACACCATGTTGAAACACACACACTTTTCCAGGGAAAAAATGAGACTTTTGGTCTTGTGAAGCATAAACACATACAGCACTCCAAAGCTGGGGAGGTGCAATGGGATGGATGAAGCTAAATCCTCCCATGTTGCCACTGGGCTTGTCTAATTCTCCTGGTGGTGGAACCTACCTTGGCCCTTGCTCCAAGCTCTCTGGAAAGGTGGATTCCTTCCAGTTCTGCCAAAAAAAACCCCAAAACACAGTCCCTTTTTTCCCCTGCAGAATCCCTCAGTGTCCACCCACAACACACAGGCCAAGCAGTGAGCAGAAGCCACAGGTTATAGTGAGGGGAAAGGCACCCAGAGAGGCTTCCAAAGGCAATCAAATCTCACACTGATTTAGAAAGTCACATCCTCAGCTGAGCCCTGCCTTTTTGGATGATCCAGTGAGGTGAGGATCCTATAAAGACAGGTGAATTTTGTTTGCTGTGCTCTTCTTATTCTCACAGTTAAATCATGGTCATATTAATCTGCCTCATTATAGCCGAGATAGTCGAAGCTGTTAAAGCAATTTGTATAAAAGTTACCAATAACTGGAATTGGAATTTGGCATCTATATCTGTTAAAAGGGGGAGAAAAACCATCTCAGCCTTGTGGACTATATGCCGTTTGAAATCTGCAGCATTCCTAGTTCTGTTAATGGTGATGGATTATTCCAGATACAAAACAAAACCTCACCTTTGTTTTAAGTGGGCTTTTGCACCAGCTGCCCCTTGAAGACTCAAGGTAGATTTCACATGACGTGGCTCAGACAGCACAAAACACTGCAATGTGCCACTCCAAGTCATCTAACTGAGTAACTGCTTACTTCATTTTTTTTCCCCCTGAACACTCCAAATGGTTCACCAAGTCCTTAGGATACATTAACCATCACCTCCCCACCTCCCACCACCACATAAATCCCACCCTGGAGAGCCAGCTGTGTCTCAACAGTGTCAGGTCGAGCATTCATGACATTTTACAAGTCATCAACACCGTGTGTGTCAAATTCAGTCCTCGATTACCTCCAGTTTAGACACACTCATATTTCCATCAAAGGATCTGATACCCTTTGATTTAATGGCTGGGGCCATTAAGTTTTTATTGCCATGCAGAAGTCCTTTCAGCTACACTTATGTGAAGCAGCCACAGCTCAGTTCAGTCCTTTCTGAGACCAGGAAAAGAAAGGGGCCAACAGAAGCTTGGTGTCACTGGTCTTGTGGAGCTCAGCATGCTGCTTGACCTCCTGGTCCACAAGGACTGAGATGCAGAGCAAGAGCTCCCTTCCAAGACAGAGCAGGAAAGGAGCTTAGAAAATCACCCTGGGATTCAGAAAACAGGGGATGCCTTATGACTGGTTGGAGTCTTTTTCCTTTGCAAGGCCATTCTCTGTAGAGATGAAAGGAGGGATGGATGTACAAACCAAGAAAATAGACTTGGATTGAAGATATACTCAAATGTATCAGTTTTTCCCTATGTTCATCAATTACTCAGAGGAAAGATTTTTGGCTAGGACCTCTGACTAGGAACTCTGAGGTGTAAGTCAGCACAGATCCCAGGAGCTGGGCAGAACAGCTGTGGATGGGTTTGCTGAAGCAGGAGGTCCCATCACTTGGGTTACTACTCCCATAACTAAATGTGAGTTGTTTTAGCAGTCATGCCAAAATGCGCATCTGAACAAGTGCTTGTTGTGCCCATGCTATGTCGAGCTAAAGTCCTCTTGGTATTTTGAAGTTAAATGTAAAACTCGTGTTGACTTCCAGGTAAAAAAATAATTTATTACACTCTTTATGCATAAAGGTGCCATATTTTTATAGCCTCATATATGCTCCAAAAGAAAAGCTGAGGTTTTAAATAGCTTTAGATAGATTTGGGAGTGGATTTGGTTGATGATGTTCCTTTTGAAATGGCAGTGGTGCACTGAACAAAGAAAATAAAACTTAACTACACTTTTATGAAGGAAAGTGGCCGCTGAATGAGCAGCAGGTCGTGAGTAGCAAAGAATGAAGCACTGTAAGAGAGGAGATGGGAACTCTGAGTCCTCTCATGCAATGTATTTGCCTCTGAAAACTTAGCAGTGCAAGGAGAAGCTTGCCCTGTCCCCTAAACAATCCTTTTGTGCCTACTACATGTATAATTGATTGTAAGCAAACCATCCGTGCCAAACTCAAAGCTGCTTCACACACGCGACCACAGCAGAGGAGCTGCAGACCATGGAAAGACCAGAGCTGATTTAGTCATCAATTATGGATGAGAAACTTCTTCAGTACAAATAAACTTCCTGGTTCACCACTGCACACAGAAACATCTGAATAAAATTGATTATTCAGGGGCAGAATTCTTGCAGTTTGTGTCAAGGATGTATTTTCTGTTTCAGTACATGAATGTGTGTGATCATGAACACCCTTGGTGGAACTCCCAAACCTCAACCAAACAGAAACCAGACCTTAATCCACTGATGGACACCTCTGTCTTGAGTGGCTCTAGTCCAGGAAAACAGTTCCTCTGGGGTCCCTCCCCTCCCTGGATGCAGCCTCCTGCCATATTTACAGCCCTGGATGTCCCACTTAATCCCTCGAGGACTTTTCATGAAGGGCAAAACTGGAGCTCTCCCTTGAACGTAACTATTCCACTCAATTGTTCAACGTGAGGGCATATCCACACACATATGTGTGCATAAATACATAGCTTTGAAGGTGACCTATTTTCCAGCTGCAAAACACTGTCTCTATCAGAGCCTTTTGCCAGCTAGGGAAGGATATGAACCAGAGAGATGCAGAGGGAACTGCTGTGTCTGCATTATTTAGAGGCTCAGCATGCCAGGTTCACAGGTGTTCAAACTACCCAGGAACCATTTGGCCCACTGTTATGGAAAATATGATTTTAGAGATTGAAATCAGCCAGCAAGAAAAGGTGTTTAACCAACTAGCTACTGTAGGACAAAGCAAAACCTCAAGGTTTTCTGGGAGTTTCTTTTCGTTGCTTTTATTACGTTTTTCTCCTCAGCACCTGCAATACTGCTTGCCTGACATCCTTGGGAACTGCTGGCAGTGGAGGAATTTATTAGGTAGAAAGTTCCTAAAGCATCCCTAGGAATTATTCAGAGTTGCAACATTTCAGACAGAAAAGAACTTGCAGGAGAGAAAGGGGCTAAAAATCAGGTTCTGAGTGTCCATTCTGTATGGAGACACCATGCCCATAACACAGAACATTCCATCTGCAGCTCTCCCAAGGCAGCCCCAGCCCAGCATTGCTGGGGAAGGTGGGCAGGAGAAAACAGGCAGAAGGTCTTGCTCCTTTCCTATCTCCTCCCTGAAAACCGTGGATCAGATGGAGTAGCAGGATCTGCTCAAAGCATGTTTTCCACCATTTTTCCATGCTGGCCTGGGTGTGGGGGGAGAGCAGAATTATTCTTCAGCAGAGACTGAGGCCCACAAACCATGAGTCCACAACAAGGTCACATCTGCAGCTGTGTGGCCAGAGAACCTGCAAGCACAAAGCAGAATTTCTTGCCTGAGTGTGTGGGACCTGTCTGATCTGCCTGGGAGGTACCAGGACTGTTCAAACCCAACACTCTCTGCCCTCATCACTGCTGCCCAGTGGCTAAAAATAAAGAAGTAGCTCTCCTGAGTCAGAAGTCAGAGCCACCACGCAAAACTGCACCCAGCCACCTCTTTCTGCCCTTACAAGCCTGTTATTATCAAGCAGAAAGAGAAATATTATTGTAAATATCTTTCTGATTATGCAGAGGCATCTAAAAAAATCTCTGTTCTCGCTCTCTGTTCCTTCAGTTCCAACACACTGCTAAATATACACCAGAAGTATAGGACAAAAGTGCATCAAATTGCCTCACTGATTGAATTCGAAATTCAATTTCTAAAGGATTTTGGGACCTAACTGACAATATAATTTAAACACCTGAAGTTGCAGTTAAGAAAATTCCCAAATATTCAGACATTGTCAAGTCATATAATCCACTTATTTAAAAAGCCTTCAGGCTCCTCAATCACCTTGGAGAATTGCAAGTCTATTTCTGCATTACTTAGACATTGGAAAATACAACCATATATTTTTGCCCACAGACCCTGCTTTGCAAAAACCAAGTTATTTTCTTTCCTCTAAATATATATTTATGAATATATATGCACACACTGTAGTTCTGCACTAATTGGTATTTGCAATGTAAGCATTGGCCTTTCCTTCCTTTCCTCAATGAAAGTAAGCATGATCAAAGTCTGCCAGTATTTAATGAAGAAAATGTACCGTGTCTCTACAGTCTTAAAGTCATTGAAATGAACTTGAAGATAGGTTTACAACAAAAATAATTTTAAAAGGTTTTCAAAACAAATTCAGGGGTGAAAAAAAAAAAAAAAAAGAACAGTGTTTAGCTTTTCTTTCCTTAGCATTCTTATTTTGTCTGAGGGGAAAAAAGGAATAAACAAATATGTTTTAAAATGACCAGTGAGGGGCAAAATAAATGCATAGAGATTTTATCCAGCATGTCTAAGGATCTTGGAAGCGCTACAACTACACTGTAGTTTCTTTGTTACATCTCTGTATACATTTATACAAAAGAAAGATGAAAGGGGGGAGAGAGTGGTTGATATGGGTTGTGAGAGGTTGGTGGAATTAGATGGCAAGGGGTCAGATTACAGACAATGTAAGCTAAAATGCATCAAAGGATATGAAGCAAAGGACTAGATCAAAGTCTAAGAAGCCAAGTACAAGAATAAAGGAGTGATAATTGTAGGCAGTGAGAGAAAGCACTGGAATAGAAATGTGATAATGGTATGACCTCATGACTCAGTCTCTTTTTTTTTCCCCCCCAAGTCATCAGTCTGCCTGCACAAGGCACATGGGCTGGAGAGGGCAGGAGTGTGTGTGGCAGGAGGGAGCAGCAAGGGGTAGAAGGGAGAGGAGTTCTGGGGTTGATAACCTTCCTGGGCTTAAAGGAAAAATTCATTTTGCTTTTTGCAATGTGCTTCATGGATAGGTTTTGCACAGGACCACAGGGCTGTCCTCACAGGCACTGGTGTGAAACAGGAAGCCTGGAAGGATGAAAAGCTGGAGGTCAGATCCTCCTTTCCTGCAGCCCAGCAGAATATAGCAGACACCAGTGGGAGTGGGTCTATTTTAAAATCACATTTGGGACCTATTTTAGAGAAATTATTGGGTACTGATTCCTCTCTGCTCTGTGGCTGAGACATCATGGCTGGGACAGCTGCCATCATCCAAAGAGTTCCTAAATTATACTCGTCTCCAGCCATAGGTTTGTTCTGAGGATGACTTTGCATTAGATACACACTTTTCCAGGAACTAAATATATTTTATTGCCAAGGAGAAGCTTCCCTTTCACATCTAATGAGGTCCCTCAGTCCTCACTCCTGTAGAGCACAGAGTACAAGTCCCTGTACATCCAGAGGAGTCTGGCAGATCAGGGAATTTCTCACCCTGGCTTCCTGGACTGATGATGCAGAATTTCCTCTGGTCTCACCATGGCCCAGTAGGAACCAGTGACATCACTTCAGGTGACTGCATCACTCAAGGCTGGGGTTTGTTCCATGGTCCCTGACATAGGTTTTAATTTGGGACAGGGCAATGGCCCTCATCATCCCTCATGACCAGCCCATACTGATGTTTCTTGGTGTCTTTGAAGGTTGAGGCCAAGGCTGCACAGGGTGAAAGCTCTTCTTGTGAACTTTGTTGCCCTTTGCTCCGTGGTTGATCTTTGGGAGTGGATGACAAATGGGGACAGTCATCACATGCAGGTCTCCTTTCCCTGTCCACAGGGCTGAACTGGTGCCAAGATCCTGCCCTGCTCCAGCAGCTTTGGAAAATCAAACTGTTGATGCCAGAGAATAGCAGTTTCTCTGTTGCTGCCTCAGAAATGCAGACACCTATTTCTGTTTTATCTGGAATGCAAAGGAGGCTTGACTGTCTTGCCCCCCTCCAGCCTTTTTTCCTTTCAGGCTGCCTTCCCTTCTCCAGTGAAGCCTCAAGACATCCATTCTCTCTTAAGTGTGTGAACAAATCAAAGTAAACCACTTCCTGGTCTCTCAGACATCCATTTGCTGCCCGAGATGTGTGCACCATTTATCTCTTCACCTCCTTCCCCTCTCAGACTCATTTGGTGATGTGCTTATTTATTTTTCAGATTTAGTGGTTGAGCTCCATCTCTGGACAATAGGGTGCTATAGGGTGGAGGAATCTATCAGAGAGTGCTGGAACAGATTCTGAGGAAGCAGAAAATCTTCAGGAAATTCAGTGTATGTTAAAGTCTCTCCTTGCTGGGCCACAGGTTCATGTTCGAGTATTTCTTCCTCAAAAGCTATTGAGACATAAAGGTGGCAAAAAGGCAGACAACTATTTCTCTGCCTCACTGCCCTGTCTCTGTGCCAGTGCAGATTTTTTATCCCATCTTTGTGTACCATTGCTTTGCTGATGAGTGCTCAGGTAGCTCCCAGCTCTTCACAGAAATGTCTCCATCAGTCACACGGACATGCTTAACCCAAATCACTCTGGAATCTGTTGAACATTAGTTTATACCTGAGTGAAAGAGCCTGCCAGACCTTCCAGACAAACATCTATACACAAAAATCTTTGGCTGGACTCTTGAGGCACTGAAGGCCATTAGTGTGTTGACTGAGCTGAATCAGAAATGTCCTTTCTTTCCAAAGTAATTTTACTTCTCTGTGTGCTTCATTTCTTGCATTTTCAGCTTAAATAGAATACAAACACTGAGAGACTCATCAATGAACTGTTTCTTTTGAGCTCAGGTGCCCACCAATATTTCCAGTGTTTGTAGGCTGTGGCACATTATCCCCAGGAACTGGGCTGGCAGAATTACTGGAGGGAAAACACAGGAAATCTGAGGACAAGAGAGGGGGTGGGAGAACAGATAAGAGTGTGACAGTTTCAGATGTGACATTTTTGTCACAAAGCATATGAGAAATTTACGGGACAGTGGGAATTCTCAGTGTTGCATCTCCTCTGTCTCCCTGCAGGCTTTGTTTTTCAAGTGGGCAGCTGGTGCTCCTGGACAGCAGGTGGTATTTGGAGCCTGGTTCTGCCGTTGCTTGACCCCAGCACACCTGTGGGGCAGCAGCAGCAGGTTTCTAGCCAGAAGTGAGAGGCTGGAGCTGCTGAGTAGAGCTGTGGCTCAATGCCAAGCTCCCTTGCAGATCTGCTGACTCTGACATGGACCAGAGGGATCTGGAAGTGTGGTTGTGTGCTGCTCTCTGCCCTCACTAAACCCTGCTGCCCTGTGCTGATAAAACAGCTCAGAAAACACTGCCAGGACTGATCATGGTTCAGCTGTGCCAGGCCTGGTACAACTGATGTGAGTCACGGAAGATAAAGAGAGTAAACATGTAGGAACTTTTGCCTTGAAAATTGCTTTATGCCATCAACAACACATAATGGCTACAGAGAAGCTGCAACCACAGGGTCTAAAATATTTCTAAAGCTTGAAAGGGACACTGGCCACTGCTCTACCCACTCTTGGGTAGCCAAATTGACATCATCAATGCCCAGATCTGCCAAAAAATCATCCCATTGTGACTGAACCAACTAAGGTCTCACTCTGAAGCCTTGGGGCCATGCAAGAGTCTGGAGGAAGCCACACAGAGATTAAAGGAAGTGTGGTACAAAGATCTGGAAATTGTCTTGCACATTAAGGAGCAACAAGCCAGGAGGAAGAACAGAGTAAAACCCATTTACATGGTTTTTGATTTAGGTCAATTCATGACCTGTGAATTCTGATCCTTACAGGTGTACTAGAAACACAAAACTTCATTCCCAATGATCATCATAAACCATTATTTTGATGCTGTGTATGTGACCCAAAGGGTGTAGAGAGATTAAGGAATAGTGGTTCAAAGATATTTAAAGAACACTGAAGGTATGCAGGAGAAGCTTGTCTGAAAGGTTCCATTTTATTGGGCAACAATTTGTTTTTAGACACCTGTAGAGGTCCTGCACCCAAAACTGATGTCATAGAGTGTCTTGTGGTTGTCTGCTCCGGAAATGTGGGTAAAAGAAACTTCCCCCAGACCAATTCCTGTTTTTCTTCTCCGTTTCCATTCTTCTTAGAGTTCTGCAAAACGTGTGACTTTCGTTGACTCATATCATGATGAAACAGCAAATTTAGACACGCATTTCCCAGAGTGCTGTCAATTTCTCTCACTTGGCATAGGTTTGACCCTATCAACTACACTCCAAGACATCAATAGTTATCAGTCCCTGACTCCAGGAGACAACAGGGGGCACAGGGTGACCCAGCAGCCACTGTGCAAGCACCACCCTACCCGTGGCCAAGGAACACGACACACAGAAACACTGGCACTCCTCCTTACTCAAAGAGAGAAGGCAACCAGGCTCACAGCTCTAAGGGTGGGGTCAAGAGGACAAAGAGGCCTTGTGGTTTTGACACAAGAGCCATGGGCTTTCCAAAGAAGAGGAAGGGAAATGTTCCTCTGACCCAAAGCAGCGTGGCCAGTTCCCTCAGCCAGGAAGTCCCCATATGTTGTTACATCCCAGAGTTTTGACATAGATCTGGAAATTTTGTACTCCTTTTCGCCCACTTTTTTCCCATTGACACTTTTGGGCACATGTGAGAAACCCCAGAGGGAGGAGGGCAGTCAGTAATGGGTGTTGGGTGGGCACAGGGGTGTGAAGCATTTGTAAGATCTTCCTAAAACACTGAAAAGGAAAATACCTCATACATAAATCACATCACACATTGTCTCTTTACAGGCTGATCACAAGGAGTTCTGGTTTGTTCACCGTGTGCTGTCTAAGCAAGAGTATCTAAACTCAGGAGACATTAAAGCCAGACTCTTCAATAAAGTCTCTGCTGTAAGAAAATTGCCAGGTAGTTATGGTCAATCCAGAAAGACAAATCAGACACTGATGGGGAAAGTTTCCTTGACTGAATAGAGCTGGAAGGTCAAACGGCTCCTTAAATTTCTCCTTGTCAAAGTAGATCTTTTTTCCATATATTTTTAGTTATTTAGGAAATTTTACAGTTTGCTCTTGCTTCAATGTTTTTGTTAATTTGAATTTTTTGACCCTAGTTAGAAAGCAGAACCATGTTTACCTGGCTTTGACATTAGTGTAGCCCTCTCGGCACCAAGACTGTTAAGGTCAGACCTGCATACAGTCTCCTCCCAGGCATCTTGTCAGCCCCACACAGCTTTTGGGGAGCCCAGCAACAAACAATCTATCTAGCAAGATATCCTCAAAATATTCTAAGCTCTCTTAAAAAAAGGTATTTTCTTCAACCAACAAAAATCAACAGAAATTGTCATCTCTCCTGCAATTCCATTGATAATTCAGAGGGATGGGGAAAATTTATAAAAACAGAATAGATTTGGATCTTTTAATCCCATTGACTTCTGTTAAAGGGTGCTACTACTCCCTTTAATACTGCCTTTTTTTTTTGTCCCCCCTGAGCCTTATACAACAGTTTCAGTCCAGAAGAAAAATCTACAGCCCACAGCTAGCTCAGATTTTCCACTGCAAGAGGAAAGGCAAACCAGGGAGGGCAGCTGCTGTGAGGACAGTCCTCCTGCAAAGGAGCTGGCAGGTGGTGAGAGATGAGGCAAAAATACTTCCTGGGAAGTCTTTGGAGGAGGGATGTGAGCAAACTCCTGACAGCCCCAGACATCCCCCAGCAACACCCTGGGGCCTGTGACCCAGAGTTTTATATCCTTCCTTTTTACACAGTGCTCCTTTCTGTTGCATCGCCGTGGCCACACATCCGCTGTGCTTGGAGGCACCCTCTCCTCAGCTGTGCCTTCATCACACTCCCTGTACAGCTCTCCAGTTGTTGCTCTTGTTTCAGGGTCTCCTTCCTCCTCACTCACTCCCCTTTGCACCTGAGCATCCCCTTCAGCTGGGAATCCCCTCCCTGTATGGAGACCCCAGCTGGGAATCAGCAATCACAAACTTTGCGGATTGATTCAAGGTGTTCTTCACCTCCTCCTCTCTCCCTTTATCTTTCAGTCCTGGGGAGTTTCATTCCCTTGCAGGCTGGTCTGCTGTCACACCCTACTCTCCCACTCCAGCTGAGATAATGGCTCACCCTGGTGACACTGAATTTCAGACCTGAGCTTAGTCCAAAGTCACAATTTCTACCATTTTGCAAAATGGTAGAAGGCACAAATTCCATAATGGCTTGTGACTATGAGTTAAGTTCAGTATAGCTGGCAGCTTCTCTTAGACAGATCTGCAGCAGGACTGACCTCACTGACTGAATGAATCACTTGTCCCCCAGGGGCAGGAATGTTTCTTCCAGGACAGGATTGGAGCTGTTCTCTTACAAAGGCACTATCAGTCCCAAGCAGGGATTTGGAAGCTGCCTGAGCCACACACCTGTCTTGTAGATAGTTCCTAGGCCTGCCAGGCATTTACCATTCAGAAAATACACATTCTTCATCAACTTGAGCTGAACTTTGGCTAAGGGTTTAGGGGGAAGAAAGGAGAGGAAAGGAGGAGGGGAGGGACTCAAGGGGTTCAAGTGGAAGTTTTTGTTCAATCGTTGACAGAAATAAATAACCAAATCTGTCTGTTTTGGCTCTAGTGCATATGTTAAATGTGCCAAGGCCAGAATTGTTATCCCATACCAGCTTTCCAATGACTGGATTGAAAAATAAAGATTGGTTTCTTGTTAAATGAGAGTATCACAGCAGCTTCAAGTGGAAGTATCACGAAGGGAGAAAAAGTGGCGTGAACTGGTGTGGTCCCAAAAGCAGATAGTCACCACCCTGTCCCAAATTGTCCTGTGAGTGTCACAGAGGAGAACCTGTGTTTGCAATGGGACACAGGCCACCACCATCCCAGAAGGATTTGCCTGCTACACCAGATCAAGAGCACACAGGGAGTGAGTTGGACATCTAAAACAAACAGCAAAGCAAACGTGCAGGGGATACAGTATATTCAATATATTGGCCTGTTAAAGGTCAAGGGTACACTCCCAGGTGAGGCTGTGACACACTCCCCAGACTGGCACTGGACACATCAGAGCAGACACATGGTGGGGCCCTTGGTCTGTGCTGATCACCACAATATCACCAGGGTTAGGGGTGGGGAGAAGCGTGGAGAGATGAGAGCTCAGGAGAGCTCGGTGCATCCCAGCACTGCAGCATGTTTTGAGCTGCAGACACACTCTTCATGTACTTCTGTCGAGAAATGGGCTTCATTTAGATATTTCTGCCTTAATTATGCTGAATAAAGACATAAAGAAGAGGGTTCTATTTCTGTGGCTATGGTTAAGAGATGCTGCATCCAAAACCAAAATATTTTTGCATGCCTGGTCCTCCATACCTCCCGTGTGCTAAGAAGCCTTTAAGCTCTTTTTAGCTGACGAGACATGAGCAGGTGGTCCAATTGTGAACAAAATGTCAGAATCCCTTCCCAGGTAGAAAACCCCACTTAGAGAGACAGTCAAGCTATGCTGATAAACGTCAACTAGCCCCAGGCACCGCCAACCCCCAAATCTCTGCTTTCAGTGCTAACATTAACTCTAATTATGTTCATCCTAAATCTGCTTCCAGTCTCTTTTCATTACCTTCATTCACGTTACTTTGCTATCACTTGTCCCTGCTTGCTGGCCTGATCTGTGATCAGATCTATTAGCAGACCTGGTGCAGTGTGTTTGTGCTCCTCCTCAGCCTGCGTGTGGCACTTCTTGCTTTCCTTGACCTGCAAGGTGGCTGCTAAGCTGTGGGTGTAAATTTCTGACACTGGACAACAGCTCCAAGACAGCTTTTCAGGCTGGCACCAAGAGCCTCTTCCTTTCACTGAGGCCAGCAATCAGAATCAGCACAAACCCTGATGTGCCACAGGGGGAGGCTGCTCCTTACACCCCACAAACAAGAGGCACGGGTGTTAGACAAGGCATGGAAATGAGGTATTCTCTTGGACTTCCAGCAGCCCTGATGGCTTGGCTGCATGAAAACAGTTTGTTTTTCCCAGTATTCTCCCTCTCCAATGAACTGAGCTGCACCTAAAGAAAGCAGTGATGTGAACATGCTGTGGAGGGCAACTTTCTGTAGTGTGGTCACATACAAAGTGATGGGACAGCCTGGAGAAAAGAGGGCTCCAGGAAGGCCTTCTAGCACTTTCCAGTGCCTAAAGGGGCTACAGGAGAGCTGGACAGGGACTTGGGACAAGGGGCTGGACTGACAGGACAAGGGAGAATGGCTTAAAACTGACAGAGGGCAGAGTTAGATTGGCTGTTAGGAAGAACTTCCCTGTGAGGGTGGTGAGCCCCTGGCACAGGGTGCCCAGAGCAGCTGTGGCTGCCCCATCCCTGGAAGTGCCCAAGGCCAGGTTGGATGGGGCTTGGAGCAACCTGGGACAGGGGAAGGTGTCCCTGCCCATGGCAGAGGTTTTAGAATGAGATGATCTCCAGGGCCACTTCCAGCTCAAACCATTCTGTGACTCTATGAAAACAAAGGCCTTTGCAATTTCCCTGTCTCAGTTGCTGTGTTCTGGAAGGGAGTGCTGTCTGCAGGTCACATCAGGGAATAGTGCATCCCAAGGGCCTGGATTTTCACATCTACTGAGCATCCAAGGCTGCAGCTGGTCAGAGTGGGATGTGTAGGTGCTCTGTGTTTCTGAAAACAGCATTTACAATTTATATCAACATTTTATATCTGCATGAATGAAATCCCTGAAGATTATCTCAGTGTTTCTGGAAGGGGTCCAGACACTTGGAGCTTCCCTTGAGCCCACTGAGTGTGGCAGGCTCAGCTCTGAAAGCAGACAAAAGTCCAATGACAACCTTAGGATAAGTGCACTGTTCCCAGTGTAGCTGCCAAAAGGACATACCTAAATCAGAAAAATGTTCTTTCTTCTCCAGGGAGTTGTTAAGATTCTGCAAATTATTGTGATCATTGTGTCTGGGTGGGTTCTATAGACCTTTCTATAGTGCTCATGAAAAAGATAAGGAAAATTATATTTTGAACACATTCTCAAATGTGTGTGTCATTTCTGTGTGCTTTCACCCACCTGGCAAAAGAGGCAGATTTTAAAAGGATACTCAGCCAGGTGTTACTATCCCATCATAACACACACCTTTGTTCATGGAATTGTCAAGTAGAATATTTACTGAACCACAATAATTCTCATGCATTTTTATATTTATGTTATTTTCTAGTATTTACCATTTATTCTCATCCTTTTAATGCTTTTGGTCAATAAAACCAAGGATTAACCCTTCTTCAAAAAGGTTCCTTTTCTTCCATTATCAACTTTGATACTGTCATTTAAGTATGATATTGCTATACCCACTCAGAAAATAGGCTACTACCCACAGTGATGGGTAATGAGACAGGCTTTCACCACATTCTTTGCTTTGTAACATCAGTAGGATTATCAGCATCATCAAAACAAGAGTATTTCAACCGACAAAGCAGAAAAGTGGAAAGTTCCTGAAAAACTAAAAAAATAATCAGTAAGTCCTTTCCTCTGCATGAGAACAGGCATTAATTAAATCAAGGCCCTCCTTGATCTGAAAGAAAAGGGAAGAACATTGCACTTTGGGTTCCTTCAGAACAGTAATCCCTGGCATTTCTAGTGAGGAATGGGATAATTGCAAAACACCCTTTAGAACACAATGTAGTAAGACGTTCCTCATGGAGGTGTTTCCTGGGACAAACTGCCTCCTTTACAGCCAAGGACATGAGACAGGTGAGGAGCAGTAACTTGGAGAGGTGCACAATGTAAGCAGTAGTTGTAATGCCAACTGGCATGCCAAGGTTTCTCCTTCTGTGCCTGAACCCTCTACAGAGACTAATAACCTCTGGATGTTTGAGCAGCAGGTCAAGTAGCTGCTGAATTTAAACTCTCTTTCTGTGTGGTTTGGATTTTTTTTCTTTTTTTTTTTTTTTTTGTGGTATGTATTGCCTATCCATCTAAATTATGGGCTTCGGGGTTTGGGGTATTTTTAAAACTTTTCTGTAGGAATAGGAACATGTCCTTCATTAACGTCCAGTCAAGTCAATGCTTGTTGGGATAAGGGAGGAAGCCTTTCAGGAGAAAGAGGTATTTTAAATTCCTGCCTTCTTCAGTCTGTTTCTGAGCTTCACACAAGCATTCTGCTCCTGCTGGTTTACTGTTTCACACTTGGGCAAGAAGTGACTGCAGGAATGAGTCTCAGGCCCAACCCTGAATGGCTGCACATTGCCACTGATGTGTGGATTCCCCCATCCTGTAAAGCTCAGCACATCCCTGGGCTGGACCCTCAGAAAACCAGTAAAGAGGAGTGTCATTCGGGGTTACTTTTGTGAGAGGATTAATGCCTCAATCAAATGACTTGCTTGGAAGAAAATTAGCAGGTACTGCAGTGTTTCACCTTTGAAACACCAGTAAAATTTCCCTATGCTCCCTAAGAAGAGAGACCTGTGATGGTCCCTATTCGGCCTGTGTTTGCAGTTTGCATATTTCTGTGTAAATGTGTGTCTTACAATTAGCTTGAGGATGTGCTTACAGTTGCTTTTACAAGTCCTCATTCTTGACAGTTTTACGGATGTTTGCACTAAGTAGCTTTTAGTGGCATACTGGTGAAACTAGGCACCTTGTTTTCCTTTCTTAAAGGCCCTTGGTTCTAATACCTACAAAGACTAATCCATTTGCCTCAGCTAATCCAGTCTAAAAGTAGTCCAGTGCACTTGAAAGGATGTCCTGTGAGCAAAACATCTCACCTTGAGAATGGGGAAAAACTTGTTTTGGAGGTTGCTTCCCTCTGAAGCAGTATCTCCAATTGGCTAATCTATTTAGCAAAATTAATGAGAGGGCCATGGATTGAGTTTCATGGCAGACTAAAGCCCAGCTTTCTCAAAGAAAGGAATTCATTGTTGAACCTTTGATGGTCTAAAGGAGGAGAGATGCATTCATATGTTTTGGGTAACTCCCTCATCATTACTAAGATAAAATAAAAAGGCTTTAAGGTTTCTTTCACCAATCACCCCACAAGTTGGCAATTATATAGGATTACTAGTATCCCATAGACCTGAGCTACCAGCAGCTATTTTATTCACTTGTGTAATGCATTTTATGGTAATAACAAAAGAGCCCTTCAGGCTATTTTGTGGTCCATACAGATTTTGAAGGAGGGGGGAACTTTTATTTTTGTTTGTGTTTTGAGTGGGGGCGATGGGCAAAAAAGGGTTTTTTCTGCCAAGAGATTAGTGTGAAAGAATGAAATGAAATGTTTTGGACTTGTTCAGTTCTAGTCTAATCAAGCCTACTCTCAAATTAATGAGCTCTTACCAGGGGGAACATCCCTCGATGCTGGAAGGCAGCAGTAAAGCTATGCACTTCTATTTCGAAAAAATGTAAAGCAATATCCTTTTTGGCTTCAGATAAAACAGTGAAAGAAGCATTTTTCATCTTTTAAGGTTTGATTTAATGCTACACTGACTTGCAGGTTTTGTGTTTATTGGAGGCGTTTTGCTAGAGAGCTGAACAAATTGCCAATAATTTGAGGGTTAGTATTCTGGTCTCTTTTGGCTCGTGGTGAATGAAAAGTGTGGGACAAGGAAGTCTAGCAAGAGAAAATAAGTTGCATTTATTTTGTGAAAAGGTCTTCCTAAACCCTATTCAGGTCATACCAACCCATCTTTAGTCCCATCTTCTAAAAAACTTTCCATGTCCTTTCCTGAATTGGTTCTGCACTGCCCTGGGTAGTGGAGTCCCTCAGCTTTGCAGGGATGTTCCTTCCAGGAAGGGAGGAAAGTTTCTTTAAGATGCATCATGCCTCAATGGCACACAAGACCACAGCTGACAGGCTCTTCTGGGGCTGGAACAAAGCACAGGCACAGGCCTGCAGTGCCTGAGGGCTGCAGATCCTGGAGCTGTGGAACAGCATCACATGGGAGTCCTCTGTGTGCCAACAGATCCAGGTCACCTTGAGGAACTCCATGGTGCTCGCAGCAAAATCCCTACATTTGCTGCAATAACCACCCCCCCAGTTCTGTACCACCAAAATCCAGGGCTGGCAGGTCTCAGGCTTGCACAGTAGGAAATGCCCATTGGAGTCTCATGTTCAATTGTTTGCCCTTCTCTGTGGTCATTATAGAACTTTAACATCTGCTATTTTTCTCACTTTATTTATCACAGAGTGGCTGGGGCTCACTGAATCCACGTGTGGTTTGTATTCTCCTGTAACCTTGTAATTTCAACAGCGTTTTCAGGTCTTATCTACTGTTCTCTATATCCAAGCATTGTACTGAACCAAGGTGTGTTCTTATATTCTCTGAGTTTCCTATTATATCTCTGCTGTAGTTTGACAATATTCCACAACCATCAGTTAATTTTTACAACAGCCCTGGGAGATAAGGCCTAGAAGGATTAAGCCCAAACTTGTCATATTTTCTAATGTGAATCACATAGGTGCTGATTAAATATCCTGTACTTTGATAGGACAAAGTAGAAAAGCACAAATGCAAACCTTTGTAGTTCCAAGTCTAGGTGAGATCGCAGTGGGGGTTTTTTGGTTGGTTTTGTTGTGGCATGTTTTTTGGGTTTGGTTGTTTTTTGTTTTGTTTTTTGACAGGCTGGATCCTTCTGTGTGTCAGGGTTGTTTAATAAAGGAGAAATTTACCATGAGTTAAGTAATACGGAAATGTTCCTTTAAATCATTTTCCAAGCATCACATTAGAGGTCCCTGCTACACTCCAGGACAAAGTCAATGGTTCTGGTCAGTCAGGGATTAAGGTCCCTCAACCTCACCATCCTCTGTGTTCTTCTCCAAGGTCCCTGCCTCATTTACTCTCTGTCTTCCTTCTCCTAGGACACATGAGGCAACGGTCTGGCTAACAACAGCCTCCTTCAGCACAAACCATGATTCATTTCCTCAATATCATTCTCAAATAGTGCTGGAGGCCAAAATGCCAGACGCTACAGTTCAGTTATTCTGATGTCTGTTCACAAAATACCCTTGGTTTTGTTTTGTTTTGTTTTGTTTCAAGAAGAAAAAGTCTAAAAACAGGGCTCCCCACTGGTGGAAACATAATGAGTTCCACCTACCCAACCAGTAAGACTGGACTTTGAGGGAAACGAGGTACACCTCTACCTTTTGAGCTAAGAGAGGAGCTGATATCAGAATATAAGCAGCATTTTCCTCTCTTGGCAAATACTGATGGAGGATGAGGAAAATGAGCTGTTGGCAGTCTGCAAGGTGGCAGACACCAGTGGAAAAAAATCAGAAAGGAATATAGTGGCATCTCAAAAGCCTATCAACCCACCCAATCTTTGTCCTATGCTTCTGCTGCTGTACCCCAGCCTGCTTTTTTCTTCTCCTGGTTTCCCACTAGTACTTTCATTTTGCCTTCAGTAGGGTCTGTTGAGTGAGAGAAAGACTCCTTGTTCTTTACCCTGTATGGAATGGTCTTGGTCAGCCTTGAAGAGCAGTTCCAAATGATTGCTGAAGCCACTGTCTTCAAAAGAGCTTAACAGCTTGAGAATGTGCAGGCAGCAGTGCTCAGGGGTTTCAAAAGGTCTCATTTGAAAAGCCATAACCTGGCCCCCAGGTGACATATCCAGCTCGTTTTCAAGCTCCTGCCCCAAAGAAAAACAACACTGCAAGCTTATGGATGAAACAGCTGCAAAAACCCCTGGTTTAAAGTTGTTCATATTAGTTTCTCATCATGTTTCAGGCCTTCAGAAAAAAGGAGCTATTTTTACTAGAACATTCCTCAAAATAGTCGGGTAAAGGAATACACCCAGCATGGAAAATTCCAGAAGAGAGCATTACCAGGCCTAGTTACCAACTCCTTGTAATTTTGCCAAACACGAAGAGGAAGACACAGGCTGCTGTAGTGATTGCTGCTGGTGTCAGCTCCACTGGAATGACACCAGGAGCTGATATTGTGGAGTGGTGCCACACTCCATTGTAACTCCTGCTAGTGCTCAGAAAACAGAACTTTTTCTCAGTAAATGGCAACGGAACAGGCCACAGTTGTATTTTAAATAAGTGGTTTTTCACTTGTAATGAGCTGTGAAGATGGGGCTAAACAAGGAAATCTGTGTGACAAAGTCACAGAGGGTTATTTCCCAGAAAGGATTGCCATGGTCCAGTAATCCTTGCTTCCTGCAGACCAAGGTCAACAAATAGTGCCTGAAAGCTCAAGGTGAGCTGTCTTCATCATGGGCTACAAAGCAGGGACTGATCACAGGCAAGGCATGCTGGTGAGAAGCAGAATTTAAGTTTATAAAACATTAACAGGAGTGCAGCAAGACAGACCCCGCGTCAGAAATAGCTGGGAACAGGAATCAGTGCAGCCTGTATGCAGACCAGCACAGAGGTGCAAACATCTGTGGGATGTGGCAAATCAAAATATCTTTCAGGTAAAAGCCTCACAAAATGCAGCAAGTGTTCTTTTCAAATAAAACCTCCCCTTATTTATCTGCTTCAGCCACATAAGCTTTTAATTAGACCATATACATGGAAGCTTCATAGGAAGCTCCCTGAAAGTGGAAATCTCCAAGAAAGCCTTTCCAAAGTGAAAGCCATATCAAGTTGCCCTTGTTCACAGCCTGCCCTTCTTTAGAAAAAGAAGTGAAATTAAGAGTTTAAAGCAGGTGACAAATACCAACGCACCTGAAATGGCTTAAGGAAGGATTATTATTATTATTATTATTATTATTATTATTATTATTATTACTGTGTCATACAGCAGTCAAATGCATTTCAGCTTAGAGATTCCAAAGTCCAAGAAAGAAAATCCAGCTGGAAGTTCTGTCACATCTCTCTCCTTATCTACCTTCTCTGCACGTTTAGTGCTTGCTTTCACGACAGATGTGAATCATTCACGCCTAACAGTGCCACTCAAACTAGCAACCATCTCTGGCTCAGCTCACCCTGTGGCCTTTTTATGAGGCTGTCTATCACTCCAGAGTTGGCAGTGACATGTGGACTGCCACCACAGATCTGGTTCTGATCAGATCTTCCAGTGATTCTGCAGATGAGAACTCCTAATATGGGGCTATCAGCAGACAAACTGCTTCAGCCTAACAATGCCACAAGGAGAAGTGTAAACAACGGGAATCTGCTCCATTTAAGCAAGGCACAATGCCTGCATTGTCTGCCCAAAAACAACAACTGGAAGGATCGGTTCTCCATTTTTAAGCCAGTCTGCTGCCAAAGCAGAGTGGGAAAGCTCACAAAAAAGGGAATGTTTTAATGCATCCACTGACACCACTTCAAACTGGAGCAGGATCACAGAAAACCCCAGTACTTGGAAAAATCAAATGTTTTGCCCTTGAAATTCTGCCCGTGAAGTAGTTTCGGGAAGACGGGGAGGACGGAGAACAATCTGTAAACAGAAAAACAAGTCACCCTTCAGAGTCTGGGTTTGCTGGCACAACCTAGAGAAGGTGCAGTGTCCTCCTGTGAAGATTGCCTTTCCCCCCGCTGCCACAGCTAAGAGGAGCAGAGGGCAGCAGTGCAGACTGACGGTCCCATCCTCAGTGTCTGCTCCTGGCTCTCTCCCACAGCCCTGACGCTTCCCTGGCTGTAGTATTTTCCCTAGATTAAATGTGTAGGCTTCTCCAATTTTTTTTTTCTTCTGTCTCTGTTCATCTCGAAACACGGGCAAAGAAAACTGGCTCACTCCCAGGTGACAAGCCGTGAAGTTCCATCCTCTCAACTTATTTAGGTGAGTGCTGGCGGTAGAAGAGGCGGACATGCAGGGAAGGAACTTGTTGGAAGCTGCTGATATCCAGCTCCATGGACTGAGAAAGGCATGCTAACATTAAGTCACTTAGGTGGCACAAGCAGAAGCTTCATTTGATGCAAGCTGGCCACGATATCTGGGCTTGTCTTTCACCACAGAGCCCTCATTTGTGAGCTGTCTTTCCCTGCGGTGCTGTTCTCTGCAAGAAATGAGGGAAAACCTGAAAGTTTGGAGAGAACTATTCCTCACCTACCTACAGGGGAGAAATGGATGCTGAGATACTTTCAAACAAGCTCCTTTTTTGGCTCCACAAGGAGGCTGCCTGTTTCTTTACATTTGAAGAAGACTGATATAATTTGGTAAGAACAACACTCTAAAACAGAGAAGACATCCACAGTCACAGGACATGGAGCTTGAAGGACCTGTCAAGAGACACAAGACAAACATCTCAAAGCTTTTTGTGCCTTTCTTATTTGGGTTTGGTTTTTCATTTGGGTATTTTTTTCTTTATGTCAGGGTGAAAGTCTTGTCACATCAATTTGACACTGACCTCTATTTCCCTTTTATAAACCCTTCCTGTTACCCTGTAGTTTGTACAAACCCAGCTTTGAAACAACGCACTGCACCTTCCTCCCAAAAGTCGTTTGTCATTCGTGGATGAACACGTCCCAGTTTTGTTCCCTCCAAGAGATGACTCCCCCAGAGAGGACAAAAAGCTGTTACCTCACACACTGGCTGATGTTTGATTCTTCTTGCTAGTGGAGGAACCATTGGATCCACACTTGTGTGGTCACACCAGTTTCCTGTAGATGGAAGAAAGCTACTGGCTTGGAGCAAGACCTCAGCAGTTATTTATTCCCCATATCCACCCAACACTTGCATAAGAGTCTCCTCAGGAAACTGGAACTGATGGTTTAATGAAGATGGTGATCAACCAGGTGACACCTGGTCTGCAGTCCTCCAGGTTTTCTCCTGCAGTGGCTCTTTTTAAGTACATTGCTTTTGACAGGATTTACTTGGGGGTGTTTTGCTTGTGACCCACCATTCCTTACTTTCAACGTAGCACAGAGCAAATTCCTGCAAAGTAACGTGAACAAAAACATTCTTAATTGTGGTTGAGAACCACGGGTTGTGACCGCAGGAGGAAACGTCACACCTGCAATGAGTATTTTTACTTCTGTAAAATTTGGAAAGTCTTGTGGATTTATCTATCACCAGGGCAATTTCTTGATGATTAACTACACACGCAATTTTCATGCAGCAAACCTCAAGAGAAAACATGTTGAGGTCAAGAGAAGGAAATGGACTGGTGCATTCTCTGAAATTTCAGCCACCAGACCTTGAACCTGGAAGAGGAAAGCTCTCCATAAAATACTGAGGCATTTGAAATAAAACAAAGCAAGTGAAGCCAGAACCCAAAAGACAGCAGGACTCCAGAGGAAAAAAAATGGGTTTCTTGATGAATCAATACACTTTTTTCTTTTGGGGTGTCTTTTTCACACTGATAATTTTGCTCGAGAACAAAAGGAACCAGTGAATTTCATTTCAGAGAGATTCAGGGATTCCAGAAATTATATCATTTCCTTTCAGAGCAAAATTTGTTTTCTTTCACATGGCAAATTTTTAATTTGCCAGAAACTAAAACTTGCATTTCCTCCATGGATGCTTTATAGTTTAATATGTAAAATAGCATCAATTTTTAACAAATGATACAAGTTTAAATGAAAATAATATATCTGACTTTTTTCAGGTATGGAGCTAATTTAGGATGTTGCAACCTTATTGGAACTTTTTCATCACTTTTTTTGAAATGAAATTTACCCAAAAGCAACATGAGCTCACAAACTTCTCTTTTTATTATTATTTTAGCACTACCACATTTTACTGATGGGGGAAGAAAACCCTTTCCATCAAAGTTTTTTTCCAATAAACACTACTCCTGAGTCAAGTAGGAGCGTGTCTGAAAATCCCTCAGATGGAAGATTTATTATGTATCATTGGGGAAAAAAAAGCTTTTCAGGGCCAAATTCTGATACAAGCTGGTTTGTGCAAATATACACTGAGCTCCAGCCAGGGAAAATGAGGCCCTTTCAATGTACTTTGTGCTCCTAAAAGAGAAGGTACCCAGTAAAAGGGTCAGAAACATTACTGTGTACATATGTGTACGAACACAGACACACTGCTGCTGCTCTTGGCACTCAAGAACAGCTTTCTAGATCATCTAAAAAATATATATCTTCAGTGTGAAGCCCCACAGACATATGATTTTCAGGTATTTTCATTATCTTCCACTTTTTAAATTTTTTTAAACAACTTTTTTATTATCTTATGAGAAATAACTTTACAATCTATGACCAGATATACCAACCAAATTTTGATATTAATTAGCAAGGCCCCATTTGCCAAAAAAATCAACACATGCAGCTTGTCTGTCACTCGGAGCTTCCCCACAGATCTGTTTTGAAAAAATACTCACTTTATAGAAGCACAACAATTTGTGGGTGACAGAAGTGGCCAAACCAGCAAAAGGGTTAAGGAAGTTGTGGTAAAACCAGTGTGTTTCTCGAGTACGATCAATTATCCTCACTACAACAACTTGTATTTTTAGGAAGGTGGTAAACAGAAAGATGCCTGTGCTGCCAAGCTCCAGAAACCCACTCAGCCCAAAGGTTGTCTGAGAACGTCAGTCTGATAACAGGGCTTTGCAGACAAAAACATTGAGATGTGTATCAAAATATTGCAAAGGGGTGACTGCTCTGCCAAAATGAAAGCCAGCCCTGAGAGATGAGAAGCACAACAAGGAGGGGTGATTCAGTCCGTTCCTATAAACAAGATGCAGTGGAAAGAGGTTGCATAATTAACCCGCTGCTTTAAGAAAAAACAGTATTTAATACGCCATCCACTTGAAATTAAACTGCTGTCAAAAGCAGCGCCTTTATTTCTCATTTTAATTCCGTTCAAAGCAAACAAAGCCGTGTCTGCGGTGCTGCCCCAGGCAATGACATTGACTGTTCCAAACGTGGGGGTTTGCAGCCTGATTTACAATGTTATGGAATGTTATGGCCAATGTTATGGCCAACATTGTGCTGCAGTTGGAGTGACCTGGCAAGAAACTCCCGGCGCTCCTCTGGAGCGGGGAGCGGCGGCGACTCAACGCTCTCCTTGGGCCACCTGCATCCTGTTAAGTGCAGGCATAAATCAGAGCAACCTTCACGTGACAGAGGCTTGTCCAGGCTGGGACTGGGTCAGACCCAATCCTTCCAGCAAAGCAAAACTGAACTGTAAAAAGTTGTGGTGTTATTGTTTGCTTTGCAGTAGCACCCGGAGTCATTTCGCTGCAGAAGTGGAGGAGGCCACAGTCCAGAGGAGTCGAACTTGTCTTCTCTCCTGTGCTTTGGACTCCTCTGCACCTGCACACCAAATCTCATGGACAGCTTTGGTCTCGAGCAAAGGCTGGGCTGGCATTTCAGATGTAATGCTGGCACTACCACAGAGGACAAACAGTTCCCCTGTTTTCACCCCACAGACTGGGGGCAGAGGCAAGGACAGGACTGTGGGTTCATCAGTTATTAGGGCATGCCCTGGCCTCCAGTTCCTGCAGGGAAAACAACGTCCCCAGTTAGATAAACGGGAACTTTTCTGATGAGACTGGGATTAAGATTTCTGCAGAAACTTTAAAATAGCACGTGTCTGCTCAGAGAAAATTTCTAGTTGAAGGACCATGTGACAATTACACAATTTTTACTCTTCCGTAATCCATCCTAGACAGACTGCAACAAACACTTGTATGACATATATATTTCATTTAGATTAGTAAATATTTATCCTTCTAGAAGTCTAGACTCAGCAGCATTGGATAATTGAAGTTATTCCTGTATATACTGTCCGTCTTCACCCAGTGCTACCACATGTTTACTTCAGCTCTGACACGCAAGACCACCCTTCCATATTTACCTTCCATTGTGGCCAGCATGTGAGTGCAGAATGCCAACCACTGTGATCCACGTGGAGCTTGTGGCAGGGCTTGTGTTGTGGTGACAGCTGTCCTAAAAGGTAGATTTTTTTGTGGTAGGTGGAAGTATGCTTGGCATTTTTTGTATTCAAATGGACAGAAATGGGGTTGAACGTGTGTCTAAACATGGCAAACTGAAAGGTAGGAGCACCAGGTAAAACTACCAAAAATAAAGAAGTGTAAGTGCCCATTAACACATTATGTATCTTCACTGCTGGTGGAAAAGGCTAAGAATTATCTGTAAAAAATCCATTAAAAAATCCATCTCCTGCTGAGGAATTCTGCTTTATATTTTACTGGCTCCTATGAAGTCCTTATCACCAGAGTATAAACCATTTCACTTCTGTAACATCATAAAATTGCTGCCATTGGAGGCCTGGTAATTAAAGCCTGTTTGAGACCACAGAGTTTGTAAGCTGCATGAGAAAATTCCTAAAGCCGTTTTTTACAGAGCTCTGATTAGAAACTCTTCCCAGATATGGGCAGATGAAATGTTCTAGAGACAATCTCAAGGCAATCTTAACTCATGTAACATTGATTTACTGGGGAGCTTGCAGCTCAGAAGAGGCTTTGATGGCAATATCTTATCTCCTTGAATCTGATAAATTCTGAGGACAGATGTATGGCTCCAATTAACATAAATATACACTGCAGATAGCGAGGAGGAAAATAACAAGTCTAAGAAAACAGGTCCTACGTAATGCCACCTCCAGTACACTGTGCACTGCAGGGCCAGGCTCCACGCTAGTTCTAGGACCAACAAGCAAGTTCCAAGGAAATAAATGTATACTGGGAGGCCCCACGGCGTGTCTGAGCTCTTTCCAGAGGTGTTTTTTGCATTCTAATTTACATCTGTCACCAGTGTCTTCGCTCATCTCTTCTTGGGGAAGAAAACTCTGCTGTGGCCTTGTGGAAACTGGAATCATTAGGCTGGATTTCTGAATTGCTGGATTGGAGTGGTTTTGCTGTGTATTTACATGTTAAAGGTCCATGCATTTGGAGAAGAAACTGAAGATATCTGTAACTTGTGTCTGAGCACAGGGACAGTGCTCAGAGAGGGTGTGGAGTCTCCTTCCCTGGGATATCCAAAGGGTGTCTGGACACAGTCCTGAACAATCTGCTCTGGGGAATCTTGTCGGAGCAGGGAGGCTGAATTAGATGACCCCCAGTGGTCCTTCCACCCTGACCCACTCTGTGGTGAGGCTGCATTCCTGCAGAGCTCCATGCCATCCTTTTGGACCATCCTGAAGAAAACTCTTACCCTGCACTCTGGCAGACCAGGTGTCCCATGGAGTGGGAGTTCTCACTCCTAATTTTCCTATGCTGAGTATCCCAAGCACAGGCTGTTGGCCTAAGTCTTGGACTTGGGGGGAAAGTGAGGGAAAAGGGAGGCTGGGAACTCACTGAGAGCACAGCAACCATCTGACCAAGGCAAATTAATAAAGGCAAGGCCATCCAGCCTCTGCGAGCCTCCAGTAAAGCAGCTGACACACCACCTGAAAAACAATTGCTAATGTCTTCTATAACACCAAAACCCTTTAAAAAGTCTTTTTAAACCAGGCAGCAATGACCAGAACATGCTTCTTGGAGCTATCCCTCAAAACCCTGCAAACACAATCAAGCCAGAAGTTGCTCTGTCCAAATCACTTGACATCAATAAAATGAGGATGAAAAGAAAAGCATTTCTAGGTGACTGGTCAAAGGTTGCTTGTGCCATGCTGTGTCACGGGGCAGGACAGAGAGAAGAGATCCTGCTTCTCACGTGTCTTTCTATCACCTGACAAATTCTTTGTGAGGAAATGTGTGAGAGGGGGTGATGAAAAAACCATGATAATTCCATAAAATTTCTCAGGTGTCTAGCTTGGCACTGGCCTAGTGCCAGTCAAGACTAGAGGGAGGTTTAGTAAAGCTGGTTGAAACCTGGAATTTCCCCTTGAAGCCAGGGATATTACAATCTTCTGATTATTTCTTTTTTCATACCTTACCGGAAAAAGAACAAGAAGGGTTGAAATTTCCTATGAAATTGAAATCCTGAGTGATTTTGCCCCGATAGCATCAGAACATCCTCCTTGCAAAGATTTGTTTCAACATGCCTGCAGTCCTCACAAAGTGACAACGCTTCGTGTCTGTGGAATTGTTTAGAGTTTTATAAAAACACAAATTCAACGGGAATCTTTTGTTTTCATCAAAATGATGGTTCTCGGTGACTTCACCCCAAAAAACCAGTCTGTTTTCTTTCTGAACATAGCTTTCCTTCATTGAGGAAGCACACTCCACTGGAAAATGTCCACAATCCCAAGTCCATTTCCAGTGAAGCCAGTGCAGAGAAGCCTTGCAAGCTCTCACACGTCTGTAGGAGCCTTGCCATGGACATAGCATGGCAGTTCCAAGTTGCTTAATCTTTTGTCTAAATATAAATAGATGAGTGAATATCAGTAATTTCCTCTGTCCCTCTGGCTGCAGGGGGTTTATCTGTGTGAGGGAAGGCTTTAGGATTAGGGCCAGCCATTGGGGCTCTTTCCAGGCTATCTGCTCAGGAGGGCTCATGAGCTGTTCAGAGATAACACCCTGTTCATGCTTGGCCTGATCAGCCGTGCTCCAAAGGACACACCACACCAAACCAAACTGATTTAAAGAAACAACAACTCAGCTGTTCCCTGCCTGCTGCTTCTGGGGCAAAATGGGAGTTTTCCCATGAACTGACTGCAAGGGCCTTTTTCTTTCATTTGGCTGTTTGGGCCAACCTTCCATGTCTTTCATTCCCTGATGATTTGGGACCTGAAGGTGAGTAGAAAGCACCTTTTCCCCAGAGACCTGACTAGCTCAGTAAAACTAGAAGTTGTGGGTGGTTTCTTCAAGAGAGATCTCCTGGAGTTTCATGCCAGTTTACAGGAGTTTTTCACTCTTATTGGCCATGGTCACTATTCTTATCTTTTCCCATAAGTTTTATCAGTGTTTTCCTTTTCATCAGAAATGTCTTCTTTCTCTCCTTCTTGACGTATGGTGGGTCACTCGCCCACCAAACATTCAGCAAAAAGGGGTGAGCATTCACCCTGATGAACTTGGATCCACATTTCTTCCCAGTCCCAACACTCCCCTCATGTGACCCCAGTTTCCTCTTTCCCTGTCCAAGTCCTACAGCTAAAAAAAACAACTCCATCAGAGTTGACACAACCAGATAAAGACGACACAAGCTCATAAGGGAAACTTGGAAGGGAAGCCCTAAAGTTTGATTGCACTACACAGGGAACTAAACTTTATCAAAATAAAATGCACCCTTCCAAAAGAAGGGCTCTTGTGGGATCCCATTGCCCCATAAGGGTTAAAACCTGTGCTTAAGCTCGGCAGTCCTCTGGCTTCGTAATGTCATAATTTAGAAGTTCACTGAGCTACAGCTATTTGTAGTTGTTAGACTGAACCCTCCTTACATCTCTGCAGTCTCATTCAGCCCCTTAGCACTGTGGGGATGCAGGCAAACCGCTATAAATAACTGAGCCTTTGCATGTCAGCTGGTACAAATACCAGCCACTTCGAACAATCTGACCTTTCTTGGGGGTTCTGACCAAACTGCAGTGGAAGACAGCTAATATCTTCCAGGATTTTCCATGATTAAGGTATATATATCAAAATTTCTGGCTGTTTGTGTGTGCTCCAAGTTCTTTCTGGCTTGTTTAATCTGGCTGTGACACTTTGTTCTGTGGTTAAAAAATGAAAGTAATGTCCCAGTTAATGATTTTTGATGAAGCCCATTATTCTCACAGCTATTTTTAAACACCTTGGAAGGCAAATCAGTCTAACACACCTACAAGACTAATATTTTAATAAACTAAAAGAGACAGTGGTCTAAAGCTATGGTATTTTTTATCTGAATTCTTGTTTTTAAATGAAACCCTGTGAGGTTACCTTGGCATTCCTTTGCATGCAAAAAGCAAAACCTAGAAAACAAATTGCTGTTGCTGTCTCCTGAATTTTGTCTCTGGCTTTAAGTGGGAAACAAAATAGAAAATGGTTTCATCCTCATAATTAGCAGAAGCTGATGAAGGATTTTCCTGCAGAAGGTATTAAATGATCATGAGATTTCCCCTTCTTCTACACACCTGTTAAATGGAATCTGATAATGCTTCTCATTAATATCTTATGAGAAAAGTCAGAGGGGATGCATCCTTGATCAAGAGATACCCATTTTATGCTTACTGCTTTAGTTCATTCTGGAACACAGAGTGAATGATGCTTCTGTGGGAAACTGAAGACACTGACCCCCAGGTTCAACAATTTTAACCAGAAAAATAATAAGAAAAGGTAATAAAGTATGGAAAATTATCTAGAGTGTAGCTTGCTTCCTAGGTTTGTCAGAAGCTGCACTGAAATTTCAAGAGGCTTTTTCATAGCTGGCATCTCCCTATTCATTTGCACTGTAGCTGAGAGCTTTACCCCAGCTGCCCCATTCAAGGAATCAGAGCAAAAATCAGTTTTCACCCACTGGGAGAAACTGGGAAAAAAAATAGACTGTTCCCAGAGTGAGGGCCTGTCCAACAGGAGCAGGAGTGGCTGTCTCTAGCTCACCAGATTTGTTGGGTTTCTTAAGCTACTTTGGAATCCCGCATGAGCATAATGCATCTCAATTAGAGACATGCATTGGTTTCAAGGCAAAAAAATATCCCAAATATATTCAGAGAGCAGAAATGTATCTTGGTCTAAAATACACTTTGGACTTTCACCGTGCCCTGTCACAGGGTTTGCTCTCCTCTTTATTTTGCCCTTTTGCAGCTATAGACACGTTTCCTGTTGCTATAGTTTGTGGAGAGATGTTCAAGAGCACAAATCCTCATTCTGCAGGATCAATATGTCTGGTCTGAGCCTGCAAGATGGATTTCCTATCATGTCCTTATATCAACACTTAAGCTGCCCACAAATAAGCAAAGCAGTGTGATGGTGAAAGAGTATTTGGTGATTTGCTGCTGCAGAGTAAAGCTGGAGTACCTGAAATCATTGTGACACTATCAAGTGTCTCTAAAAGTGTATTGTCTTCAAACAAGGAGATGCTGATGTGAAATTTGAAAAGCCTTTCACAAGTTTAAAAATGCAATAGGTCTGAAGGACATCAATGAGGAAAGGTGAGGGAGCACTCAGGGGAAAGGAGATCGGCTGGAATACCTCCCCACCTCCCTGCATTGCTTTCAGTCCTCCCCAGAAAGAGCAGGCAAACCTGCTCCTTTCCCCATCTTCCAGGGAAAACTCACAGAGTGAGGGAAAAGTGAGGAAAACTCACCCCTGAGCTGAGCAGCCCACAGCCAAGTGGACACTCATTTCTTATTTCTTAACCTAGCTCTTCCCATCCAAGCTGCACTTGCTCCCAGCCTGTGTTGTGTTGAGCGAGTGGCTGTGCACTTACATCTGCCCTTTGCAGTGAAAAAATGATATTTTCAGGTGCATTTCTCAGGCTGCCCCGTCAGCTCCAGCAGGAGCTGTGGCAGAAAGCACAGAGCAGCCCCATGGCTGGCAGCAGCCGTGCTCCCTCTATTAAAGGCAGCTGTTAGAAAAGGAGAGTTACTGAATGTCAATTAAAATGCTTCAGTGATTTAAGTGGGCGACGTCCACGGCCGGCTCTGTAAGGCTACAGCCCTCCGTGTCCAGTTAACAGCTCTGCTCTCACAGAAGCCCCTAGTAGGTCAATTTATGCCACAGCATTGACAGTGACCTTAAGGAGGGATCATTAAACTCTTCTCCTCTCCTGGGATCCGTAACTCTATCTGCTCTCTCTGCAGGACAGCATGAGGCAAGGTGGGGAGGGAAGGAGCAGCTCATTGACCACCCAGAAATTACTTCCTTTGCCCTGCTTTTTCTTGGGGCACATCCTAAGGGGAAAAGAGAGCAAAGCTAAACAAAGCAGGCGCCGTGGTACCTGCAGGGTTCCCCGGAGTGTCACAGCAGAACCGGAGGGATTTCATTCTCGATGGAGCAGACTGGCCTGGGGCTGGGTGCCAGGGATGCTCCTCCACTGCCACGGCCAGGGGGACAGCAGAGCCCTTGCTCTCACAGAGACACTGCTATCACACAGGGCTCGGTGGGCCACTGCTCCCCTGGCCCCAGCAGCCAAGGCCAGCAGCAGGGAGACCGGGCAAAGGGCTGGGAGAGGACGTGCCCGGGGCCAGCGCCGCGCCGGCCGCGCCTGGGAACTTACGGGAAAGGAGGACTTTTGTCACTTGTCTCATCCCAGGCACACTGCAAAGCTGAGCTGAAAGCTTTTAATGGTCCCTTGACTCCGAGCCCGCAGATACAGAGAGATAGAGAGCATAATAAACTTTCAAAATATGATCTAACTGCGTAACACATCAAATGTGTATCTTAACTGTAGCCAGTGGAGCTGAATGGAAACAAACACACCATTTCAAACCAGACCACACACAGCAAGATAGTGCACATGACTAATTTTGATGAGTGATTTCATAGAAATAATGTACCAAGATTAGTAGATGCATCGTAACATCTTTTCATTCCACTCCTTTAATTAAATTTTCATTGAGAATCCAATTGAAAGCGGCTAATAAAATGTTTGCTTTTTGCTCCTTAGATTTAAAATGCATCCTGTCCTTTCCAAAAACGGGGAGAAATTGCATGAAGCTGGGGAAAATGGCCTGCTTGATGCCATTCAAAATAGTGCCAGTGTTATAGCTCTTAGCAGCGTGGCAAAGGAAGACATAACAGGTGTAGATAAGGAGTGGGAAGAGTACAGTATTATGGTCTCTGCACGTTGTAAATTGCTATGGGAACCAAACAGTTTTGTTCTAGATCAATTTTGCCACCTACACAAAAGGGGAATAAGACACAGATAACCCTACAGCTGAGTTCTGTTCTCCTGATGCCTGGCAATGTTTAAATGAACTCATGAAGGAAGTGTTGAGTAGTGAAAGACAAATGACCTTTTCCATCTGGGAAAGGTCTTAAAATCTTAAAGCTGCAATGCCTGTGTTTATCAAAAGAGAAAGAAGGGAAAATGCAGGTGAGGGAGAGAGAAGCCAAATCCCCGCTGTCTGAATTCAAAGAGGATGGCAGGATTTAAAAGAGCTAGTGACCTTCAGGAAATTGATCCTGGTGTTGATGGATCACTATATGTAGGATACAAACTAATAGGTCAGCTGCTGCCTCTTCACTGTGTAGAAGGTGAGATTTCCTACCCCTCCAAAGACAGAAACTTTAAATGGCTTTGAGTGAAGTAATTTTAACACTTATGACACCCTCTCCAGGGGTTTTCAAACTATTTTGCAAATAAGGCAGGCAGGTAGAGCAGATAAATCCTCGCATCCTGTCATTACTGATGATAAAGCTGATACAGAAGGATGTGACGTGACTTGTCCCAAAAGCCTCTCTAAGAGGGACCCTCATTGCTTGTGTCTCAGGCATGTGATTAACCACCAACCACCTTCCCCTTTTCACAAGTTTCATCAGCTTTCACTTTGGAACTCTGCAGAACCACAGACTTCACATATTTTTTTTAACACTAAGCCATCAGTAAGTCCAGGTTTACTCAAAACACTGCCCAGGGTCTCTTTATAAGTCTATAAACCAGGGAGGACCAATTGGTGACCTCGGGCTGAGATTCAAGTTTTCAAGGAACAGTGAAACTGAGGCAATTTTTTTCATTACTTTTATTTTCATACTTAGTTCCCATATTCTACACTTGAATGTGCCTGAAGGGCTTGCATGAAAGACAACTTGCAGATTTCCAAAGCCTTTTTCCATTTCAGCCTTGATCCCAAATTTTGACTCATCTAAGTCTGGCAGCCTCTCCATACAGCATTTGCAATATTCACATCTTGGATATTTTTTGGATTGGACTTTCCAAGACACATTAGCACCCAAATTCACCTTTACAAGCTCCATCTGTAATGGGTACAGCCCCTCTGTCACACCTTGGTGTGGAACAGCAAAATCTACAACAGTGTCAAACCTGGGTAGAGGAAGCTGATAACAGGAAACAGGAAAAGAAAAAATAAATAATAAGAGGATTACCTGCTGCATGGAAAGCTTCCCAAGATTCAGCATGATGTGGGAAAGAATTCATAACCCCAGGTTTCATTCAGACCATTTCTGGGAACAAAGGCACCTGTATTAAAATCAGTGCTGTTGATCTTGGCAAACCACTATCAAATAGAATAGAAAAGATTAGAAAAAGATGGTACAAATCTGATTGTCCCTGGGGATATAATTCTTGGTGCTTCACACATTCTCTCTACCCTTCCCACATACATCTTGGCATGACCTGGTACCTTTTGTTTTGCACCACATCTTCTTTGATTGAGTGAAATGTCTTTAAGGTGGCAACAGGGTGAGTATTAAAGTGAGAGAGAGGACTCTAGCTGGAGCAAGCAGGCTTCACAGGGGCAGCCCTCCTACCTGCCAAGTCTCACCACAGTCTCCTGCCCCCTGGATCCTTTTGGAGCCCACTCTGAGAAAAAACTCAGTCATATGCTTTGTTAATTTCAAACTAAAAACCAATGAGAAGACAACCAGAGTTAATAGCACTCATTTAAATTAGAAGTTCTCCTGTATAGGGGAAAAGCCCTTGGCTGGGTTTCTCTCAGCTGGAAGTGCACAGAGCTCTGAGCTCTCTGTCCATGGGCTGTTTCACAGCAGCTGAGCACCTTCCCCAGCACCTCTTTCAAAAGGCAGCGAGAAAAGAAAGATGGGAAACAGAATAAATACTGGAATTGTTCCATAAAATGTCATTAAGATAAGAAAAGCTGTAGATAATAATAGCTAGTAAGGAGAAAGGGGGGTTGGCACAGGATCCTTTCACAGCAAGGCATGGAACAACTGGAGACCATTCCTGGAAATCAAACTGTAGCACCTTCACATGCCCCCAGGACCCAGAGCATTTTACCAGCAGAAAAAAGTTCTACCAGCTTAGAGTGCCATTGACTGCTGAACTGGAGCACAGAGTGAAAAACAGCATCTATTCAATGGCTGTGTGGGACAAAAAGTGAAAAACAACACGACCATTGAAAGGGCAGGAGGAATTTGTGGTAGGCAGAATGTAAATAGCCAGGTTGGCCCACAGCCAGGCCGTGGAGGTTAGTCATCTCCTTTTGTCAAAAGTGCCATCAGATCTTCAGTGACTAGGAGCATGCAGGGTTTATGTCTAAGCCAGAAGATGGATGACAATGCTAAAAAGGAAACATCAGAGGCGAGTATGATCATAAGCAGGGAGGATATGCAAGATATCTCCCAGATAGAGGAGGAAAAATGGAGCTCTAGGCACTGTCCAAAACAAACAGGAGTCACCATGAGTGGATGGGGGTCATTCCAGGCTACTATGTGAATTACATCAGAGCCAGTGTTGCCCTCCACACGGCTTCACAAAGTTTGGCTTTAACACTTGAATGTCAGTGGCAGAACAACACAAAAATGTTGCACCCACAAAGAAAGCCAAGAAGGAAACTCAAGGAGATAGAAGTTAGGAGCCCAATTTCACCTGAGGGAACAATTAAGAATTATTTATTGAGGATGAACTAATGGATCTTTATTTTTAGAGGAGATCGTTGGGGAATTTTAAGAGTTTCCCGCTCTTAGCTTGTATTTAAATAATAAATAACTGTCTGAGTTCTGGGGAATGTTCAAGACAGCAGTTCATGCAGTTGCAGGCAGGCCACAAGAAATAGTTTTCAAAATCAAAATAATAAGCAGCCTTCCTGGAGCCAATTCAGATGTTCTGACATCTATTCAGAAAACACTCAGGTAGATAATTTCACCTATTGTTGTTAATGGGGTCTGTCAAGTTAAGTTAGAGGACATTTCTGAAGCTACAGCATTGATCTGTAATGCATCATTCAGCAAGAAAGTCTGCAACTGTGAAAAATAAATCCTGCAAAAATAATCCTGATGGATTTTCAGCCATCGACAGACTGAAGAGGCCTGGTAATAAATGCACCTGTATTGAAGTTTCTCTAGGGCTGAAAGAAGGATTGAAAATCAAATCTCATGCCTTTCATCTGCTTGGAACTTCTGAGTAAAATGCAGACCCACAAAGCTAGCCCTAATTATTTACTTTAAAAACAACATGCACTTTGTATTGAGCACAGGCTTTAACTCTGCCTGTGAGCTATTTCTGGGGTCTGTGTTTTTGGCTCTGCACTCCACACACACACAGCAGCAAAAGGTCAGCCATGAGTTAACAGCAGGGCTGGAAGGCAGTGAAGAGCCCTGCTAATCAGACTTGCTCCTGACCGCTGACTGTTCAAAGAGCAGAGTGGGACTAGATGCTAATGCATTTCACCCTTCAAAAGCTTGGTTGCCAATGAGCTTCCTAAAGGCTGTGATGGGCTGGACTCATTTACTCTGCATCCCCACAGGCCTCTGTGGTGTTTAACAAGCAGCAGGACCACCGACAGCTGCCCACCAGGGCCCTCTGCACACTCAGCACTGAGGCCATTTAGCCACTGGAGAGGAAAAGAGATGCAAAAAGCACAGCTGGGGGTGACTTCCACAAAAAAACAAAAAAAGCAATGTCATTTGCAGTACTGTATGGTTCCAGTCAGTTTCGTAATTTTCCAAAGGTATCCTTGAACTCTCAGGAATGGCTGCAGAACATCAATTCACTTTGCAGTGTGAAAGGCAGGTCTTAGGTTCTGTCATAAACACCTGGAAAACTCATGGTGATCCTTGTAATCTTTGTTGGAAAGGTGCTTACTGAAGTGCCAGATCTCGTCTGAAGATGTTCATACCTTTGTTTGACACACCCAGCTCACGTTTTTTTCTTCCTGAGCACAGAACACTCCATTTCCATCCATAACTCACAAACCAGCAGAGCGACCGATTTTCTTTTCAGATATCAAAGCAAGTTTTCCGGGGCTCACCAAAAGAAATCTAGGCAGATAAACGCAGAGACACACTATCAGAAACTCCTTCTACCCCACAGTGCCCTTCAACCAGTGCCACCCTTGAAGACCAGCAGGGCTGAGAGCACAGCAACCAAACCGTGCAGTTGTGAGCACCCTTTATCTGAGAAATAACTGCACATACTTAGTCAGCTGCTTGTGAAGGGCATTTATTGGTCTGGTACCAAATCACTGGAACACTTAGCATATTCTTAAGTCACACATGTCCCACAAGTGAAGTGTGTCCTTGGCAGGAAGCTGAATCTGAACAGACTTAAACACTTGCTTGAGTATAAGCACATACGTAAGTGTCTCACTGAATTGTGGCTGTGTTGACATTTGTATTACTAGCCCAGGTGTCAAGCAGAATCATTTATTAGTTCCTCCTCTCTCCCCATTTACCTTTTCTTTTGCACTGGTGCCTTCATAGAGAGAAGTTGTGCTTCATACCAAGTAGGCACAACTAATCAGTCTATTTTAATAAAGAGAGAGATTAGGTGAGAAGGACAATGGTGAGTGTGAAATTGGAGAGAGATGTCAATGTGCTATTTTCAAAGCCCCTAATTTCTTTCAAGTGTTGTATTTTAGCACTTGGCACCAGTGATTATGCAAAAATAAGGTATTGGACTCAGCAGCTTTGAGCTAGAATTTTTGTTTAAAATTTCCAGTAAGTTAAACTTAATGTAAAATCAGGGATATTTATTTCATGTATCAAAATGAAAGTTTCCCCTGTTAAGCAAAAAAGCCAGAGATGGGGAACGTTACCATTTTTTTCTCAATGTATTCCAGTGATGCTGTTGTACTCTGAAAACTTCATATGCTTTTTACTCCTCTTGGTTGAGCTGCCACAATCCACCAGATGACACTTCAGCCCAGTGTCAGTTTGAGGGCTCCAGCCACAGCTAAGGCTCAGCCACAATTCATCAGGATCAGGTGGCAGCCAGCCCCAAATGCACCTCCTGAGACTGGACACTGCTCACCCACCACGGAGCAAAAACAATGGTCTGAGGCTGCCCACCTGCTCCAGGGCCACTCTGTCAAACACAACACTTCAGGGGCTGGCACCCCCTGTCATACTGACTTTCTGGATGTTGACAGAGTGCTTTGAGGGAACATCTGTTGCTGCTACTCCACTGTGGTCTCATTCAGACTCTCCAGAAGCAAAGATGGAAACATGCTTTGCTGCCTCCCTGCTGCCTGCTCCACCTGAGAAGCCCTCTGCATTTCCTCTGGGCTGCTGAACAGCTGTGACCAAATGACACCTTATGGCCTTCTCCCTCTGAAACATCAGTTTAATTCCCAGCTCCTCACCCTCTGAATCCCCACCACTAGTGACATTCCTCTGGATTTGTAGCTGTGCACATATACACGTACTTCCATACAAATATCCCAGGGCCAAGGGGAAATTACACCATTTGCTTTGCAGCTTATGGAAATAGTGAAGAAACAAACAAACAAACAAAAATTAATCTGGCTGTAGATCACAGAGAGAAGCTCCAAGGCTGGATATTCCACTGGACAGGAGTGTGCTGAGATATTCAGACTGGATAGGGGTCTTAGTCAGTTAGAACAACATATTGGAAGCAGTGGTTTCAGCCTTCTGTCCTCCCTGTCACGGCTGTGTGCGTCCTGCAAACCCTTTAGAGCCATGAACAGTGTTTCATATCTCTAGCATTTTCTCATTTTTCTGGTTTGGGGCTTTGGGATGGGTTTTGTACCCTTCCTGTCTTGTTCCAGTTCTGCAAGCAATAAAATTTTTCCTTTCTAAACAGCTTCAGTGTACCTGGGTGAGCCAAAAAATGACACGGAAGGTTCCACCACTGTGTGAGGCTTCTCCAAGAGAGAAGTGGGCAGGGTCAGGAAGGAGAGTTAGCCTGGGTGATGCAGAAGGGACACTCTGTTTGTGTTCCTGCTTACAGTTGACATGTGGGAAGTTGCCAGGGTCAGTTCTCACTCTGAATCTCAGCCTTTTTGGACTGCAGAAGTGAAAACTCAAACCAAACCTGCAGTCCTCTTGGGTTTCACGCTCAGATATGGTATCAGCCCCTCTTTTCCAGAGATGACAGCAATTAGAGGACTATGGCTGATGCTTTCTCCCAACAGCCTCTTGCTTTAGTGAGCACCTTCTCTGCAGCTGAGATGCAGCTGCCCCTCTGGACTGGTGACACTCAGGCTCATACACAGTGTCACTCTAAGTAATGACAGCGATACCATCACAGCTACCTGCAGGATAGATATTTCCTCAGTACGACAGCTTCCACAAGTTCAAAGCTTTGCATGAGCAGAGTACACGAAGGCTCTGTGTGTTAACTAATCAGTGCTCCCATCTCTGTGTGATCATTTGCTAAATTGCCATAAAAGTGGCACCACCAGCACCGAAGATGACACACTTCTGTCTGGGTGCTGTAATCACACTGGATGCCTCTGAGCAGACTGCATAGCAAATGGGCACTGGAGATTTTTTTAAATATCCCAGTTTTCATCATCAAACACCAAGAGCTAGTTCCTGTTTCCTTCTCAGTCACCTCTCCTGACGCCACCAGGCTATTGATGCAATGTTGAGTGATATGTGGCAGCATGTTACTCTCAGTGGAGATTAATTATTTCTTTTTTAAGACTCCTACATCCCCCATCCCCTCTGGGTCTCTCAGTTGGTAAAGTAGCATGTCAAAAACTAATGGGAAGGTGTGAGACGTGACATGACTTTATGAGAACATAAAATTAGGGACAAGGGAGTTGGAATTTGGATTTTGACAATGGACTTTGTTTTTCTGTTTGTTTCTTCCCCTTAAGAATATGTTTCTATTTTTATAACTGAATTCATTGCTGTGATTCATTCTGTAATTACTACAGGAAATCGGGAGGGACTGCACCTGTGTTGGACCATGAGGGAGCCCAAAGTGTCTCTGGTTCCTCCCCACGCTGACTAATCCCCTTTGTCTGCTGTGCACAAACACCAGTACCTGCCTGAAACCCCTTCAGCCCTCACATTTCCACTCACAGCTGTCTCCAGAGCGTCACAAGGAAAGATGATGGATGGGCAGACTTTTATTTCCATTAGAATGGAGCCAACTCAATATTTCCAACAGCTTTATTAAAAATACTACTTCTTGCTTTGCTTAATCTTGAAAAATGTGACATGTTCCTGCAGCTGAGTTTGCATTTTGTCTGGGAAATGAATGCCTGAGGTGGAATGATTTTCTGGAGGAGCAGAGCATGGAGCAGTTTAGTGTCTTCCCTTCCACAGGTAGAGAGGGTCCAGCTTGGGAGAGAGAAGCTGGTAGCCCACAGCTGCCATCTCCCCAAGGGGCTGTACTTCAGGTGTTTGGTGAGCCCTGAAATCCAACAGCAAAGGCAGTCAGGCTGGTCAAACTGGAGGCCTCCCTGTCATCTCAGCCTCACTGCTCCACTCCCTGACTACCCCTGGGCTCTGAAGAGCGTTGCCCTCTCTCCTCAGGGTTTCTGCCATCCCAGCTGTTGACACACTGCTCACGACCCACAGCTGGCATCACTTACAGAAGACTTTTGGAGGAGAGCACTGAAGTGTTTGGGTTCAATGCGATGGGGTGGCAAGGGGGGAAACAAATTAGAAGCACAGGAGGGAGTCAGGTTTGGGTGAGTAACTGCTTCATCATCACAGTGTCTGCATAACCAAAACTGCCCAAAGAATAGAGTTTGTCCAAGGCTTTTCTTCTCTTGCCTTGCTTTTCCTATTTCCCTCTTGTTTTCCCAGAAATAGAAAATGGCATTTGTTTTTATGGACAGCAGGATCTTATGGCTATTCCCCTGTGGTGGAGTAATCTGAACACAATTATGTTCTGTTGACAAAAAGTGATAAAAGTGCATTGTGTCAACACTCTGAACTAACAGATTTGTCATCTTCTCTACTCCCAAATAATAGAAACAGAATTAGAAAATGCTCTGACGGACTCTACCGTTTTCTATGGTTAAAAAAGTGCCAGCTCTGTGCTTGGTTACTGTACTCACAATTCTCCCTCTTCCAGAAAAATCTGCCTGGCCGTGTTTTAAATTCAAGTGTAAGTTTTGCTTTGATGGACTTCTTTTGGCAGCTTTTAGCTTATATGCTCCAAAGTAATTTGACCTAAGTTCTCCATTTCATTTCAGTCTTACTACTCCCATTTCTTCCCATGGCTTTGAAAGATTCAAGATTTTTTTCTGTATCTTTGTTTTCCTATGTAAATTTCCTTCTAGAAAATGTATTTGACAATAGCCAAATTATATCCTCTCTACATCTGATTTCCTCTTGAGCTCATGGACAGAAACCTACCCGGACTGTTGTTTTCCTGAGACAGGGACCCACGTCTTGCCCAACATGTACAGCCAGCTCCAAACACATGCAAAGTTTTATGGAAAATTTTTGGAAAGTTGTGCACATCTCATAACATAAAACACCATCCCCTGCTAGGTTTGAAGACAAGTCTGCACTTCCAACTCTTGGTTGGTTGGATGACAATTACTGCTTAAAAGCTAAAAGAATAATGATATCATTCAAGATAAATAGAAAAAGCCTTTTCATGGCCAAAAGAAAAAGCAATTTCCAAAATTTCTGTAGAACATTTTGCTTTCCAGCTGTGGCTCTTTTGCTGTTAAACGCCACTGAATAGCATTTCCATTCAAAAGGGGCATCTGCAATGTACATTAAGGCTTTCCAAAATTAGGAAACAGTAGCCACCAGGTGCAAGTGTGGAATGAGTCAAGCATGAGAGCATCAGGGTGCCTGAATAATGCCTAAAAAGATCATGAGCATTGACCTCCTCGTCAGAAGAGGAGAGCTGATAGTGACCTGAGGATGTTTTTAGCTCACACCACTGGTTCCTCCTAAGCTCATTCCCCCAGCTTTCAGGTTAAGCACTTTGTCAGACTGCAACTCCCAAAAATCAGCTCTTTTTGGACCACAAACCCCAGAGCAATTGAAATTATCCTCTAAGATGAGGCATTCTGGACCCTCCCTTCCTCCAGCCTACCCACCACAGCCCCCTTTGCTCCCCAGCTCCTGCAGTGCCCCAGCACATCCAGCCACAAGGAGCCTGGCCCCGTGCAAGCAGCATTTTTTCACAGGCTCTTCCTCTGGTTTGATACATTTGTTGTTTGAACAGGCAAATGCAATCTGTTTTGACAGGAGAGTGAAGTGAACTGAGTGTGTGCACATGAAGAGCGATTGTTTATTCCCCTGATCCAGCTCCTGCCAGTGGGATTTTTACTGTGGGGGTGGAATCAAGGCATCTACATCCTGAAATGAGAATAATTCTCTGGAATAGTGTTTTAGGGTATTTTGGCACTGTATTCTGATACCCATAGCAACCTTCACAGAAAATTGAGCTGGACATTGCAATGGAAACATAACAACATCTACAACTTAACTCACAACCCAAATTTCCCAGAAGAAGCCACAGCTCATTACCACACCTACAGAACCACTCTTGAAAGAGAGCACAGAGCTGACTCTTGTTCTTTCTGTTCCTCTCTCACTGACAGCCAGACCTGGTGCTCAACAAAAGGATGCTGCTGTGAGAAAACAGCTAAGGAAAAAAAAAACCAGTTCTTTTCAGAATTGACTTAAAGCAGTAAATATATTGAGTAACGAAGAAGTTTGGATAAAATTAAGAAGTATCACTGCAAACAAGATTTTTCTTTCCCACCAGGTTAATGATGTCTCTGTCACTTATGTCTTATCAAATCAATCTCATTTAATAAATGAATGTCTACTTTGTTTTATCAATAACTGTTTTTTATCCCAATGTTCTATCCTAGTATCAAAACAAGATGCAGATACTTAATGTGATTTATTTTACCAAAAACACTTGGTCCTAACTATAATAATTTTGTTACCTTTGAGGTAAATTTTTTCAGACAATTTGATCAAGATTTTAACACTACTCCAAAGTGTTTTAGAATCCAACACACTGGCTTGTAGCACTTGAGTTTTCCACTAGAGTAAACGAGGCCATTATTCACATGCTTAAAATTGGGCATATGCTCAAGTGCTTTGCCTTTGGGATAAAGAGCCCATTTGGGACTATTCAGTACTTAGCTCTGATAAAATCCATCAGTCTTGCTTAGATGATTAAAACAAAAGCATCTTTTTCAAAACTTCCAACAGATGTTTTCATAAATTTTAACATACTTCTTTTCCCTGTCTCATTCGTTTCCAGTACAAGTATTCCCTTAAAAGCTGCATGAGGGAATCTGTAAACTTAATGGAGGAAATTTATTTGGATAGAAAGACATCTAAGGAAAGCAGAGCAGCCCTTGCAATGATCTCTGGCCAAACTCTGCACCCGTTAACTTTCTTTATGCCTTTCCCCACTGCCAGATGTATCTGTGCAAATGAGACTTTCCAAAGTAACTGTTGTCTTATCTGAATCCCACAAAATTCTTTCTGATGGACTCTGAGCAGGGTTTTTAACAAACCAAGTGAGTGTGGAACTGCTTGCTCCATATGCCTGAAGTATATTCTTTCCTCTGCCCGCCCCATTTCATTCTGTCGACAACATGCATTTTGTCAAACCTCTTACTGCAAATCATTCAGTCAATGAAACCGAAAGACATTTCAGCACATTTTTATCAACAGAATGTAATTTTGTGCAAATCATGCTGTCAACAGGAAGGAATGCCAAAAGAAAAGCGAAAGAACCCAAACTCATTTTGTCCACAAAAAATAAATTACAGTTTGCTTTTATTTTGCAGACAAAATGGAAATAGAAAAATTTCCCCATCTGGGGACGAAGTTGAGATTGATCTCTTAATTTAGGAGACCAAATGGTGATTGATAGAAAAATACTAACACTATGAAGGACAGCTGAGATGCTAAGTCAGAAGAATTTTTCCAGCACTGGACACTTCCCACTGTTTTTGTTGCATCAGTGGAATGCCACCTGAGATACTCAATTCCATTGCAGCAAAATACTCAGTGATGGGCTCAAATACAAGGAGGCAGTCTGAGCTGAAGAAAACCATGGGTGCTGTTCCGTCTTGCAGCTGATGAATGCTCGTGTTGCTCTGCAGGTGGTGTGGTCACCAAGGCTCCCCACAGCTTTGTGCCATAGCTGCAGCCACCTTCGGTTTTTCGCCACTGTGGTGCTTCCCTCCCTTCTGCTGCTTTGAGTTTTGCTGTTGTTATTACCAAACTTGCTCTTTCAGCTATTGTCTCTGCCCCTCAGGTCCCAGACTGCCTGGCAGGCCGATGGCTGGCACCCTGTGGCACAGCCTGGTGGGCACTAAAGCTCTGCAGGACAAAGCAAAGCCTGGATTCACTGCCTTGCAATTGCTCTCCATCGCAGCACTGGAACCAGTTTCTACCTCCCAAAAACTAAAGGGCCTTTTTTACTGGTCTACACTGGATTCCTGCCTGGACCTCTGTTAATGCCCAGCAAAACCCAACTAGGCAAAACGCCTAGCTTCTCTAAAGATGGAGTGAAAATTGGCACCTGGGAGAAGGAGGTTACAGGAGGACATTAAAACATTTGTTTTCCTGCACCTACCCAGGTTTAATTCAAGGTGTGCTCAGCTGATTATGATTATAAGGTTATCTTTTTATACGGGTGGCTGCTCAATTCTCTTTAATGCTTTGATACTATTTTTCTACGGACTGGAGTTATTGCTTAATATGGTAAAAAACCACAATAACCTTCCTGGGGTTTTTGGATAATTTCACTGTGTTTTCAGATCACCTTATCCCTTCCAGTTCTTCAGTGAATTGTTCAAATAAGGCCTTGGAGAACTGACAGTCCCAAAGAGTTTGTATGGTGCTAGAGGAGCAGAGACATTGGCTGTTACCCAGCATTTTAGAAATCAGAATGAGACTTACCACATACCATTTTGGTACACACTGTGGGGGACCACAGATCATTTTCTCCATCAGTCCCCAGTCTTTACTGGGGAAAACGATGCTCCAGCCAAATTCCCCAGGCCCTGCTCATCCACTAGAGAGGGATGCAGGGAGAGAAGGTACGCACTGTGCAGCATTAAAAATGTAACCGCTTCGAGCCGCGGGCCAATGCACTGACACCAAAAGCTGGCAGCAAATATGTCAGAGGGATCACGAAGTTGGCATCAGAGGGTTTCAGCTAATACAAGAGATTATTTTCAGGCCCTCACTGCGTGCCAAGCACAACACAAAGCTGGCCTCAGAGAGAGCACTTCTGCTGGAGCCGTGGGGGGTGGCAGCGGAGCGGAGCAGGCGCTCGGGGAGAAACCTGGCCCAGGTTTTTATCTGGGACAGCACTGGGGCTCAGCAGGAAACAGCTACTTCTTGGCCGTGTGTCACTGCTGTGTGTCCAAGCCAGTGCCTATTTGCAGTGGCCTGCCTGAAGTGCCTCTGGGGTGGGTCACTTTTCTGAGCTTTCTTGTTGCCTTCACACAGCGTTGGGAGAGGGAGCCGGTGCATCCCTTTGGCTGCTCAAGTGGATTTCAGGTTTGAAAACCATCATTTTTATCAACATCAAGGACCTCCTCCTGTTTAATCCTTACCTGCCTTCCTGCCCAAAGTAGCCCCAAAGGCAAGAAAGCATTCATTAAAGTCATAGTGTCACTTTAAAGGTGATAGATAGCTTCAGTGGGAAGAAGTATCCTGAGGAATGAAAAATTAATTTCATGCCATTTTTCTGTGCACTTCTCACGATATCTTCGTGACATTTTGGTTGTGCTGACAGTGCTGTGTATTGAAGGTAGGGCTCTTATCTGTGAGGAAGAGAGAGCAAGCACTGCAAAATATTTACTTGGTGGGGATGGACGGAAATTTCCCTTCTTTTAAAAGCTGTTATGTCAAACTTTTCTGACATGACATGGCTTCACCCTGGTGAGTTCTGCTGGTATATGGCTCAAGGTTTTTGCATAAGCATGGAGAACAGAGACTGAAAACTGTGCATCCTTCTTCCCCCAAGACTTTGTACTGTGGCACTCAGAACCAAGGTCTTGCAATTAACCTGTTTTTTCTTTGTATGTTGGCTTCAGCTTGCACAAATTCACATTGGACACGTTGTCCCTGCTGTGTCCAACCAACCCCACCTTTCCAATAGAACTTTGAACAAAAGAGAGGAAATGAAGACCTGGGAATTTCCATTTTTTCATGGCTGATTTCTTGTTTGCATGTTACACAATTAACTCCCAAGGAAAGATGGAAATCTTACATCAATGTGAAATGAGAGTGCTCAGCTGCAGGACACCTGGAAATCAAATCAGTAATTACTAACACAGAGGTAGATTGTAAATTCCCTGCTGGAATTCACCCACATCTTCATTCAACAGCAACAATAAAGTGATGGCAGTGGTGAGCAGAATCAAATATTTAGATCGCAACCTGTTGCTTGCCGATTATTCTGCCAAATGCAGCCCATCAGCATGTTTAATTCAGAGAGAAAAATAGAGCAGAGGACAGGATAAAATTAGGGAGAGGATTTGAGTGGTTACTCCATGGCTCAGCAGCAGCTGCTGCTGCAGAAGGCTTGTGCACATTGAAGGCAGTCAGAGCAGCACCTGCACTGGTTCTCCCTTCATCTCAGGGGAGTGGAGGGGGAGAACAAGCTGCCTGTTCAATCAATATCCTGCCTTCTCCACCCAAGCAGCTTGCTGGGGCTCACCTTGGTTCATGGAGATGGTTGCAAGACTCCTGGGATAAAGCTGGGCATGGGATAAACAGGCACAGCTGACCTGCTCCAGGTTAACCTCCTGCACACACCAAAAACTCTGAGTTCCAAAGGAGTGACAGAGCTGTGGAGAGGTGAGTGGGAGTACCCTGAGGGTCACCTGGTGAAGTTTGGCTCCCACCCCTTCTGCCAAAAAAGGTGATTTGTTTTGAAATGCTGAGCTCCTGCTAATAGGAACCTGGAAACCCGGCCAGTTGTTTTAAAATGGCAACAGCCAGCTCGTGACAATTCCTCACAGAAGGAAGGAGCAGTTCAGATTGAAGGGACATCAGGAGATTTCTGCTCCAGCCTCCTGCTCAGAGCAGGAAAAACACTGAATTCATCTCAGGTTGCCCAAGGCTTTGTCCAGCCCAACACTCCAAATGCAGCCTCCCTGTGAAACTTCTGATATAGACAGGTCTTATGGTGAATCATTATCTCTTTTTTAAACTTTTTTGTTAGTTGGAACCCTCCCTCCTTCAATTTATCACCGTTATCTCTCATGCCCCCCTATTAACCTCTCTCTCACTTAGGGCTGATTTTCTTGCATTTATGTTATGTGATAGAAGCTTTCAGTAAAGGGAGTCACTCAACATGCCTCAGTAAATGTAAGTGCATTTCAGGGAAGCAAAAATACAATTTTCAGGCAGACGTATTGGTTATGCAGCCAATTAATTTATCGTGGCATTATGGGGGAGTCTTGTCCCATGAATCCAAAGCAATTCTCTGTGTTCTGCTCTGTATCAAGAATCTACAAACCCTCTAAATGTCTAACATTTAAAAAATATATATATATAACTTCCAACATGCAGAAGTAGAAAATGTTCACAGGCTTTGATGTTGGCACCTTGCATTGCTGTGTTTTGGGGGATTTTTGCCATCATAAAATCCGTTCAGCTAATCACTGTTCTCGATACAGAACTTTCTTCATTTGGACTGCAGCTCAGAGGAAAACAGTCCTTGCTTTAATTCCTGTCCCAAAATACCTGCCACTGAATTCAGAGATGAACTTCATACCTTTTTTTGCTAAAAGAGGAGTTCAGTTCCCTCATGCTCCCTGGATCCAGACCTGACGTCACATCAGTCTTGGCAATCTACAAAAATACCCCAGTGACTTCCAGCCCAAAAACCACTTGTATGTTAAATTATTTCTTCAAAAAGCAGATCTGGAGCAGGTATCTGCAAGGCTAGGGAAATCTGCAGAGCCTGGCCTCTCTGCTTCTCTGGAACAGCTGGCATTCCAGGAAAGATGCCAACAAAGGACTCTGGGGTGATTTCTGCCAAGCTGAGTTTTTAATTTGTGTAGTTACACGACTGAATGCAATGTAAATCTTTACAGTTCAAAAAATGAGTAAAGAAAACTAAATTTTACCAAAATCTACAAGATTTAGATGGGGTGCTTTGGCTCCTACTTCCCCTTGCTCAAACACCTTTAAGCCAAACTGGAGAGCAGTAGAAGCAAATTGGAAACCGAGGTGTTTTACCCTAAAGAGTATTAGCAGGGACCGATAATGTTCCCACATCATTTGTAGCCAGGATAAAATCCTGGGACTCTGCTTCCCCAGGTGAGAAATCCTGAGAACCTGGAGTGAGGGCTGTGGAAAGGGATGGGCCCTTCCAGCTCAGCAGCCACAATGGGTTATTCCTTAGAACAGAGCCAGTGAAAAACCTTTTGACAACAGTGCCCAAATGCACTTAGAATTTCTCATCACCTCCATTTCATGCTTTCCTCAAGTTCTTTTGCTCCGTGGTGCTGATCACTGCTGCCTGTGCCCAGGATGCCTTGTGCGTGTTTGGGGTGTGCTCTGAGCTTTACACCTGCTTTCAGAAGATGGTGCCCACCTTTCCCTGCAGGAGGCACTGCCAGTTCCCCTACAGAGCCAGCAAGCTCCCAGGCACAGCTATTTTAATGAGCAGGAGTCAGGCTCTCCTCCAGTCCAGGCTGCCTCCTCCAGCACTCCTCAAAGGCTCTCACTTTGCATCTGAATTGCACTGGCTTTGAATGCATGCAGCAGATTTACACCTGCTTGTGAAGCCAGCCAAGAACATTTTGAAAGTACCTGGCCTATAATTTTGGCCACTCTTTGCCCGCTGTGCATTTCCCTGGTACATAGAATGAACTCATTCACTTCAGCTATTTGGATACACTCCTCTCTTTTCCAAAACTGCCTGGTCTATTTTAGCATAGCTTTCAAGAACATCCCTTAATACAGAGAGTCACTGAGAGCACAGCACCAGCAAAGCACCTGACAACCAGCTGCATTGCTCCAAAACTGATTTACTACAAGGGGATTTGTGGAAAAAGGGATTTAACACGCCTGCTCTTCCAGGATAAATGACAGTGCAAAGCTGCTCTGCTTTCCGGTTTGTTTGACTTACCCGTTTTACATGGCACGTGTCCCCGCAGGAATTCATTAAAACACACCAACAATTACAGTATGGAAAGAGATGTTGTGGCCTGTTGCCTTCAGCCAGGCTTTGGTTGAACTCCAAGGCTGACAGTGCCACACACTTGATGTGATGGCCTCTGGAAGTCATTTGGCTTCCAGGAATGGACTTGTCCAGGTGAAAAGTGGCCTCAGCCCCCTCTCCTCTCCTCAGCAGCCCAGGACTGCCAGCACACGCAGCTAGGTCAAGAAAAATCCTTGTCCCAGGGGCACGTTAATTAATTAATTTGCCTGGACGATGGCATTCTGTAGATGCTGCACTCTGTCTAATTGCCAGGGACTGTAATAGGTCCCGAGTGCATTTTATTCACTACAAGAGCGATGCTGCACAGGCAGAACCATCCCTGGGCTCTCAGAGTGCTGCATGATTACCGTGGCAAAAGCCTGTGTGATGGCAGGAGCCCTTTGAAGGCAGCAGTTGGCTCAGCCCTCAGATATCAAAGGTTTGTTCTGGTTGCTGCAGTGTGCAAAGCTTTCTGCTGCAGCTTCTCCGGGTTAACCTCTGCCTTACATTAAAGGTGGCAACAAAAACATCAAGGCCCTAATGGCGAAAGGAGAATTTTGGAGAAACTCATCACCATGTGTCCAGAAATATTCCAGGCAGGATCCTGATGCTTGGGAAAATCTGAGGATGGAGATGTGAGACTGATTCTTTCTGGGGCTGTTCCTCCAGCTCAGCCTGCATTATCATTTAAGAAACCATGTGGAAGAGACTGGAGAGCACACACCCAGCAAAACTGAAATTCAAAAGCGAGGTAAGAAAGAGCGGGGATGAAGGTCAGCGTTTCTTTGAGGAGAAGGCAGAAAGGAGCAGGCACTACCTGCTGCAGCTGTTTGGAGATGAGGGCTTGTCTATCCCACACTGTGTGCCAGTGAGTCTCAAATGGAGGCAAAAAGAACCATCTGTCAAATCTCTTGGAGCACCACTCCCACCTTTGCAGTGCTCCAGGCACCTAGCTCACATCCTCTGCATGTCTCTGTGCAGGAGTCCAAGGGTACAAAACACAAAAACCCCCAAAGCAGCAGCACCGTGGAAACTGCAAGGGGCTTGCTGAAACTAGCAGGGAACGTCTGCTGCAGGAAGGGAAGGATGAAAATGTGGGGAAAAGGGAATTGCAGTGGCATATGGAGAGCTGTGACAGTGTGGGAAACGGGGCTGAAGTCGCAGGGTGGTGGAAGGGTGTGCAGAGGGAGGTGTTTCAGGACAGGCTGCTGAGAAGCAGAGCTGTGGGGCTGTAAGAGAAGAGCCATGGCTGGAGCCACAGCAAGGAAAAGTGTCCCCTGAGGCCTCCTGCAGGACCCAAGGACCAGAGCAAAGCCCAGAGCAGCACCTGAGCTTGCCTGGAGGCAGTGACACCTGCTCCATCAGTCAGGCTGGTTTGTCACATACAGACAAGTTTCCTGTGTGCTCCGAAGGGCTTTGGTGACACGGCGACATCGTGCAGCCTGAGAGAGCTGTGCAGGTGTCCATTCAGTCCTTACCCAAACATGCCCCACTTCTGTGGCAAGCACCCACAGCTGCCTCAGCTGGGGACCTGTGCTAAGCTCCCCTTGGATGTCTGACACCCCTGGTCCCCACCCCACTGCCCCCATCCACCCAGCTCATCCCACTGCTCCTGTGGAGAACAAGCCGTGGGGTTTTGCACAGAGGAGCTCCCTGGAGAAACACAGGTGTGGAGCTGGAGTCTTAGATGCAACGTAGAGATACGAAATAAAAAAATAAAGCAAAGTCTGCAGTGCTTTCTCCGTTCTTTCTGTCGTTCTCATTTCCTGTTGCTATGCCATTCCCCAGGCAAGTACAAAAGGAACAGCTTCCTCAGCCACAAAAATGAGATTGCTCAAAGAGCCCCTCTGTCTTCTCATATTTATTGTGATAGGCAGTGTTAGAAGTGTTTGACAACAACTCAATTATTCGCAATGAATAGAGGCAGGGTAGGCAGGCAATTATCCACTTTACCCATGTGAGAGACACCCATATTCAAAATCCACATTCAGAGAGATTCACATTATTTCCAAACCCTTTTGCATATTTTTAATTACCAGCTTCCATTTAGCTGGATGGTTATGACTCCAATCAGTGTGCTTTGGAAGGGCTGAGCACTTGGGCTGAAGCCAGGCTGGCTTTGTCTCATTCACATCAGCACTCTAATGTGAGCATTTTGGGTTAGATTTTGAGAAGCAGCCTCCAGAATGATGCACATCAGTAGAAAAACATGATTAAAAATTTTAATCAAAATACAAGAAATGAGAAGCGTTTGCTTAAATACAGATTTCAACAAGGTAAAAAGATTATATTAAAAAAAATCAAATTACATGGATAATTTCTATCAGATTAGACTTTCTTGAATATTTAGATTTTTTCAGAGCCTACTTTCTAATCCAATGTTTTTACGTAAATGTTTTTACTTAATATTTGGCATATTTCTCTTCATATTTTGAGAAACCTAAACTTTTCTTTCTGAAAGAAATATTTCTAAGGGTTTGATTTTATTTACAAAGTGGGAGCATCTCACAACTGCTGAAAACCTAGATTCTACCCCTTTGGAGTACATATATGTCATTCTGTATTATTTGGTCCCAAACATGATGGCAGAAAAAAAAAAAAAGGTGAAATGCAGCTTAGGCTGTGGGATTGTTCACTTTTAAGATCTGGAACTGGATTTTTACATTCACTGCTGTGTGTGTTAGCAGAGTATTCTGGCTATAGGAATCCATATTTCCCTGTGTGAAAGTTTCAGGATTATTGTTAACTCTTCAGCTGCTGGAAGCATGGCACTAGATAGGATTCACACTTCTTTTAAAGAAAACCTTAAACTGAATTAAGTATTAGTTAAACTATTATTTAAGTGCTCTTGTACCTTCACTCAAAATTTTTAAGGTGCAACTTTTCAATGTCAGTGCCATCATTTTAATAAAGGTATTCCTGAGGAATAACAAGGACCCATGGTGTTTTTCATAGCTTCTTTAACTTTTCACCATACCCAATTCAAACTCAAAGCAATTCCAAGTGCTGCCACATCCCAGAGCAGCCAGGCCTCCAGCACACAGGTTGATCCTGAATGCACCAACCCAGCTTCAGCTTTGCCAGCTGGGAAGATTGGGACAAAGGAGAAAAAGGATGAAGAGCAAAGGCTTCCCATTGCTGCCTCTCCAGAATATTGTTTGAGGCTCTACACAAACTGACAAATTCAGTGAATTCTCAGCTTCCATCCTTCTCCTCCTTTCCAATTTTATTGGATTCTCCTCATCAATATTCCTCAATATATTGGCTGTGAGCTGGACAAAGAGTTCATCATGCCTGGACCCCACCAGGGTCCCAGGACAAGGACATCTCCCTCATTCTTGTAGGATGCCCCATATTTCTCATCACCACCAGCTGTCCAAGGTGCAAACCCCCAGTTCCTGGCTCAGGCTGGGCTGAGCTGCAGCCAGGATTGCTGCAGAAATTGGGAGGAAAACTATGCAGGAGAATGCCAGTAAAAAAAAGAAAAAAAAAAAAAAAAAAAAGCAGAACTGCTGGGAATTTTTCTTTTTCATTCCTATAGCAATATGTCCTTAAGGACATATCTGCTGTCAAATGTGACATTGCCTTGTCTGTGTGGCACCACGTTGTGATTTCCCTGTGTGTGCTTCAGGTTCTGCAGCACTGCAGCTCTTTATGGTAGGAGAGGCAAAGCTCCCTCGAGCCAATGGGCCTTGGATCAGCTCTTAAAAGTTTCAGGGCTGTGACTATTATTTAATTTTTATATTTTCCTTCTCGTTCTCCCAGAACATCAATAAGAAAACTTGTTCAGGGAAATCGGGGTCTGTATTTGCATATTTATGCAGTAACATTAAGGGTAACGTTGGCTCATGTTTTACAGTGTGTTTGTTTTCATTGTGCAGATTTCATCTGCTCAGGGGGATCAGTTATTTGACCTATATTAATATTTAATGGTACAAATACTTAAAATAAAAGTCCAGGCACAGCCAAGGCTTTTGGCAACTCTGCTTTAAACAGCCACCCTTCATTAAAATCTGGCTCTGCTTGAAAGGTTTTGATTTCTTGCAGGGATTGAAAAAAGGAGCAGTACTTTTGATGGCTGCTTCATGACTGTTGGAATATTTTCTTGCTTAATATTGTTGTACATCAAGTCTGCATTGTAAAGGACTTTTGTACAGTTCCTTGTTTATGGAGCAGAGAAGATCTGCAGAAAAATGAAAGAGAAAAATCTCAGTTGGAATAATAAAATCGATCATTTTATCAAAGCAATGTCTGTTTTTGCTTTGCAGTCAGGCTAGACCAGTTTTCAGCATGGGCAGTTACTGACAATGTAATAAAATGTTGTTTCTCTCTTTCTTGTTTCCCCAAACTAGTATCTTCTCAAGATTTTCAGTAAGGACTGTAAAAAAAATATTATTCAGCTAACTCCGTTGTCTTCCAAACCAAGGTTCTCCTGGGTTACCATAATCTCAATTTCAACCAAAAAGCAGTCTCTTCTGGCATGCCTGTAAAAGAAAATTTAGCATATGAAAAGGATAGGAGACTCTGGGTGTTAGGATAAATTATCTGTATGGTACAGTCCAGACTATCGGGGGTTTTTGTTTGTTTTGTTGGGGTTTTTTTTGCTTTAAAGCAGCATGACAGCAAGTGAATGGCTCACTCTGGATTTTCAGTAATCCAGCATATCTCAGTTTGCCTTTCACTGCATGCACAGGGAAAAATATCCTTGTGTCTACCTTTCATGAACAAAATGCACACTTTTGCCTCAGGCTAGGGATGTGTCAAGCAGCAAAGGAAAAAACACAAACCAAGACTCTCAAGAAAGAAAAACAATCTTTAGAAACACACTCAGGGTAACTATATAAGAATCCTGAAAACATATAACATAAAACTATATAAGAATCCTGAAAGCTGACGACATAAAGAAGGAAAAAAAACCAAACTCAGAGCAAATGTGCAATCACCTTGGATATGATGCAGTCAAAAAGCAGACAAAGGCTTTATACAAACTAATGAATTGATTTAAGGCTCCACTGGGTGATATACAATGACATATTATTTATGTAACCTGTAGTTTACTGTTCACATAGTAATTTCCACCTCCCACCCTGTCAAATAGAAGAAACTTTTTCACCTTAAATCTTAGATGATGATGAGACCAAATAGCAGGAGAGGATGTATAAATGAAAGTAATTTAGTGAAGAAGGCTTGACTGACATGAAAACACAATAAAAGTTATGATAATGTTAGGGATATCAAAGTGAAAGCCAGGTGGGCAGACGAGAATAGGCAAGTTCCCAAGTCAATCTGAAAGGAGTTCTTCAACACTGGGGAAAATCCAGCCATTTATTTTCCAGCTTATCACTCCATGGGTCAAAAACTATGTATTAAATTTGGAGCACAAAGACCTGCCTTGTCTAACAATTGTACTTACTGTAGACACGGGCAGGGACGGGGGGAAGAAGATTTTCAAAAGCTCAACACATACTTTAGAGAAGATGATTTGGGGTTTTCTCTCTAAAAAACAGACCAGTTGAATCTCACCTTTCCTACTCTTCAGGAAGTTGTATATTTAAATGCCTTTTCCCAGTGTTTTTGATTACTTCTTGTTGGGGCAAGGTTTCCACTATTTCTCAGTAGTCACAACTTCTGCTGAGGAAACAGCCTGGCCCCCTGAAAGCGTTCCCACGTGGGATTGCTAGACCTGCATTTTCAGAATAACTGAAGACATGAAGCTCTGAAAATTATCTGAAGCTGTGAAAATTATCTCTGAAATTATCAGGCTGCCTGCCCAGCCCTTGGAGGGTGTGTGGCTTAGCCCAGCAGCCCAGTTTGTCTTCAGCTGCAGAGATGCAGTTCGGATAAGGCCCTTGCAGACCGTAAGTGACTAAAATCCAGCAGATCAGTTCCCAAAATCAGGATGCTGCCAGCTTGCAGAGGAGCCAGGCTGCACCAGTGATGGGTGCCAGGAACAGAGGGCTGACAGGTTGGGGTCCCACTGCCAGTGCTGTTCCCTGAGGATTCCCTTGCAGCCCAACAGGAACTGAGCTGTACAGAGACCAGCAGCAGCTGCCAGCCCACAGAGATTTGGCTACTGGGTTTGTAAAGCACTGACACACAGTTATACATAGAAGGGTCTTGCTCTTTCTCAGATGGGCTTGGCAGATGTTTAGGCATTTTTAAATAACAACAGAAAATAAGCAAACACTCCAAAAACCCTTGGGCACTTCAGTTGTTTGAAGGATCCTACACTTCATTAACATTCCTTGTCCTTCCTGATGGATTCACTGATGGTTCTGTCTTGGGTCATCCCTGCAAAAAGATAAAAAACCCAGCCTGTGAAGAGAGATGTTTGCTTGAATCTCTTTCCATTTCAAGTCTCCATCTCCCCAGACAAAAACCAGAAAGCCCTGATGAAAATGAAATAAATAATGTCCCTGCTGAGAATTAAGTAAATAACAGTCCCGGTGATTAACTCCTCTCCTTGAGAGCACGGTCAGGTGCTCTGATCACTGGACCAAGCCCTTCCAGCTTAACCCTGCCAAGCTGGAAGCACAGAGGGGATTTATTTCATACTCAGGGAGGAAAAAAAAGCGCGAGACATTGTTCTCAGGGACAGAAAGGGCACGAAGATTTCTATTCTGAACCTGCTATTTTTGGGATCAGTCCAGTGAGTCAGCGGAGAGCCCCTCCGTGTGCTGACACGGAGGAAATCCCGGCTCTGAGTGCTGCTTCCGAGCTGCTCTGAGCTCAGCTGGGAACAATGCAACAAGCCACGGGCGTGGGGGGGTGGGTCATGGATGGAGGGATGGATGGATGGAGGGAGGGAAGGACGGATGGATGGACGGACGGACGGACGGATGGATGGATGGATGGATGGACGGACAGCAGGACAGTGCAGCTGATGGAGCAGCAAGGAACATGACAGGAGCAGAGGGGGCATCACCCTGTGAATCATCTGACACTACAACCAAAGTGTAAATCCACCAGGTTTCCTTCCGGGTACCAGTAGGAAGGGGAAATATCACTGTAACAGGGAGAAGGGTTTCACTTTCCAGCATCCACTTCCTCAAGAGGGTACTGGGTAACTAAAGATAACTAAAGCTTGCCAACAGGTTGGCAGCATTCAGAGTCTCTAGTCTAGGACATCTAATTTTGTCTCCTTAAGCAACCCCCTCTGAGGATGTCCATTTAGCTATTCTGAATTGCCCCCAAAAAATGTTATTACCTGATGAACAGACCTGCGGCTCTATTCACATCTATTTATCCTAGTTTCCTCAGTCTTATTTTGAATATTTTTAATGCCTTCTGGCTTCTGGGCAATATTCTCTGTTGTGGTGATGACTGGGTCCATTTCGTCATGTGGTTCATTCTCAGCACCTCAACCAGCTGACCTTCATCTTGAATAAAGAAACACAAGCTCTGGGGACCAGACTGGTCTGTGGACCAGCAGGTTCTGACACCACTGGCTTCTCATCCACAGCTTAACAAGGCTGAGATCAATCACTAATTCACAAACCTCTTTATGGGCAAGTGCTTGGGCTGAGAAAAGAGCCATGGCCTGTAAACACCGGCAATTCCCCAGTCCCATGAAAGGAGGCACAAACATCCTTCTGATGTTTCTGTTCTGTGTTTGTCAATACAAAACTATCAGACCAATGTCCATGGGAAGAAAAGGCAAGGGAAGTGTAAAAATAGAAGTGATTCATTTTCAGATGCAAATAAATATTTCTGGGGGAAAAAAAATCCCAACATTATTTATCCATCCAACTCAGCTTGAATCCCTAAAATCAAAATACAGTTATGGGAATGTTGAGGGGAAATAGGACAAGGTAAAAAAGAGATACCTTGTTGAGGCTATTTAATTGAAAAGCAGGTTCCACCTGCATCCTTGTAGCTAAAATGAGTTTATTCCTGCTTTTTCACCAACTGATGGAGCTCTTTACTGAGCAGTGTCTAGCAGGGATCAAGGTGATACTATATCTCTTTAGAGAGGCAGCCCTTTCCAAGGATCTGTTAGTGTCATGACTTGCCAATGATGTATTGCTCTAAAAATGGTGTCTTCTACAAAAGAACAGGTCCTGGAGCAGATTTACCCCTAATTACAGGAAGGAAGGAACAGGAGAGGTATGCAGATACCAGAAGATTCATCTTGCCAAAATAGAAAGTGTGTTGCTGCAAGCTGGAGAATTTAAATGGTGATGCTTTGGGAAGAGTCCCATGCTAAACAAATACCTCCTCTGCAATAATCAAGAATTAGGCTGGAAAAATGCAGATATCCGAAACCATAATGTATGTGGCTTTTTAGATAAGACATTTACTTCCAGCCAGAGAGACTCAAAATACCTTTTTACTTCATCTTCTAATATAGCACAGCGTCTCACATTGAATCTATGACTCAGTATCGTACAATCACATCCTGGTTTTATTAGGTAATTAGTCCTAAGGAGCAACTGGAGAAGTCCCACCACCCTCTGGTACTTCTCAGGTTTCCTGCATTTGTCACCTGAAGATGATTATTTGCCATCCTGTGCTACTGCTAATGATCATTATTTTTTATACCAGACATTTGCATTGGGTTGCTGTGTCAGTCTAATAACCACGGTGTCCCCATACATGAGACACAAGGGTGCACAACTGAGAGGGTTTTACACATTTTCTCCATTTCACAGCATAAGACTTATAAAATGGTTGAAATCATTCTACAGCCTTAGACAAGTCATTTAAATTAGTAGCAAGCCAAGGGGGAAAAAAACAAGCAAACAGTCTAAGTCTCTGTTCCCACTCTAACCAGAGAACAACAGAAATGTACCTCTGTACTGGTTCATTATTGTCTATCACATAACCACCAGTACATTGTCTTTGAGAGCTGAGCATAGAAGGGATTAAGTTACTAAATGCTCTTATCATAAAACAGATATTGCAGTCCTCAGGTTTCCTCTGTTAATCTGTTTGTTTTGTTGTATCTGGAGCATAAAAAAATGTGGGAGTATGAAACATTTATCTGTTAATTAACAATTATAAAACAGTAATGGAGCTTGTGTGTTTTAAAATATGTGAGACAATGTTTGATTTTATGCTTCGTTTGGAAATATTGTAAGGATTGAGGTATATTCTATAAATAATTTAAAACAATATAGGAAGAGATAGGTGTAATCAAATGAAAGAGACAAAAGTCTGTGCTGAAAGTTATGACCTTCTCAGCAAAGCTGGGTGTGTTTGTATAAGCACAAATGTCTGGGTGCCAACTTCAGCATTAGGACTTGCTTAATTCATTTAAACGTATGCAAATGAATACAGGGTGTCAGGCTATGCCAGTTAATTGCACAATGAGTTGCATTTGTCAGCAAAATTTCCTTGCACTACCCTTCCCCTGCTCCACTGATAACAGATATTTTTGTCCTTTCTGTACACAGGGGGCTGGAGCATTTCAGGCGTCTCAGTGCTTACCTGATGGGGTGCAACCATCGTCATCATGGGGGGAAAATGCAGAATAAATCGGTCTGCAGAGTGATTTTGACTGACACGAGGTGGGATCATACATCTGAAGTTTAACCTGGCAGAGTTTCTGTCCCTTCTGAGCCATAAACCCCTGTCAGCTTCATGCTGCAAAGCAACAGCCGACAGAAATCGCCACGCTGAAAAATTTACTCTGAGCCAGCAGGAAATTGAGCCATTTGCAAGTGTGCACGCCAGGGAGAAGCTGAAAGGAGAGGCCACGTTCAGAGGAGGATTTCTGTGTCCTGATTTCATTGAGAGCAGGATTGCACTGGTAGGGGAAAGGCGAGTCCTGCAATGCTTCCAGCTGCGGCTGGAGAGGGAGGAGACGGGGCTGCAGAGGGATAAAACAGCAGCAGAGAAGCCCTTTCTTGGTGAAGGGGTATCCCCTGCCCTTTACCATCAAGCTGGATCCGTGGTTTTATTTATTGCTGTCAGGTGGTAGATTATACCTGAGAAGCAGCCTTTAAGATTCTCTTCCCAAGCACTCACAGAGGACAAGTAAATATGGAATAGAACTGTAACAGCACATTTTCTAAATCTGAGGAGAGGAATGCCCAAGTGCAACTGTGCTTTTCATCCTGGAAAAGAAAAAAACTGGGGACACAAAGAGGATTCAAGAAAGCCATGGGTGGCCTGGACCTCAAAAGTGACGGCAAACTCTCTTAATCTCACTCAGCTTGGCTCACAGCAAGACATGGGCTCACTGACATAGGCAGCTCTGCTGTGAGGTTCTTGTTTTCTCTGTAATCTCATCCTTATTTGTTGTGAGACAGGACTTCTGCAATGCTTCCTTGTCTCTATTCCACATTTGGGGCGTTTGTGAAGCACCAAGGGCTTTGTGTCTGAGAAGGGCTCCAGTGAATCTCTTTGAATCACAGAAAAACTCCCTCAGAGTGGAAGGAAGGGCGGGAAAGATGTGAGTGGTCTCTGAGGTGATGAGCTTACTCAAGAGTTTAAAGGGTATGGTGAAGATGCTGAGCTGGCACAAGCAGCAACCTTGGGAGGTAGCAGAAAGACACTGAGGAAGTGAGGTGTCAACCTCCATTATTCCTGAAACTTCCTTCTTTGCCATTCCCTTCATTTCCAGATCCAGCTATCAGTGTGCAAGGTAGCTGAGATGAATTTTCCAAGCGCATGGCCAGATCCTCTCCTGCAGAGAAACAGCAGGCTTTCATGGCAAGCCAGAAGGAGCTGCCCTCCTTGCCATTAGTGCCACCTGAGGATTGAAAGCCCTAGGAGTAAGTCTAGAAGGACGCCAGCCTATTGTTTCAGAAAAAAAGTGCCTGTCATTAAAGCATGGCAGGGCAGTGCTGCCATTATCTCCTGGAGATATTCCTCCCTTCCATCACCACTTCCTTCCTGTCACCACCCTGCCAAGTTCCTGCAGAAGCAGACACTCCTTACAACACCCACTGTGCTCTTGGTGCTACTTGCATTAATCCCAATATTAATTGTCACTATTAACCCCAGGGGGCTTGGGAGGGCAGTCACCAAGCCAAAGCACTGCCAATTACATCTCGCTTCTGCAGGCAGTTTCATGTCCATCCATCAAAGGCAACACAGAGAGACTTTAGGAGGTCAGATGTTACAAAACCATGAAAAGCTTACGTTTCCCTGGAGGACTGTGAGTTCTATTCACCTCCTTGCTCTGCACCTCCTCTCAACTGCCCTGTATCATGGCAACCAGCTCATGGGACTGTGCATTAATAAAAATAAGCTCTGCAACCAGAAATAAGTGAATATTGGACATTTTCCCTAATTTGTGACCCTCAACCTTGAGGGGGTTTTGGGTATTTTTTTCCTGTTCCTGCACATTTTCTCCTGAGGCTCTACCAGGGCTTCAGACCCAAGCAAGCTGGACACAATTTTCGATTAAAAATAGTCAGCTTATTTCTAAAATAGATTCAAACAGATTTATTGTTGTTGTTGTTAAATTGGAGGTTTGGGGGAGTCCTTTGTATGTTGGATCTCAAGTCCAGATTTCCCATTTCATGAACCTTGTGTCCCAATGACATCCCAAGTGTCCTGAGTGTTTCAGCCTGGAGGAGTTTCTGTGGGGAAGCATGTCTGCTTGCTCATCTGAGAGACCCACCAGGGCACATGGGACATCACTGGTACTTCTCTGCAACACACAAGGCTCTGCTGGCAACAAAACTGTGTGTTGCTAGAAACAAAACAAAAAGAGAGACTAAAAAAATAAAGTTAGCCTCGTGGAAGGAAGTTGCTAGTTAAGAACTTGTTTGTTGGAAACAGGTGCTAATCTTTACTGGCTTGGTCCCTGCAGGAGTCACACAGGGTGCCAAAATGTCCCTGAGGTTCTTGTAATGTCATTGCTAGCTGCAGAGAGAGTGAAGTGACTTCTCCTCCCTTCCCTGCCCTGAGAGACACAGAAGAAATAAAGGGGGAATATATCTGGCATGAACTCCTGCCTCGGGGAGCACTGGCTCTATCTGCCATTGCCCATTGCAAACAAGAACAGCAGGAGTTGCAGCTCAGCTGCCAGATTAACCCAACTACAAACTGCTAATACCAGTTCTAACCAAGGTAGGATTTTCTGAGACCTGGCCACGTTACTCATCTCAAAGAAGGGCCTTCTCTCCCTCTGATCTGACACACCTCGCGAGTTCGGCAGCGCTGCCCCACAGTCCTGCCATCCCCAGGGCAGTTCCTGCTGGTGAAAGAGTTTCAGTGAGCTGAAATGCACCCTGGAGCCCCAGCCTACAGGCAGAACAACCAAAGACTCATGGAGCAATAGTGGGACTGGGGAGAGGTTTCAAAAAATTTCTCTGCATCATGCACTGAGGTCACTGAGTTGTATGCGACAGAGGGAACCTTCGGCTTCATGCCAGATTTACTTCCACTCCTTCTATGCAGGTGTTAATAATAATGGCAAGAATTGCACTCCCTTCCTTGTTCCCCCACTGTACCAGTTGAGTCTGATTTTTAGACAGCCTGGCAGCACTCACAGTTACCTTGTGAACAGACCCAGTCTGCAGCTGTGACACAGCAGCTTGAGCATGCGGCACACGCAGCTGTAACAGGCACAGCAGCCGCGTGTCATCCTGCTTCTGGTCTTGGGCAATTAAACATCTGCTTTCCACAGGGAAATAATCTTTGTTGTATAAACCTAAGGGAAAAGGAGCTGGTTTATTTCATTTTTCACACTGTGCGTTTACTCTTCATTAAGACAGATTACAATTAAGGCAGCCCAGCATCACTCAAGCCACTCCTTTCCACCAATAATGAGAAGGGGCAATTTTCAATCACTGGCCACTTTGATTGCCAAACCATCAACCTTTTTACCTGTTTATTCAAAGAGCTACCAGCTCACTTGCAAGCTCCAAACACTCCCATGGTACAATTCACATCCCAGCTTCTTTGACCCACTTCTAATCATTACATTCAAATCATTATTTTTAGAGTAGGCACTTTTGAAAAATAGCCTCTGTGCAAGGCAGAAAAGCCAACGTGAAGTCAGCTTGCAAATACAAACCATCTCACACTCCAGCAATGTCCAAGAGAGGGGCCATAGAATCAGAGAACAGCTGAGGTTGGATGGCACCCCTGGGTATCAGCCAGTCCAATCTGAATGCCTATGGACACCTTGGCTAGTGAATACCATAAATATAAATCTTCAAGGACAAAGCAGAGAGATGTTGCCTAGAATCTCAGCATTTGCAATGGAATTTTGAATCTGAAATGTGATGTGCACTTAGCTACAGACTTCCAGAAAAAAAACAGGATACTCTTTGTAATAATTTGTCCATACAATATATTTGGGTACCCACAGATGAGCCCCGGCCAATCAGGACATAGGAGCCAAGTGCACACAGATATTTATGCCCTATTCTAATACCTTTTTTCTGTTTACTGTTGCAGCAAACCAAATGCAATTTCCCCTGTGTTTACCCAACATGAACACAAATCTGGCCTCTGAACTTCCCTGGTCCATTTTGATCCTTTTTAAACTGCAGCAGCTATCTCAGACAGGCTCCCCCACTCTCCCCATGCTTTCCACTTTTTGCACATTTAGCACATTTCCACTTGCAATTTTCCCAGTTCAATCAAGAGCGTTTTCAAGCAGCTGGGGGTTCACTGATACACACGTGCATTTTACACATTTTGAGACTTCTGTGCCAAGTGAAGAGAAGCAGCAGTTTGGCTCCCCCTGAGCCATCACACGGGGCTGGAGCTGACCCAGGAGGGTGTGTGTGCATGTGTGAAAGGAACAGAGAGCACTAACGAGCTCAGGTTGCATCCAAGACAAAACAGTTACTCATTGCCAGAAGCCAGTGGCTTTGCCTACTTGAGGAATTCCCATCTCTAACCTTTGCAGATAAAAAAAAAACAACCAACCCTGTTGCATTTAGCCAGCCCCTCATCATCCTCTCGTTATCAAACACAAACATCTCTAACAAGTCAACTAAAGCATACAGGGAAATGCAGCATTCCCAGCTCTTAAACCTATCAGTTACAAGCAAAGAGCCAGTGGCTAAACAAATAGAGGAGTAATCTTTCAGAGGAATTGGCTTCCTATCTATTCTGAGAGTGCCTGCAAATTCAACAGTGATTTATTAACCTCTATTGAAGGACAGAGCTGTTAATAAAAGTTCACCTACAAATACCTCAGAAAATGTCAATATCTACCAATGACAAGTTCCTGAGATTCCCATTTAGCCCAAATCAGCACAGCACAGTGCATAAGCTATTGCTCCCATTCAAATAATGTGCCTAAGTCCCGTTGGCTTCTTTTATTTGAAATAAAGACATAGATCCAGAATAAAACAACAGCACTTTTCATGACCGAAGTTCTTGGATTTGGCAACTTCATACAGTTAAAGTCATGCTCAATGTTGCTGGATTAGGAGCAAAGTCAAAAAGTAGAGGTCAAGAAGTAGTAGCCACATTTGCAAAGATCACTCACATATTATGACTTATTTGCATTTGCATAAAAACCCAGGTTTGGGGTATTTTTCATGTCCACTGGGCTAAATTTGATGTCGTTTAAATGAGAGCAGAATCTTGTTTCTTTTCAGTGAAAGTGTAAAGTGTATGATCTCTTAGGATTCAATATTCTGTGTAATTATGCTTTTGTAGAGAGCAGGATGTTGCATGAAGGGCCCTCTTCATTATTTTACAGACTTATTTTTTAATGCCTGAAACATTTTAATAGTGCCGAGGACCACAAAGCTGTTGTGGCAATTAAAAGAAAATAGATTACATTTTTAAGTAAAGTACCAAAAATCATACTGTTCCTGCCTGCCAAAAATAGCAGCTTTGGATTTCTCATAAGAATTTCAGTACTGAAAGGAGGGAAAAAATGTCAGAGCAATCATTCCTCACTCAGGGAATCAGTGAAAAAGCTTAGTGGTCCAGACTGTGCAAGATCCACAGTCCAGATTCCCACCACTGCGTCCCTCCTGTGCTCATTTAGACATGTGCAAAGTAGATGTAAATTTCTCTTGCAGCAGAGAAATATTCCTGCTTTCCCAGTTTCCAGAAGTTTAAATGACAACACCTACTACAGGCCAGGGGAAAATCAGCCCCATAACAGTACTTGTTTAACTGGCACTCCTCAGATCTTTTGCTTTTTCCCAGGAAGAAAAGATCACTGAGATTAGATTTTCTTGTATTATTTCTAATAAATTCTAGTCAACAACACAATGGAAATATGCTAACTAAAACTTTTTGTTAGACTTGTCCACGAGATTAAGAGAAAGGATCCAACTAGAAAAATTAAAGGAAATTTTGAGAATTTGCTATCAAAAATGATTTCAGGTGAATGAAGGATGTTAAATTAGGGGTGAAGCTTTGGTAGAGATTTATAGAGTTAGATTTTCTGGTTGTGACATACAGATCTACAAGAATTCTCATGGTGTTGTATGTGTCCCACATGAGAGTTCCTTAGACTGGTAAATCTATTTTCAATAAAACACAAGGCTTTAACTGTGCATAGTCTAACGAATGCCTGTGCAATAATGATATGAACTCTATCCAATATTTGTGCTGTTTGCAGCATATTGGTAAATATGGGGCAGAATATAAGTCATTTGTCCTAAAGGAGCCCATAATTTAAGACACCTAAGGAATTCCAGTGCTTTGCAAGGCAGTACACGAAGTAACATGCAACTCATGCTGTCATTATGGCTTATTTGAGGGGTTTAGATAAAGGGGAAAATTGCCAAAAGCAGGCTAACACTTCAGAGGCACAGTTAAGAAATGACATGCTTTATGGTGGGGGGAGGAGAGGGGGTAACTTCTCCCTAGCTGATTTTATTTGTTTTCCCCCAAATCTGAGCAATTATGGCATTCCATTTCTTGCACAGCTTAATGCCTCGATGTATTGCCCAGACTGTGCTGCTCAAACACATTGTCAGGGCACAAACTTTTCTTTCCTAGGGCACAGACTGAGTGATCCAATCCTCCACTTGCATTACCCTGCTTGTGTCTGGGGCAGGTCCCAGTGGAGAACACACAAAATCCTGCAGATCAGCCAGGAAGCACTCCAGCCCAGGAGAGACCTTCCTAATTCCCTTCTGAGGCGCCAGTGCCAACATAATGTTCTTGGCTTTGAGAAGTGTGAGCTTCTGATTCATTTTTATTTTTAAATGAACCAGTGCATGGTGGGAGCCCCAAGTCTTTCAACTCCAAGGATTGCCATTATTATTAGTGACATTTAGCTGGGGAACACTGAGTGCCACAAAAGAAGAGCAGCATTTCCTGGAGGTCAAAATGCTATCTCAGGGTGTGTTGTGTTCTGTGGGGGTAACCAGCCAGAGATGTGGGGAGGTCCTTCTGCCCAGGACAAGCAGGGTGAAGAGCATCCTCTCTAGATTTGGGATGCTACTGTTGCTCACAGAAAAAAAAAGGCTGCTGTTTGGAGCTTGCTTTGCTTAGAGCCTCCTGCTTTGGAGGACAAATGTGGGAAATGAATACAGAGAACAGAGGCACACAGACAGGAGGGAACGGGTAAAGGAAAGGGGAAGAGAGACTAAAAAAAATTTGGTGAACTCTAAAGACAGGGCGTGCCTAGCACAGAAGCTGCCATGCAGGAAGGGCTCCTCCTCTGTCCCTGTGCCAGGCAGGTTTGAATTTGGCCCTTGTCAGCACGGCTGCAAAGCCTTGGCTTTGGTTGTGTGGCTGGTGAAAGCCCAGGGATCCACAGTCCTGCCGAGAGGTGAGCTGGTGAGCAGCCCCAGATGGAGGAACTGTCCACATCATTGGAAGCTTAATGAGATACATCATTCCTCAAAAAGTGACTCAGCAGAATAATGGCAATATCTTCAGAAATGTCTTTTTCTTTACACCAGAATCAGCCTTTTGCGCTCATGGCCAAGCAGACTGTGCTAGGCAAAATTAGGATTTGGTGATCAGGGCTTGGGCTACAATACATCTCCCAAGGCAAATGGTGTCAAAATGAAAGAAGACAGGTGGGGAGATACACACCATGTCTTGGTTTGGGATTGGACTTTTTTTTTTAATTTCCTTTCATCTCAAGAGAAGCAGACACCAATTCAGCAGCTTCATGAGCATAACGTATCATCCTACAGCCAGAGAGGGCAGATATGGACATAACATTTCCATCAGCTACTCCAGACCCTCAGTCTAGGCCTCAAGGTGCAAACCTTGGTCACTGTGAAGCCATGCTGCTCCACACAGGGACATTTTAGTATGCAGCTGACAGCTCTCACTTGCACTTCACATTCTGGACATGGCAACCCTGCAGGCACATGAGCATTTACAGCACTCTTGGGTTACTGTGTACGTAATGGCTCCTGTGTTCGTGCCATTGGCAGGTCTGGCAGAAACCCAATCTCACTCCTGACTATGTGGCAACCCCGGGTTTAATGATCAAAACTGAAACAAAAAGCCCAGATAACAGTAAAGTCACGTTTCAGCTCAATCTCTGTAACTTCGAACCACCAGGTCAAGGCTGAAGGTTTCCTGGGGAATTTTTCAGTGGGACAGCCACGTAGCTCACTTCAAAGCACACGGACTTCAAAATCTCATCTCTGACAAAGGATCATTTAAAACCTGCCAGGTTGTTGTTGCAGGGCGGAATTCAGGTCTGAGACTGAAATAAACCATTAACTTTCCAACCTGCTGCACCTGGGTGCTGCTCTGCTGGAGGCAGGGACCCAGAAATCCCCTCCCCATCACCTTTTGGGCCCAGCCCCAATTCTGGTTCTCATTAATTGCCTCTCAGTAGAATGGAGGGCCCCCAACAGAGCCCAGTGCCTGACACCACAGATAGGTACAGAGGATGGGATTCCTCTCTCCTCATTTTAGCTGTCTACAGATTAGCTATCTAGTTTAAACTAGTCATCCAGTCTCCCTTTGTAGACCACGGTGAGAGATAGGCACCTTTGTGGCAGAATTTGTCAAGGGTCCTAGCTGATGAATTTAATGTGTGTATTTAGCCCTGAATTCAGCAAAGTACTTAAGCAAATGCTTATCTTTAAGCACATGAATGATCTGATCTCTGTTAAGTGGAGCACTTCAGCGTGTTCTGAGTTTAAAGATTACCATGGGCCTGAGTGCTTTGCTGAACTGCTGAGCGTGGAGTTGGGCTTGGCACATGAATCATGGCAGAGCACAAACCCAAGGCACAGCATTCAGCCTGGAACAAAGAGGGATTTGGGGAAGGGTGATGGGAGGGAAGACAGTGTTCAAAGGAAAACAACGTTCGAGGGATGGCTGAAAATCCCAGGTGAATAAAAGAGACTGGAAGGATTAGAAACAACCCTGGGTGGGTATCTGTGGCATCTGTGAAATTCCCAGTGGTCAGGGCAGGTGCTCTGCCCTCCGTGTTGCTGCTGCAGAGCAAGGTGACATTAAGTGCAGTGGAAATGCAACAAATCCAAGACCAATAAAAGGAAACATGGATTAAATGCAGGTGCAATGAATTTATGCACATCACCACCACAGGAAGTCACACAGGGCTTAACAGTATCAAACAAGAGGCTGAATATCTCTGAGGATATCCAGAGAGCGACAAAAATAATACCGAGAGGGAAAATTATGGTGTGATTACTCAGCATCCTTCTCCAGGGCTTGAGCCGGTTTCTAATGGCTAGAAATCAAGGTGCAACATACAAGCAAATGATGAGGGAGTGCAGATAACCTCACAACAGCCTCTGTTTGCATCCCTCACATCACTCTGAAGCTTTTTCTGCCAACCACCGTCAGATTCACACCAAACTGATGTGACCCTCCATCCCTGTGGCTCTTCTTTCAAACCTTTGTATGTAAAAAATCCTGTAACAGTTTCAGCACTTAAATAAATGCCCTGAATTTAAATTTCAAACTCCAGCTTCTCCTGCAGTTGATGGGTGCTGGTTGGAGCACAGTGCTGCATTAGGAAAGGTTGGCTTGATATTAGCCAAAATTGGTAAAATTAGCCATTATATATAATCAGTCTAGAGACAACACCCATGCCTGTAATGTAGAATGTTATATTAGATATATTATATATAGAATACATAGCTGAACTATATCTCATGCTTTCTAAATAACTTCCACTTCATGCTGAATCAAGGGAGATCTTAACTATGTCCTGAACTACAGCAAAAACATCAGCTCGGGGGGGGTCTGTGTATTTATGTGTGGTCCAGGTTTTCACACATCCCTATCTGTACCCAAACCTCTCCTGGATCTGTTGAGATGAGATGTCTTTCCGTTCCTTTTGTAATTTTGGCATCATTCTGCCTACAAATTGCTGACAGACAGATGTCATGCAGGTCCCATGGAAGAGACCAGGACAGAGGAGGCTGCAGATACCAAAGGGGCAACAAGACAAGCAGAAAACCCAAAGTAAATGCAGAAATTCAAAACCCACAGCAAAAACACCACTTTCAATGGCACTGTACAACCCTAGAATCTTTGTGCAAGAATGGATATTTTACCAGTTTGAGACTGGGACCTTGGTTTACAACCATGTCCTTTGCACAGAGCACTTCTCTCCCTGCCAGGAAGGACAACTGATGCAAACCTCTGCCAGGTGACCCTGCCTACAGCCCACATTACAAAATATCACCACACAAGCACAAAAAATTACTGCTGCACTTCAAATCAGGTGTTTCTGGTGCCAGTGGCTGGGACAGCACAGGAGAAATCTGAACTCTGAGGAATAAATTCCCCCATTTTCTTACAGGAAATCTTTGTATGACAGAGTAATTTGCCCATGAGGCTCCAAGTGGGAAACAAGCCTGAAAAACATCAGCGTCTGGGGATTTTAGCTGTCTTGGTCTAACTGGGAAAGCAGACAGGAAAACAAAGATTATTTACTTTTTTTTTGTGGAAAAAAAAGGACACCCAAGCTGAAAGTCAGAAGAACCACCTTCCCAATATTTTTTTTTCTCTTCTTATGATATATTCCTTTTTTTTCCCTATGTGTGTGATACTTACAGCAAGTTGATTGAAAATGTTTTATAGTGCATGTCAGGAAATATTAATATCACCTTTTAATTACCATACAACACCCTGAGTGCTTTTACAGGATGTGTTGAAGGGGAGAGCTATATAGATAAAATGAGTAATAGAGCACCTTTCAGTACCTAAGGCCTTTGGATTGCTGAGCAGAAAATTAAATTCCTAAAAAACCAATCAATATTTCTAATGCAAATACATTGCTTCTAACTATTCTGAATCGTCCCTCATCTCTTAGTATTTTGTTTTTCTTAAATGGTCTCCCTGGAGACAAGTGATTGCATGAGGTTCAGGGCTTTTCCTTAAAATAGAAGAAATTGTAAGTTTTTAACTCCTGGTGCCTATGAAGAAAAACCTGAACAATGTTTCTAACAACCAGCAGCTGATTAAAAGAAGCCCCATACTTTGCACCCTGTATTTATTGTCTCCTTTCTCTAAGCTCATCCCATGCATTTGGACACCTGCCAGATGAGATATGAATATTCATTGCAAATTAAAACGAGCGACTGGCAGAATTTGGATCAGTATTCCTGGGGTTTCTTGAGCACCCATGCAGAAACTGCTGCCCTCAGCACACAGGTCAACCCGTGGTCACTGATTTCCAAGGACTTTGTGTCAGCCACAGCTACCAAACTCCTCGGTTTTGACTGTGCTTTTAAACTTTATTCCTGCTGCAGAAGGTTTTGCCGCTGGTTGATTAAAACCTTGGCTCACCGGCCCGGGCTTACTGCACTGCCCCACGGCAATGGCTGTGATAATGACTGCTTCAGCTGCCCACAAAGAAATGTGGATTTGTCTCTGTTTCCCCAGTGACCAGCAGTCTGCATGGATTTCTAATAATCAGAGGGTTTTCTCTGGTCCAGCAGCATGTTGTAAAGCAAAGTTTATAATGTTGAAACAGCGATTGCTGGCAGATTTCTTCCTAATTTCTTGCCTAAGTGAAGTGCAGAGACCAATTTCCCATTTTACTGTTACCTTCAATAAAAATTAGCATTTAACTTGTCACAAGGAGCTATCTCTCATGCCAAGCAGTGTCACAATGTTGAAAACTCTGCACTAGTATGTTTCTGTTAGCCTTTTTCCATCAGCAGGGCAGTTCCCAGAATAAAAGAGCCAAGATTCTATTCCTTGTAATTATTGACAGACAAAACACACGCGCTTAGCAAAAAGGCAGACGCAGAAGCACAGCCCAGGGCCAAGTTTAATGGTCTATTGGTGATAGTCTGCAACAAATGGACATTTGAGAGATCTGTGCACTGCCTGTGAAGTGAATGAGAATGGCTTTTTAATTATGCATCAGCTCTAGAAGATGTTTGCAGCCAAGCCCCTTTCGAGGCGGATGTTGGGAAGATCAAGAGTTTTCATCCTGGGAGCTCTTGGGTTTGGTTGAAACTGTCTCACCACTTAGGCAAAGCCTTTCCTGGTGGTTACAGCTGAGGGGTTTGGATCTGCTGCCACTGTCACCTCCACGAGATGAGCTCTTTGCTCCTCTCCTCCCCTCTGGCTGTCCCTGTCCTCGGTGGCGGTGAGGAATGGTCCCTCCCAGGCCCCTGCAGCTCCACAAGCTGCACAGCTCCAGGTCAGGTGGTTGTGTTGACTTTGAGGAAGGTCAGCTGGACATTCTCACTCACTGTGACCCACAACAACCACCTCTGGATTCAGGCCAGGTGCCCAAACCTACCCCCCACATCACGTTGCCCACCCTGCAGTGCCAGAACTGGCTATTTTAAATACATCTCTTTTTAAATACACACGAGATCTTTTGACACTGCAATTAGCGGTGTGTGAGCAATGTGGGTGGGATCCATCTCACCCAGTTTCAGCTTCTCAGCACAGAGGTGTCACCCATCTGGGCTTTCCCTGTCGTCAGCAGAGAGAGGCAAGCACAGCCAGAGGGTGATTCTTCCCACAGTTGCAGGTTGGATAGGGTGAGCTGGCTCCTGGGAGCAGGGATAACTCCACAGGTTATGATGGAAGTCTGGACACCCACCTGCAGACAGACAGCCAATTCTGAGACAGTGAGGGGAGAGCAAACCCACCCCATGGACCTGCTACAGTGGCAGGCAGTGATCTCAGCCAGGGGGCCTTCAATTAGCAAGATTCATAATTGTTGACAGGCACAACTGTCTGAGGGAATTTTCTTTGGCTCCTTGGTGTCTCAGAATTGCAGCCCCTTGCATCCCATTCCCCTGCTGACTCCACAGCACCTGAACCAAATAGAACTGAGGGTAAGAAACATTTGAATGGGTAGGTACTGTGTTTCTGGACATTGCCTGACCACCTCAGAAGGTTGGGCTTGCTGAAATATGGACTTTGATAACACCGATGATGGGTTAGTGGATAAAGAGTTTCCTCCTTCACTTTCAACCTTTCCTTTTTCACAACCCTCAATATCAAACAGTTCTGAAAGTACAATTTCATTTATCTTCAATGGGAAGGTCAGGAATCAGAAACAGATCATTTATCCTGGGACCATTACTCAGGAAAAAGCTTTCTTTGACCTGACCAAACTGAATTAAGGACCTCAAGATTTGGTTCTTGTGAAAAAGCTGCAATGGAAACAACTGTGGTTGAACTAATGAGATAAAGATCACCCTCTTAGAGGGCTTTAAATAAAAACGATTGTCTTAGTTTCTGTATAAGTGGGGCTTCTTCGTATAAGCCCATTGACTTTTTGAGTGATTTTGAGGGATTTTGTACATTTCTGAAGGATTTTCTCATGCAAAAAAAACCCCCAAGTCTCTGACAGCAAGCTATTTAATCACTTTTCATCCTAAATGCTCAGTAAACCTCTATTTTAGGCAGGAAAAATGCAGGGGAAAAAAACCAAACCACCAATCAAACAGGGATAACTACATCTTCTTGTAAATGAAGTGACACCTTGTGTAGATTTTTCTCTCAAGTTGTTTGAAAAATTTGTCAAAATTGTAAGGTTTTGAGAGGTCCTCAGGTTTGACTGAAATCCACACCACTGAAAGAATTATAAAACTCCAACTGACATTAAGAGGAACAGGATTAGGCCAAAACTGAGTATTTCTGAAAATCCCACACCACTATTCTTATCAGTAATGTCTGAAGGGAATGTGGCAGATGCTCACAATTCAGATTCACTTCTGATGTAGATCCCAAACTTAACATAATGAACTTGATTAATTCCAAGAAAATATAATTAGGACATGTATATAGGCATTAAGCCATTTTGATGAAAGAAATATTTTTCAGCCTTATGAAGAACAAGTCACAACAGACTAGTGCAAGTTTAAAAATCTCAATATGATTAATGAATTGGATTGCACTTCTATCCGTAAGCAGAACAGTAAATTAATTCACTGATGAATAGTAAGAGGACAAAAATTACCCAAACATCTTGTACCTTCAAGTGCAGTAAAACTTAGCAGGCCTGGAGCACTTGAAGCAGCTTTCCATTTAAACCATGTTTAAATGTATATACCTTAAAAACGGAAGACATCCCTTTAAGCTGAATTAATTACATTGATAGAACTATATTTATAGCCTTTAGAAGGATGAAAATACTATTTCTATATTAGAGAACGACCTGGACTTTCCAGATGCTATTTTGCAAGTTTTAGCCTTACCTCTGACAGTCTTAAGAACCAGACAGGCTGCTTAAGGCATTCCTCCTTGAAATCAGAGACAGCACAGCAGCCCATCCAACACGGCGAGTGAAAAGCTCTGTGAAGTCATTCCTAGGTTTAAAGCATTGCTTTGCATCTGGCCATTCAAAGGAAGCAATGGGACTCAGGGGTTTTAAAGCTGGTGACTACAAAACCCAGTGAACGTAGCTTTCTGCAGTTGGCAGTGGGGAACAAAAGAAGAGCTACACTCCAACTGGTTCCAGGAATTCAGCCCAGACTTTGATAGACTTTCAAGGACTTAAAAGAGAGGAACGGGAAGGGAGAGCAGTTGGATGTGAGACATCCAAAGGACTTTCTGACCCGGAAGGATTTCTTTAAGCTGGGATAACCATTCTGCGGTAGGCTTTGACAAATGTGCTTAAATAAACAAGATGGGTAAAAGAAGTTACACTTTATACCATTTTCTGGAGACAAAAGGACAGCCCAGCTGGAAGAAAGGGTATCTGTTAGTTTGTCGTGGCTGATTCTCTTCAACTCACAAAGTCTTTGGTAATTGGGTGGGATTAAGAGAAGTTCAGTACATTCCTGATTTTTGTGTGCCAGTGATAACGATGTTCATGATACACTTGGAAACTCTCACCACTTTACATGTTCAAAGCATTGTATAAACATCAATTAATAGTTGCTAAACAGGGCTTTATTCAAGCGCTTCTGATATGCCTTTGAAGGGTACATAAATTCTTAGATTGTATACTGTGAAACAATTTGATAAATTTCTTCATTTTAATTAGGTTTTCCGTGTTTACATACATGATACAAGGCCACAAAACATGACTGCACAGGTGCTGGGATGGAGAGGAACCACGGGGGCCCAAGGGGATACAGAGAGCTGGAATGGGATGAAGCTGGAAAGGAAAATTAGACAGGTATCAGACAGTGTTTTCTCCTGACTGAAAACTGGAGGGCTCCTGAGCGTGCTCTGGGCTGTATTTATGGCAGGAGATGTGTTGGCCAGAATGATGCATGAGAAAGAGGGAGGGAAGCAAGTGAATTTCAGACACACGTCCCAGAAATGCCATGGAAATATAAGTTCCAGTCCAAAGGACATCAAAGTCAATGGAAAGATTCCTACTGAATGCAGAGAGCTCTGGATCCCAGGTTTCCCCAGGGAAATCGTGAAGGTGTCATTTCTGGCTCACTTTAAAGTGAAAAAAAAAAAAAAAGGCAAAAAAATCTATTAGAAGAGTAGTCTGCACTTAGAGGGGTCACAACCAGAGTCTGAATTCTGCTCTTGCACAGCCCAGTGATAAAGGAGCTGGTCCATCTCAGCCTTCCTTATCTTTTCTATTTTCATTAAAACTGGTAGATGCGCTGAAGTCCAACCAGAGCTACTAACCTAGTAACAACCTAGTAACAGCTGATAACATCAGTTATTTCCAAAAATTGATCATAAACAGCTAATACAGCAGGCAGAGCAAATGGCCTGAGAACAATGAGTATTGCCTGTAAGTGAACTCCTTAAATAATGATACTAAGGCCACGTCTGTCACAAAAAGGACAGTTCTATTGCTGCCTTTTGTCTGCCATTGTCTTCTGCATTTGGTTCACTGAACAAGAGAGGGACGTTTACATGGTTGGTAGGAATGACTGGAAATGCCCAGGGACTGTGATCTTTACTCTAGATTTTAATTCTTCCCATAACATATTTTTCAGAGACAATTTGATTTAGGGAGGAGACATAGTTTTGTCTCCAGTGTTTCCCCAGAGATTTTGACCTCTTCAGCTCCTGGATTCCACCCCTCTGACCACCATAAATATGAAGACTATCCACTAAGTGAGCATTTAGCCACACTCATTTACAAAGCTTTTTTCCACCCAGTTCCCAGTTTCCAGCATTCCCTCTGATCTTTTTCCTACACTGAAATATCTTCCCAAGTTATTTTTTTTCCTCCTGTCTGTCCAGCAATCCCCCAAAGTCTGCCCTCATACACTTACCATGGGAGACTCTGTAGGACACTCAACTTACTGAAATGCCTGGAATTTCTTGGTCCTACTAGTTAGAACATGATTTGGTCTTCATTCAAAGTGAAAGGCAAATATTTGTCTGGCAAGGTGACTCTAAGCATTTACTGCGTGTTACTTATCCAGTTGAGTCTTGGCAGTTCTCCCCACCTCGCACAGACTGACTCTCCTCTCTCTAGTTTTTTATGCTCAAGTAAAGCTCCTCCTGACTCTCTCTGCTGCTGAGACAAGCAGTGCTAATTTCCATTCTCTCAGTGTGGGGTGGAACACTGCACTGCCATTCATGCCTTCCCCAGCTGAAGCACAAATATCAGCCCTTCCTCTCCCCGCAAAAATAAATGTGTTAAGGACCACGACTTGCCCAGGCAGGACAGGATGGAGCCCATATAAGTACTTCACTGCATGGACAAAACCAAGCCCTAAAATGGGATAAACTTTCATCTCACTCTTGACGAGGCCAGAGCAGCCATCTCTCTCTGCGGGATCTCACATGAAGAAATTAGTTCTTGTGAACATTTCATTCCCTCCACCCTGGTGAAGGACACTTGCTGGCATGTTTCCAACCATGCTAGAAGATTACTGAAGCCTCCTGGAGGTGAGCCAAGCTATGTCACATCCATGGGGCCCACTTTGCATTTTTGGCTTGTATGTGATTTTTGTTTTCAGCTATGGTGGATAAAGTTTTCAAGTATATGATTCATTGGTGCTCTGTGTCAAGCCTACAAATCTTTGCTTCTGAAAGCCTTCTCTTGCTCTTAAATTATATGCCAGCCAAGGCTGGAAAGGCAGAATTGTCATTCAGAGGTTTGCATAGGGCTCAAGTGAAAATTGCTTAGTAGAGGGTGATGTGACTTTATGATCCCTATGCTGTCAGCTGAGGAGGGCTTTTTATAGTTAAATGTGATGACAACTGCACCCTATTTATACCAATGAACTTAGGCATATCAAAATAGTAACATCAAGAGGAATATCCTGGGCAAAGAGATTCACACTGCTCAGTTTACGCTTTAAAATAAATATTTCTTTAGCTTACAATTGATCACTGGCTACAAATGTTGCAGAAGTATTTTGTGGCTCTGATTCCACCCTGAAAACAAGAGGAGGTTTGGGGCTTGGCTCATTCAGGTTTCTGGGCCTAACCAGGCACATGTGGATATAGGTTGTCATCCCTACAACCAAACATCCACAGCACCACTGGACATTTCACTCTGTCTTCAGGGCAATTTGAGCAGCAAACAACCAGTAAGGGAAGAAAACTTGTAATTTAGTGGTTTGCATTGTTCTTACCTTTTTTTTTTAATTATTATTTTTATTACTATGAAGGGGGTCCAGTCCCTCTGTCCTCCAAAATTTTGGAGTGCCCTTTCTAAGCCAGGAGAAGCGTATTGTCACCAGCTGAGTGCAGGGTGGAAGGAGTGTAGCTGGAAGCCAGGCATCCCCTTTGTACCACAGGATTTTTGGGGGTGTCTTTAGGCCACGCTGAAAGGAGAAGCAGCATTCCCCAGCTCTCAGCTTTCACTCTCCTCCTGAGAGGCTCCCGAGCAGCTGAGCACAGCAGAGCAGTGCAGGGATGTTAGACACAATTTATTTAATGGAGGGGGCAGGCTGGCAGGACCATGGTCCCAGAGGAGTTATCCACTGCTCAGCCCACTTAGCTCCATGCTGTGGGAAGATTCACCTTCAGAGGGTAGGCAAGGCTTGCCTGCGCTGCTGAAACAAAATTCGACTTTTAATAGTCACATTTGCTCTTTTGCACCCTGTGGTATGATTACCAGAATTCAGTCTGCTCCCAAATCCCCCTTCCCACCAGTTCCCACAGCTTTGGAACAGTTTAGAGGTCACTCTGCATTTTGCTCTATAGCCCTAATTACTACTCAGCACTATAATTGATACGTTAAAGCCTATTAAAGTATGGAGCCGAGCCACTGCTTTACAGTCACTGCACTTGTAATGCCAAAAATCACTTACAGTTTGTTTCTGTGCTTCATTTCAGCTACTTTTAAATAAATGTCTCTCCCCAGGACCTGGACGATGCGAAAGGGATTTAGTCTCAGAGTGTGAAAGTTGCAGCCTGCAGCACCAGAAAAATAAAGCGTCCTTACAAAGCTATTCAAATGGATTTCCCTCACTGATTGCTTCAGCCAAAAGTAAATTATAAGCCAGACATTTATCAAAGAAAATCACTGTAGCACATTCCAGTTCAGTTCACTGTACAGCAAGGATTTGAATGCAGAGGTGCAGGCCCTCGGTCACATTTTCGTATTTGCTAGGCGAACTCACACACCAGAGAGAACTTTATTTATACATGTATACTTTAACTATCACTTCTGTTATTTATTATGGCAGAGGATGCCTTCAGGACATTCTTGAAGGGATGAGCTGTCAGGCATGCATATAAAAACGAAGCAGAAAAATCAAGTACAATTAAACTTAGCAGAACTATTAAAAGCCTTAGACACCCAGCAGTCAGGCAGGGCTACTGCAGGACATTTCTAAAAGCTCATGAATACAAGATAAGAGGGGAAGGGGCTGCCAAATGCCAAGGTGGAATGTGTGCTCTTGCATATAATTTCAAAAGAAACACAGGGTAACAGAAGGAAAGCAAGAGAGCTCAAACTGTGCTTTGTGTCAGGACAACTTGTGTCAGAGGAAAGAATAACAAGGAGAAAATACAAATGCTGAGATAAATATAGCTGCAGTTTATTAGAGAACAGCATTCTCAAAATGTAGGAAATAGAGGGATTTCTCCAGGAAAATTCCACAAATACAGAAGGATTTAAACAAACTCTACCTGTTTCAAGAGAAATAAATACTCTGCAGCTAAGACCATGCTGGGAAAACCAAGTCAAACTGAACTCTTTATAAGCCTTTTAAGAAATAGTTTGGCCAAAGTTTCAAAGGCATCTCAAAAGTCTCTGGGCACTTCTATTCAGGCATAGAAATAGGCACACACTGGCTCACAGGGTTTGTTCTCCCATTAGGTTTGTTTCTTCCATCTGAGTCCTTTAAGGAGGCATTACAGACATGGAAATAAACCCCCCTATTTGCCCCACAACAACACTGTCAGGTGCTCCAGGTAACATGTGGACTTGTCTTCTCAGCCTCAGGACAAACCTGGACTGACACCCCACATGTCCCAGAGCTTCAGAGGAGCTCATCTTCCTGCCTTGTAACAGCATCTGCCTGGATTTCTCCAGTGCCACACTCCAGAGAGGCAGAGGGGACAGAAAGAAATTAATATCTAAAATCAGTGGGGGACTAAAGGGTCTGATACCTGAGACAGCAGGAGGCTGGACTTCCCAGCACTGTGGGACTCAATTCCTGTAGCTCTGCAGCTCCCACAGGGCTCAGCACATGGGAATCTGCTCCATCTTTCAGCCAGGACCTGGATTTGGCTGTGCAAAAAGAGAGGAGAGGAACCCGGGATGTGCAAAAGTTCTCCATCAGCTGCACCTTGTACAGGGAACTGCCCCACTTGGAGGCAGCAGTGACACCAAAGTGGCAGCCACCGAGGAAAGACCACTTTCAGAAAGAGAAGCCCCACGGAGGAGGGCGTGTGAGGGATGTGTGGAGCCAGGGTGGTGGTGTCCTGGTTAGGGGGTCACTGGAGCAAGGACACAGCAGGTGGACACCATCCTCCTCCACTCCCAGCCCTCAGCAGACTTCCCCCTCCTTACCACTTCTTTCCTCAGTGTTTGCAGATGCAGTGAGACCACATGCTTGGATTTAACCTGACAGGACAACCCCAGTGGCAAAATGATGCCCAAACAACCTCAGCCTCTTCAGATCTGACCACATTCCAGATGTGATCCTCTACAGCTGTGTTACATACCCAACCTCTGCATCTCACACTCACATCTCTGATGAGAAACCAGCAGCTTCTGCAACCCTTGCCTTTGGCTGGAACCAGGACATTATGATAGCTTGACTCTCACTAAATTCTCCCTACCCCTGGCACATTTGGGACAGGGTCTGACTGCTCTCCCACCCCCTGAAAGAAGAGGATTTTATTCTGGATCCGTGTGAAGAAGAGGTAGATCTCAGCTGGTGGGACGCAGCTCAACTTTCTGAAGATTAACATTAAAAGTGTTTGAATACCCAACTCTCAGCTTACTGGGAGGTGCCACCACAGCTCTGGGAGAGCACTGGACTGACAAGCTGCAGTATGTGCCTCATCCATCACCCTGCTGCACGGGAGCTCTGAGCCAGCCTCAGCCAAAGTCAATAAAGTGCCACAAAGACTCGGAATAAATTTCAACTGGAACAGCAGTAATTGTGTCTGTCACCCTCTGGAGATGTAGAGAAAAAAAAACCTCTCTGACACTGCTCAAGGACCTTTCAACTCCAGGGCAGACTGGCCATGGAAAATCCTCGAGCTGGATGAGGCTGTCCCAAGGAGCTACTGCAGAGCCAGAGGGCAGGAGCTCCAAACAATTTGTTCCATTTGAGATAGACTAAGAGACTTTTCCATGATTACTTCCAAGCCGGACAAGAACAAGTCTTTTCCTGCCATCTGAAATACATCCTACTAGTGTAATACTGGTTTAAGGAAAGAAAGGGAAAAAAGAAACCTATTTAAAATTTACTGCAGTTAAACCATGCCCAGGAAACATTGTGGAAAACAAATTTTGTCACGTTAGCACTAGAGGATAGATGGGTGCTTTCAACCAAGAAGATGATTGTTGTGCTAAGCTGGCTCTCTTCGTGCTCCTCAAATGGGCTATGGATTGCAAAATTAGTAGTTAATAATAAAATGTCAAAGGGCGAAGGAAGTGCAGGTTCCCCCACATAGCTAGGTCCCTGTTTGGGAGTTTCCGAGCAGTTTTCCACATCCATTTGGTATTCAGCCATGCTGCCAAAAACGGCCCATCAATGGAGCAGTCACAGTCGTGCTTTTTGTGCCGTTCATCCCCGGGCCCTCCACGTCGGACAGACGCGGCCCATTCATCTCCTGAGGCCACCAAACATCCAGGCCACCAGGCATCCGGCCCCCGCTGGCTTGGCTCAGCCCTTCCCCACCACCAGGGTCTCCACACACCACTGCTGGCCCTTGGGGCTGCTGGCTCGGTGAAACTCGCGCTCCTTCCTCCCGATCGGCGGAACAGAACCGCGATTGTCAAGGAAATGTGATCTAATAGGTCGTTCCTATCTTTAACTTCTGCCGTTCAAAATAGAAGGAAATAATTTTCCAGTCGTCTGAAAGTTCGCATTGTGGGCAGAATAAAGCAAAGTTCGGCAACCTTTCATTTGCTTTGTGAGTTTTTTCCTCTTATGGGTATTTAAAGAAATCAGATGTGACAATTCTGGATAATTAAATTCTTTAAGAAAGGTCAAAAAAGCTCCCCAAAATGGAGAAAATATAGTGTTTCCAAAAGGCTGCTAAATCCTTTCCAGTAGATTTTGAAATAATAATAATTTTTTTTAAAAGCCCTCTGTTTCTCTGCCAAGTGCCACCAAACAAATCCGTATTAAAGCCAGAATCCTCTCATACAGACTAGTGCTGCACACTAGAAAGATAAGTTTCCTGATCTGAAAATTAATCTGAGTCATGTCTGCATTTTAGCATTTGTGAGGAACACTTTTGTAATACTGCTAATTCCCTGATTAGTCTGACAGGACCTTTTTTTCCCCAGATAAAGGGATTCTGTAACGCAGCAGACATTACCACATTGTCTTTGTGCTGTTGTAACTGCAGAGGGGAGGAATTGCAGGCTGGGATTTTCAAGGGCACATCAGCCATTTGGTTCCAGCTGAAACTCCGCAGAACTGGGCACCTACCCCGGCCTGTAACCATCAGGCTCCAGCTCTCCAAAACGTACAGCAGGGATTTCAGCCCCTTCTGGCACAGATTCCTGAGCTAACCTCACCTCTTACGTTAATAATATCAAGATTTTCCTTCTCCAGCAGAGAGTGGGGCTGGATGAAATTCAGCTCTGGCTTGCTAAACCCTATTTTGAGAGCTCACATGAGACTCCTCCTAGAAGAACGAAGAGAGTCTTTTCAGCCTCTGGCTATTGTGCACATCACAGCAGGCGAAAGCATTGTCTACAGCTGCTTCCCTGTTTTCTGTGCAAACTTTCACTGCATCATTTCTCTGGAGGCTTAAGGAATGGTGAGGGATGGGAGAAGGGAGGAGGACAAAAGGACTGATAGATGCTTTGGAAAAGTTTCAGTGTTGGCACCTTGAAACTTCATGTTCTTGTGTGTGTGTGTGTGTGAGCACCTCCATGAGGAACAGACAAAGCCTGCCTGAAGAACTTACTGGGAGTGCAGTGAACCAGTGACATGACTGTGCCTCATGCTAACTTCTTACAGTGCCAGTCCTGGAAAACTAAAATAAAATCAGAAATGTCTGGCCCTGAGTCAAAAGCAGCTCTGTCCTTAGGGCTACACAGTCATGTTGTGCCCTGGTCATCCAAATGTGGCTGGCATTACCAGAGAAAAATGAAAAATTAGAACAAAAGACACGGGCAGACCTATCCCCGCACATGGGAAGGGTAAATCAGCTCTCAGCCCAGCTGCCTCCAAACACTGATTATTGCTACAACTTTCTGAAAGCCAACGGTCACTAAGGACATTGAGCAACGTGGTGTCTCCTTTGCAACACAGCATCTCTGGGGCAAGGGCTGTATTTTGGGCTGCAACCATTTGAAGTCTGCTCGCTGCTCTCACTATTACCCACTCAGTGCTCTCACTATTACCCACTCAGTGCTCTCACAATTACCCACTCAGTGCTCTCCCCATTACCTACTCACTGCTCCCATCATTACCCACTTAGTGCTGTCACTAGTAACTACTCGTGTCAGGGCAGCCCACAGGCACAAAAGGCAGGGACCCACTGAGCCTTGGAGGTGACAGCTCCTCACCCCAATAACAGACCTGAATGACAAGTGGGAGAGAGAGACTCCACCAGTGTCCTAATGAATTACTCTGCAATGGGAAATTGATCCTTGTTCCCCATCTGGGCACTTTCCAAAGGATTTTTTCCAGCTCCCTCTAATCCCGCTCTGGTTATCAGTAGCAAACCAGCTTGGCTGCACCTGCAGCCATACAGTAAATGCCTGCTGCAGTCACTGAAGCCAAAGTTTGTCTCTGAGTACCCTCCCACAAGGAATTCAGTTATGGCAATCTCCTCAATGGCAAACTGGTTTAGACCAACCTCTGCGTGGCCGAAGTCGGCTCCTGCCTGCCCTGAGGAGGCCAAAGGGGACGACTTGAGCAGTGACTCAGCAGTAATTTCATCACAGATATTTATTAACTGCATGTTTGGGAGTGGCTGGTGATGTCAGAGGTGCTCACAGTGGTTGTCGCTATCGGCACGGCACAGCACTGCTGCTCTTTGATTTCCTGCTCCTCCACCTGCCTCTCCCAGGGGGTTTCTCCGTGTCATTTGCTCTCTCTGCCCCAGATATTGCAGGAGAACAATTACATAGGTTTCAGCATCTTTTTTCTTAATTTTTTTTTTTCAATGTTGCAAAGTTTCCTACTGGGAGTGGGTCATAAAAATACAGGCAAGCTCTCACTTAGTAGGACACCTGCAAATTCACCCTCTGCCTAAGTATTTTTGGAAATATTATTGGCTCAGCAGGGAATTAGAAATGAATAGGGGAAATGTATTGAAACATTCACAATACCTGATAGATAAATAGGCCACACAAACCCACTTCAATTGGTTAATTATGTCTTTCCATTACACAAAATCTTATGTAATAATCCATTCTTTTCATAATCCTATAAATATATTTTTTCTTGATATAACTTATTTTTATTGGGTCAACAGGAATTTAGCCACGGATTTTAAGTAAAGAACAATTAGACCTAAATACAATAACGTCCTAGGAAATATAGCAATATCTTGCTTTAAAAATGCCAGTTTTATATAAAACAAAATAAAAAGGTTTGTGTCCAATCAGATGATCTCAGTACAAAAATGCAAAGAAGAAAAAAAAAGAAAATATTTTAAAGGAAGCAGACCCCTGGGAAGACAAAACTTCTTGCAGCATATTAAGAGAATGATAACAGAATTGGCACAAAATAGGAAATTTTAAATATAGACCAGTGGTTCTCAGCCTCTTCTGTACCATGATCCCATATTTCAAGGGAGAAAAATCTGGGACCTTATCTATAAAGCCATCAAGAAGAGATGGGTGGTTGCTTGTTCCCTAGGGATGGAGAACCACAGATCCCACACAGAGGATAAGGAATCAAAACCCTTGGAAATTCAGAAGTAGTTCCAAACTGTCTTTTGGAGGATATAACTAGGTAATTTCTTGATCATTAACAATCATCTATCACCCAATCTACAACTGTTGTTGCTAAAATATGTTAATACTAGAAAATAAGCCCCTAAACCATTTAGGTATCTTGGGAAATGTTAATCTCACATCTCAAGACCTATTTTCAAAAGAGAGCTGGGAATCAGGACTGCCTTGCTGAAAAGATGATCAGCAGCTGAGAGCAGCCCAAGTCTTTGTGCCATGGCTCAGGTTTCAAAGTCCATGAGAACCTGGCTGGTGACTCCCTGTGCCTCTCCAGGTCATGCCATCAGCCACCTAAAGCAATGAGGACCCTACATGCCAGTTTATCACCAAAGCAACCTCATCAACCAGGATTTATCTCAGCAGCATCTCTCACTTCCTTGCCTTGGTCTCATGCTGGCCTCAACAGCAGAGGCAGCTGCTGACCTGCACCCTCTGGGGAACTCTTTCCTTCCATTCTGGAAAGTGGCTCTGAAAACACCTCCAGGTGGTTGTTCCTTTGTTGTTATTAACCTGCTGATGGAAAGGAGGCTGATTTAGCCACCAGCATAAGTACAAATATGTTCATAGGAACTCTCATCCCCTGACCAAACACTGAACTCACTGGGAATCTTGCCTGCTGTGCTGTTTAAAACGTGCACTGAGCGCTTGATGCCAGCTCGTGTTCTTTGTCCCCCACATCTCGTGGTCTCCTGCCTATGCTCAGCTCATGCCTAGGACAGGGCTGTGGCATTGACGGCTTCCTGGTTCTCTCTTTCTGGCTTTGGATTTGGTTCCAATAAAGGAGCAGAGGCCAGCTGGAGAGTGTCACTGGCAGTAACATCCTTCTCTGACCATCTCACCCAAGGGGAAAGTGATGGTGAATCCCCTCTGTACCTCAGTTCAGATTTCACTTCCCTTATCCCTTGTTTCTTTCAGCAGATATGAAGGGGGTTCAGATAGAAAGTTAGAAGATGCCATAGGCTTGTTAACTTGAAAATATTTTATGGCAGCATCCTCACTTAAAATATCAGCCATATTCTCCTCTGTGGTCTTACCCAACTAACTGAAATGTCCAGTGAATACAAAAAAGCACTGGGAAGGCGCTCTACATTCAGAGAAAGTAGATTTGCATTTTGATCTTCATGACCCAGAACTAATAAAATATTTATCGTTCAAATGTCATAGCTGTCCTCCTACATGGGAAATGAGCACAGACATGAAATGCACCTTTTTCCCCTGTGGAGCTCAATGAGACAGTGCCACCTTTTCTCTCTCTCTCTCTCCTTTTTTTTTTTTTTTTTTTTTTTTTGAAGAGGTGTTGGTGGTTTTAGCCAGACTGAGAACCAAATCCCTTGTTAGCAATAGATCTTCTGCAAAGATTTTCCTTGTGCCTGGCCATGCTGCAGAAAGTGAATGTGACTGTCTCCATGTGAGGCTTCTCAGAAGTGTCCTAGCTTATCAATAAGGCATGGCACAGAAATGAGAACTTCAGCAAGAAAAGAGAAAACATCATCAAAATGTCAGGAAGGCCCCCACACGAGCACAGACAAGACAAAAAGGACTTTCATGCACACAATGCTTTTTTTTCTTGTCTCTGACTCAGATGGCCAAACACAGAGCAAGTTTTCTCCGTCTGGCCAGACTTGGGTGGGCTCTGTCTCCTCCCAAAGAGGAGGAGGAACAGAACTTAATGGTGTCTCTATGTGATGTTTGAATGAATCTGACTTAGGGACAGCTGGGGAGAGATTCAACAACTTTCCAGGTAGTGTTGGTGAGACCCAGGGCTGTTTCTTCCTCCATGAACTGTTTCAGGCAGATAGCAGAAACCAGGTGTTTCTGTTACTTGTCTCATCACTGCTCCAAGGAACATTCCTGGCATTGCTGCTTCCTCCTGCAGGCTGGGTATGGAGGAAGCACCTGCTGTACCCTGTCCAAACACCTGCCTGGGATGAGGCCTGACTCCACCACTGCTTTTGAAAGTCTTCCCAGACTGCCCTCTGTTGCCAGGGGGTGATGAAGATCTGGGCCCTGACCTCTAGGCTTCAAGCAGTCCAGGACATGCCATGTGAGGGTCTTCCCCTCCCCGTCTTTTCTTCCTCACTCCTCTGTTCCACTGTGCCCAAGCCATACCAGCATGAACAAGTTGATGAAGGAGGCCACTGGAGGTTTGGGGACTATCTGACCTTGGGTTTTACCTTCTGCTACCACAGAGGTGGTGACATCCTACTCCACTTGGATATGATTCACCAAAAGATGCCTGTGACCCTCCTGAACGCAGTGAGGATCCATGAAAAGAAGGCACTTCTGCCATCAGCTTTTAACCTGCACTTCTCCCTGAGATCATGATATGGCTGACCAGGTTTTCTAATTTATGTCTCATCAAAATCAGAAGAGAAATCTAAGCAAATACAAATAAATTATGGTCAGCACTCTCAGCTGGCCTGTGAACTGTTAATGACTTTCTGTTGTTCTGTTATTTTCATTCATCCATGAGGTGCTTCTGTGGTGTTACAATAGAGCCTCCCTGTTCTGTGCTTCTGCAGAGCAGCCTCTCCAGTCCATTTACATAATTCATATCAGTAGCATTTTCATGTGTGCTAATACATGAGACAGCCAGAGATGAAAGTTTGCTCAGGGGGAGGAAAAATACCATCGGCACCAGACTTAGCTGTTTCACTTAATAGCTTTCCTGGAATATACCCATCTTGCCAATGGGAGACAGGAGCTTCAGTGGAGCCATCTCCTTCACACAACATATGGGACTGCAGGGTGTGGGGAAGATGCATCCTTAGAGCTACCTTTTGAAATGTGACAGGATCGCCTGGCTCGCTCAGCCGCGCTGCCCGGGACCCGTTTAACAGCAGAAGAATGAAATGCATCTGTGTGGATTTCTTTCCACCAGGGTAAATGCTTTCTCTGCAGCTTCCAGTTTAATCACACCATGCACCAGGTTCTGCTCCCCACTGAGAACTCCGCACCACCCCATGGCTGATCTGTCAGCGGGGCAAAAGCCCTGGGATCAGCACTGCCCCAGCAGCAGATGGGAAGGGTGAAAAGCCATGGAATCCCAGAATGGTTTGGGTTGGAAGGGACCGTAAAGCTCATCCCATTCCACCCCCCTGCCTTGTGCAGGGACATCTCTCCCTAGACCAGGTTGCTCAAAGCCCCATCCAAACTGGCCTTGGACCCCCCCCGCCATCCCCCCCCTCTTTGGGCAACCTGTGCCAGGGCCTCCACACCCTCACAGGGGAGAATTTCTTCCTGACATCTAAGCTGCCCTCTCTCAATTTAAAGCCATTACTCCTTGTATAGCCTTCTGGTTCCTACCTTCCCTTCTTTCCTAGAGAAATCTGGCCAGAACACAGAACTGGGTGACTCCCCCAAAGAAAAGCAGCAGCCATGGAGAGACACATGGCTCTGGGCCCCTCTCAGCTCTGAAACTCCAGGCTTTGCTCTCCTCACTTGCAGTGACCCTGGATGTGGGGTCCCCTCTGTCCTCCTCCTTCCTCTCTGTTCAAGCCCCCCACCAACCATCACTCTCCTCTCTTGGGAGTTTTTTCCCTCTTTCCTGATCTCTTCCCTCTCTATATCAGTTTCCCCCCCCCCTTCACACATTTCCCTTCTCCTTTCCACTGTTATTTTTCCACCATTCTTCCCTCCTTCCTCACCCGTAACATCCCCTTCCAGACTTCACCCCAAGGCATTTTGTCTCACTGGAACTCTTCTGCAGGAAAGAATGACTGGGCTCATAAAACACAATTCAATCTCTGCTTAGGCACATCTTTCCTCTTTCCTCTCCCTCTCTTCCCTGCACACTGCAAGCTGGGGGGGCAGAGCCATGATTTTCCTGCATATCTGCTGGCACACACTGCACACTACTGTTCTGCTGAGCTGTGAACCTCCCCAGTGCTGTAGTAAAATCAAGTGGCTTAGGCAAGGGATACGGTGGATATATTTGCCTTGTTCCTTGGAAACCTGAAAGCCAAAAAGCTGTTTCGTAGAAAAAATGGTTGGACATTTTTGCACTGGGAGCCGGAGGAGGGAAGAACTTTCAGCCAAAAAAATATCAGTTTTCTACTTGAAAATGGAAATGTAACTAAAGCAAATACTAATAAAACCTTCAACTCACAGTACAGTTTCCATCTCGATGGAAGAATTTCCAGCAGCCTTAGCACAGTATTTTCTATAACTTATCATGTATCATGCTTATTCTGTGAGGATAATTTTTGTACAAAAATAAAATCTTTTGTGGCTTTCTCTTGGTACAAAAGTTTTGTTCAAGATTACTCACCACTGTCAGCCTTCCTGACTGAAAATATTTATCAGAAATTAGTAAATAATCAAAACATGGAATGTGAGGTCCTAATACTTCACTAGATTTCTAGTAATCAATTCTTCTAGAAGGTATGATTTTCACTAAGTAACAAAGCTTCATATAGTTGTTTTAAATTCTTTAGGTCCCACACTCAACCCCCCAAAAATCTTGAGAAAATCTCATTTCACAGTTTCCCATAAAACCAGGTGCAAAACAGCTGCTTTGGTCATGGAAGGATTCCTGAAGCAGTTCGTTGGTATCAGTAGCCAGTGAAAACCCATGAAATTGAAGGGATTTTGATAGGTACATTCCCAATCCTTCAAGAAGGTGCCATGGAGGATAGTATGGCTGAGCATTTCCCACATTTGTAGGAAGGATGTTCTCGCAGTCAGGTTCTCCAAACTCTGTGGAATATTGCAGTAATGGCTTCATTTGCCTGTATTTCACTGCTGAAAACACCCTCAGTGTGCTCTGCAGTGGCTGATGTGGGTCACTGACATCCCAAAGCTCACTGAGAGCATCCACAGAGAAAGGAACATTCTTTCCATCCTCACTGACTGTCACAAAGATAAATGGCTTTGGCTATTTTGTGTGGCTTTCCTGGGTGCCTTCCCCACCCACCTTCCCCAGAATCACTTGTTTATATATGTCCATTAAGGCCTTAGGAAAGAAGGAGGTTTTACCTATAACTCTGTCCAAAGCCAATTAAAGACAAAATCCCTCCACAATTCATCTTCACCAGCACTACTTTGATTGATCACCAGGTTTCCTTCTGCTGAGTACCTGCCTTACAATAAGCCTTGTTTTAAACTGGTTCTCTCCAGACAGGTTCTGTAGGAGCTGTAATTTAATTTAGGTGATTCAGCTCTAGAAACATTTACCACCTATGCCCCATTCTTCCTCTACCAAACCGAGTTCTGCAGCTTCACAGGAATATCATTTCAATGACCATGTTTTCATCCACCTGGAGAAGGAAAAGGGTGACATCATGTAATGTAAGAAAGCCTGTAAAATCAAATCACTGAGGACTCAAAAGAACCAGCTGCAGGTTCCAGGTTGCTAGATGTTGGGAGTTTTGTTTTGGGGTTTGTTTTTTTTATTAGAACCCCATTGAATTACTTACTCTTCAGCATTGATTTAAAAATATGCTGTTCTTAAGTACAGGTTAGGTATTTCACTCACTATGTATGTCATCTGAGAAGGATATAATGATATGTGCTTAAAGGAATCAAAACAGTGAATCAAACATTGATACTGGAAGAATGACAGTTCTTTTTTCCCCCTCTACTTTAAATGATTATTTTAAAGAAGAACACTGTGCAAATTGCAACAGCTTTAGCAAGACAAGTCACCTACTGGGACAAAGTCTGACTCCACTGTATTGTAAAGGATGTTTTCTAGGGCCAGGGGGTAGATGGTCATTCTGGCTATAAGACTGAGACCAGTGATATTCCTACTGTGAAGAAAGTGTTCAATTTTCATCATTTGCTTAAAAAAGTACCGTTTTGTTTTAACAAATGGGAACATAAATGAAGGATATTTCTGTGTGCTTCGCTTACATGAATATTTCCCAGTGTTTTTATATCTCGGTTCTCCAAGGAATAATGTTTTCAATTTCCTTCTGAAATGTAAAATAAGACCTCTGGGCTTAAGGACTCCATAAACGATAGTTCTTACTTGCTTTCTATTTAATTAGCAAGGAACAGATCATATAATCATTCAGGGATAAATCCTGACCTCTCTGGAGAGAGAAGAGGGAAAAGAATAAAGGAATTTCCTTCTTGTGTCAGTAGCAAACAAACAAATGCATAAAATCTATGAGGGTGAACTGGCATTTACTGTTCTATTGAAAAGTCACCCCCTAATCAGAGGGGCAGGCTGTCTGTGACAGAACTGATCAGCAGCTGCAGAAGGCATTTAAAATGCTGCTCCACGTGCTTTATGCCATTGCAAATCGCAGAATCATTAAATGGTTTGGGTTGGAAGGGACCTGAAAGATCATCTAGTTCAATCTTACTGGAAGTAAGCCAGTTTTCAACTGCTGAACCAGAGGCATTTCCTTTCCACTGTCTGCATTACCTGCATATTCCAGGTCAACTTCTGGTTAAGAAAAGTCCACAGATGGTGAAGGACCATTATATGACTGTGTCTATAGGCAAGAGGAAACCTTGGCCCAGTGCTCTCAAAACTGTCACTATTTATTGACACTTCTCACATTTTTCCACTGAGAAACCTGCCTCTGGAAAAGCAAGCTGCAATGCTAACACAGCCCATAATTGGTTAGAGACACACAGCTGAGCCTTCGAGCTCACACACTCTGGAGACCAGAGCACAGGGACTAAACCCAGGACCATTTTCCATCAGCAGTTCCCACATGTCCCCTCCTTTCCCAAGGAGACAACAAATTTGATGGCACAAGAGGCTTTCTTCACAGCCTGGGTTAGCCCTGAGCAGGTGAGGTTGGAAAGCAGCTTTGAGGTGCTGTTGTGAGTGGAAGGGAATACTTTAAATCCCATTATTACCCTGCCTGGGTACCTTTTGCTTTAACACTGGGCAGCCAGAGCTCTCCGGATACAGAACAGGTTTAGCACTGACCACAAATAGGAGGCTGCTCCTCAGTCCCTGCCTTTGCAAGAGCTGCACACTGGTTTTGGCCCAGGGATTTTGGATGTTATAACCCTGACCTGCTGTTCTCCTGACTCCAAATAGCTGTTTGTGCCTGTGAGGTGCAAAGCAGGTACAGAGCCAGCCCCGTCTGCTAGCAGGCTGCATTTATTTCTCCCTGGAAAAGCTTCCACAGTCTATAGATGCAGCAATAAACATCTGAAATGCCAGGAGAGATGGTCTATGAAATGCATGAGGGTAAGGACATAAATGAGTGGAACAAGCAGGTACTGGAGAAGCAAATTAGACACTTGGCTTCCTGTAGCTAATTTAAATGGGAAATGGGAGTTGTTCCAGGTATTCAGTAAACAGGCTTGCAAATTAGCTTCCCACAGTTTCCTTATGCTGCTGTACATGTAGAAAAAAACACATACTGTGGTTCATTGCTTTAACTCACTTTGTTTCCCAAATCAGTGAATTTTCCCATTATTTTTGTTTTTCAGCATGAATGTTTTCATACCTGGTTGTAAGCAAATAGAGTAGGAAGATAACTGTAAGCACTGGGCTGTTAATAACCAGGTAGCCAGACTCCTTATTTGTGTAATGTTCCTTGAGCCTGGTGTTACCAGGGGATACAAACCTGCTTTTCAGTAGCTGATATCTCCCTGTATGAGACAGAGAGGCTCAGAACAGCTTCAGATCTTCATCCCCTTTTCAATTCCATATGAATTAACTGGAGACCAGTTCAGGCTCCAGCAGAGAAGCACAGAGGGAGGAAATCTTCTTCCCAGAACCAAATCAGCTCCTGTTCATGGGGAAAAAGGGGTCTGGAAAGACACTGATTATTTAATAAGGGATAAAAATGGTTTAAACCAACCAGTTCCTTCAGACTCCAATTTTAGCTCCAGATTAGCTTCAAACCTTACCCCAAGATGAATCTATATGACAACAGATCTAACTGCCTGTACTTGCCCTCAAAATATCCCTTCTCTGGCTAAAGACAGCAGTGAAGATGGTGTTACTGAGCTCATGACAGTCTCTGGCAAGTACATACATGTCCCATAAGCTTTTACAAACAGCCCTTTCCTGTGTGCTCCTACCCATGCACAGGATGTAACACAAGAGTAGGGGAGCCCCACGCCCCTTCCTTGCAAACTGGTCAGAGACCATTATGCTTTAGGAATATAGTGTCAAACTTCTGATTCCTGGCTGTTGTATCATCAGCAAAGGGGCCAACAAAGCTCAGAGCAGAACACCAACAAGAACACCAGAACTACCCACAAACCATTTTCGCTGGGAATATTCCGTTTGCTACATTGTCCATTTCATTTGAATGCTAAAGGCAAAAAAGAAATCAGCATTTCCACTTCTGCTCATGCCTTATATGGTGAAATGTTAGATAACTTGTGTTATTTATAACTTGCACATTTAGTATTTTTTTCATAAAGGGGGGAGGAGAAGGACTTAGTGGGCAAGAAGACTGGATCTTTTCCTGTCTGACTGAAGAGTTAAGAATTAAACTGTGTCATAAGAGCAGTCAACTTCATGCCTACGCCTTGTAGACAGACAAATTTTGACCTGGACAATTACAGTTGATGTAGTTTATGACTTTAAAAAGGGATCTACACACGTATCACATACATCATGGTAAAAAGTGATGAACATCAATCCTAAAGCTTTGAGCTATAAGGTAGCCTTTAACTGTTTGTATTTCAACACCTCTATATTTCCCAACCCTGTAGCACCTCTCATAACAAGACCCTGGGAATAAGGTTTTGGACTTACAGAGACAGATGTCTCATATAAGCTCCTGGCCTTCCTCCTGCCACGGCTGAGTTGCATTTTCAGTTGTGATGAGCTGCCTGACACAGCTGTGCCACTGCTCATTCCCAGGTAAAGTGCTCTCCATCCCTCTTGTCACTGCCATCCAGCTGAGTTGTCTCATCTGCTCATTTGATTTTTCAGCAGTGTCATTGCTCTGAAGGTAAATCCTGCCAAAGCTCACTAAAATGACTGTTCTCCCTCCATGATGCTCATGCCACGTGTAGTGTGGAGCCTTCCCATTCCCCGGCCCGGGTCTCACAGACATCACTCCCCAGCCACTCTTCCACACCCCAGGAGATCCATTTCAGATGTGAAGGGAAGGTCACACCATTACCCTGTCACTTACCCCAGTCCCCTCATCAGCACGTAGTGACATTTCTCTGCCATATTCATGAGCAAGACCTCTTTTTAAAACTGTCAAACAGGCAACTTTATTTCACAGAAATCACTTTTGGACAAATGACCTTTACCTGAATGTGTATGGCAGCTCTGCCAGGCGTTCTGCAGGGCTATAGCAAAGAACTCTGAAGCAGATAATGCTGCCCTGTGTTATCTTCCCAAAATGTCAGTTATTTTCTGCCCAGTGGCATTTAACTTGGGGGAAACCTCTTTGCATGCAGCAGTCTTTGTCCTAACTCTTCACTCAGCTATAGCAAAGATATGAAGAAGATCACAGGTTAATTCTAAACTAAGCCTAAAGCAAAGGTAAGAAGGGCATGACATATGTGAATTTGGAGGCAGCTTTTAGCTGTGGTTAAAGAGTGCTTGCAGATGCTGACTACCGATTTTTTTTTTTTTTTTGCCCTGCTCTGCCTCTCAAAATATTGTTTTCAATGTCCTCATTGTCTTATTAGCCTTCCCCTCCCCCTGGATCCAGCGACATGCAAAAGGAATGACGGTAGATGTTACTTTTTCCTGCTCCGTGGCAGAGAGGAGTGTAGGGTTTCAGAGATTGTAAACTATTTCTCCTGCACTGAGACACTGCCTGCATGGCTAGAGCCCATTAAATATAGCCAGGCTGACAGTATCGCTTCGGAGAGTTCTGTGGGAAAAAATCTGTCTGCACTATGTTGGTACCTCCAGCCAGGCAGAGAGCTGTCTTGATAACTCATTCAGATAATGAATAAAATGTGGAATGAATTCCATGCAGGATCAGCACTCTGCTGATGTGAGAACCGGTTGCAAAACGTACGACAGGATCCTCCTGTGGCTGTTGTTTTAAGCTCGGCAAATACCGTGGATTGTATATGCTAAAGTCAGGATATTATTAAAATAAACCTCTCAGAACTCCAGAGGGTTGAGATATGATGCGGCTTCCTTTGAGCTCAGGTCCCCTTATCGCCGAGATATGTTGTGTGTGAATGCAATTTATACCAAGTTCTTTAAGACCAGGACAGCCTGTTATTTCTGCCATGTCCAGGAAAATCAGGGAAGGTATGTAGCAGTAATAAATCAATTATTTCTTGCAAATTAGACCAAGATAGCGTTGGCTAACAGCAGTCTTCCAGATGGTTGGGATGAAAGGGGGACTGGGCTGGAGGGGAAGGGAGGATTTCTAGATAACCAGAATAAATGGGATACACTTCAGCAGTAGAACTGGAAAGATCCAGAGGAATGACACCTGTGTATGAGGAAAGAGCTATCTGGCAGCTTGGGTTATGTCACTGGGTTGGCAGTGCAGGCTGAAACAAAGACTTTTTCTTGTCATCATCAAGGAGGCAAAGCCTTTATGGTGTTGAATTAGGAGTAACCATGGGGAAAGGAAACGACAGATTTAAATAAATGTGGCGTGTTCGTACTCAACCAGTAACCTTCCTTCAAGTGACACAAAACACCTTCCATTTCTGCAACAAGAGATCAGTCCAATACTCTTCAGATTGGGACATTGAAAACAATAGTTATTACAATTTTTAAAAAAATTTAAGAAGTTTTGATCCTGCAAGTCTTTTGTCACACCTAACTGCCAGAAGCTGTACAGTGGTCAACTGAGCAAAGAACATAACCAAAGAAACTTGATGTTAATTAGCTAGAAATTACCATTAGCTCATCAATATGCATAACTTGAGATAATAAAATATAACATCTTATAATACCAATATATTAACATTAATTATTTTAATATTCATCTGTTCCTAATCAGAGGTAAAACCCTGAATGTTATTGAAGAATATCTACACATTGGTTCCCAAGAGGCAGCAGAGTTTGCTGAACAATCTTGAATGTCAGCAAAATGGGTGATTACAGGAGTCCTTCAAGGAGACAGAAGTTCAAACCCCAGAAAAGTCCCTGAATGTCCAGCAGGGATGGCCAGGTGGGATCCCAAGTAACTGAACCCAGCCTGTGAGGCTATTTCCTGTGGCCTTGTGACAAGCCAAACCAAAGAGATTAAAAGCATTTTTGCAGGTATTTGTCAGTGAGGACCCAGAGGGTCTGGTGAGGCACTGCCCAGATGCTGGGCCCACCTCTGAACATCTGGCTGCGAATACCAGTTGCTCTGGAGTGTAGGAAAACTGATGGTGATAAACCATATAATCCCTGTTAAGTCTGTGTAACAGACCAGTGTCTCTCCCTGCGAACTCTGAGAGGGAATTAGTCACTCAGAGGATTTGGGATGAACCTAAAGGAACAGCTTTGCACTTTGTGGGAAGCAAGAAACACTCAACATCATTTTGTGCCTACACCTGAAATTCTGGTGAACAAGTACATGTTTTACCAGAGGCATTTTTTCCAGAGTCTCTCAAATTGCTGCCACTTTCACAGCACTCCTAAGACAATCCTTCAGGATAATTCTTTCTCCCATTGCTGAGTTTGCTCAGCTCTAACTGCACTTGGGCAGCTGATGAGAGCACATGGTGCAAAGGCTGTGTAGCTCACGCTCTGAAAGAACAGGGCAAAGACAGATCTATGTCCCCCCCACCTCGTGCAGATTCTGGGCTAAACTTGAACCTATGGCAACATGGAATAGCCCCATGTTCTGCTATAAATTAGTTACAGGCTCCTCACAGCTGCCCCCATGGTGATGTGAAGATGAAAATCAGCTAAAGGCTCTCACCAGGCACTGGGTCTCACTCTGCGTTTTGCATCAGTTCCACTGTCTTCATCAAAATGACTATTTTTTCTCTTTTCAAAGACAGAAAACATCCACATCTGCTATATTTGGGTGCAGGACATCTGAAAAAAGGATCACCCATGAAAACAGCCTGAATGAACCTGCTGAATGGCAAACCACTGCCAACAAGTCTGAATGATTTTTCTAGCAGAGATGTTTTTGCTGGTTTTGCCTCCGAAAAAAATAGAAAAGGATGGGGGAAGAGCTGTTTTCTTTTCTCGTGCATACACCCATCATCAACAGCTTTGCTAAGGCAGGAAAATGATTTCTGGGTTGTTTTTCTTGCTCTTAAAACTTGTAAATTCAACAAAAGTGTTTTGGCTGTAATTGCTGTTATTGAGAGGTAATAAATACAGAACCTCAGAGTACAGAAATTCCAGGAACAGAAGTATTTAACCCAGACACAGTGAAGCAGAAACATGAATCTCTGTGAGAATGAGACAAGGGAAAACCAAAAAGCAAGGGAAGAGGATGAGGGTTTGTTCCAAGGTCTCCTCTGTAAGTCAAGAGGGTGGGTGGTTTGAGATAAAATCAGGAATTTGACTTCTCAGGACAGATGGATTTGAAAAAGGGAAAAAAAATACATCTACAGGCTAAACTAAAAATGGTTATCATGGTGAAATTATGGGCTGTTTCAGGCTGCCAAGACAAATAGTTTGCATCTCAAAGCAGTAAAGGTTACGTGCACGGAAAATTGAGCTATCCCTGAGGACTAACTAATATACTACAATTATTATTATAATTTTATCAAAGAGTTTTGAGAAAACCAGGGCATGCTGAGCTACCTAGTCTGACTGCATCTGCAAGAGTCTTAACAAGAGATGTTCCAGCCTAAAAATTTGTCATCTTCTGATAGTCTAGCTAAAATCAGCTAATGCTGTTCAAGACGTGAAGGCAGTGCCACTTCAGCAATTAACCAGAACTGTTTGAGGTTACTGATGTTCTGAACATGCTTTGAATTTCAGTAAGTCTGAAGTTATTTCCTAATAGGCCTCGTGCCAGTGGTGTAGGAGATATACCCAAGTAAAATGCAATCACTTACGGAATTTCAGCTAAGTGCAGGTAATACAGGGGGAAAAAGTAGCCACACTTCTGACAAGGTTGTATCAATCTCCACTTATCTGCTGTTTCAGTAAAACTGCCAAGGTATTCTGAAAGGCACTGTGTCCAGCCTGGAACTTACTCTGACACATTGATAATACACATTATTATGTCATTATTACAGATTTATGCTTGTTATTATATAAGAATATTGCTTCTTTTAGGAGCGACCTTCATGGTTGGAAGTCAGTGTAAATTCCCCCATGTCCCCTATTTCTCCAGGAAGTGTATCCTAATGGTTAGAGGAAAGGACAGGACACTGGGATCTGCCAGGCTTCTTTCTCAGCTGTGCAAACTATGAGGGTCAGCTTCATTTCCACACAAATCAATGAACCTCTGCACTGAACTTTCCTGGGAATGCGATAAAATCCTTAATCTCCTGCTGCCTTCCTATCCTATCCTGCAAGATATCAAGCACACCAGCCCAGCAAAGCCCTTCAGCAAATGCCTGGAGCTCTGTAGCCAAATCCAGGGCTTGTGGTGAGCAGAGCTCTGGGTGTGCTGCTGCTTCCAGAGCCAGGAATGAGTGGGGGGCGACTATATCCATCCATCCTCCAGAGGATGTTTCAAACATTAAGTAACAGGATTCCTGGAGACTGGGCACAGGATGCAACAGAGGGAGATTATAATTTCTATCCCTATTCTTAATAGCTATTAATGGAAATGGGTGATAAAGTATCTCTATCTACACATATACAACATCTCTCTCATCCTGTCAAGGTAGAGCAAAAAAAAAAAAAAACAGGGGTTCAGGTTGGGGAAGGAGCAAAAGAAAAAGCTGTTTTTAACACGTTAAGCACAGTTTGGAGGTTTGTATTCTTAATTCTCCCTGGGAAGCCAGAACCTGCCTACGGGGTGTGTTGAGTTTGTTCCTCATTCCTTCTTTGCTTCTTTTTTTTTTTTTTTTTTTTTTACTTCTTTTGAAATCACGGTGTGTGGAGCATGGAGCATACCTTGCCCTGGGGGAATGTATTGCTGAGCCATTACTCACACTATAAAAGGGTGCTAGCTCTCACTCCTCCCTTTCTTTGAGGCCCCGTTTTGAGGTGAGGAAAGGGCTGACTGGCCAAGCCAGCAGAGCCCAGGGTTAACCAGCCCTGGGGCACAGAGCAGGGCGCTTTGGGGTGCTCAGCCTTGGTGCCCGGCTCTGGGGAGCTCCAGCCTGGGGTCACAGTGGGCTTCAAGAGCACAGCCTGGAGGTCTGGTCTATCTCCTGAAGCTGTTCTAGCCTGGAAGCTGAGATTGGCTTAAGAGCTTTCTTTGCGGGGAATAGTTCCCTATGAAAGACTAGTTCCTGTCTTCGGAATGAGTGGGGATTAGGAGGGAGTAAAGAAAAGGGGTGTGCTCTGAAATTTAAAGGTAAAATCCCTCAGTCCCAGTTTCAGTGGACTCTGCCCCTTCTCTGTTTGCTTTTCCCTCGGCATGTGCCGGCAGTTGGCCCCAGCTGAGGCTGATGTGGGGTCACGTTGGTGCCCAAGTCCCAGCAAGGCTCTGGAGCTTTCCCCTTCCCCTCAGCACAGCACACAGCCAGGGCTCCTCGCAGGTGTCCGGGCTGCAAGAAGAAAGGAGAAATTTTTCATGGTTTATAAACTTCTCTGACTTCACAGACCTCTATGAACCTGCTGCCTTCCAGCTCCTTAACACACCACAACCCAAGCTACGTGAATGAGGAGAAAATCATCAGTGTAGTTAGCAACGTACCATAAAATTCACTGATTAAATTACTGGATAAATATTTGAGTGGATCTAGCTGACAGGTATGTCATGCATGCGGTGTTAAAATAGGAAGGCAAAGGGAAATGAGGGAGAAATGAGCCAAGGAATAGGAACAGGAATGTGATTTCTGGTAACACAGCTCATGTTCATCAGTGCCTTTTTGGCAATATAGAGGATGTGTGTGGTGAAACTGAGAGCAAGGCACCACGTTAAACTAAGAGAAACTGCAGCTATGAAGAAACAGAGCAGTTAGCAGCTATGAAGCAGCAGTTCTCCAGGAATAAGGCTGATGAACGAATTTATGAGGATTTACATCAGCTGAACCTGGCAGGTAGTTTTTAACATGCTTGCAAGAAACAGAGGTAGCTATTTCCAGCAAAATCTTGGGAAGCTGAGGCGAATGTGGGCTCACTGGAGAGGCACAATGCTCCCACCAGCCTCTGGTGGTGCTGGGCTGTGCCTCCACACTGGCTCCTCTACCTGCCATCTCCACCAGGGGCTGGCTGTTCCTTCTGCAGCCCAAGGACCTTGTGTTTCATTTAAAAAGATGAAAGGAAGAGTTTGTCCTGTTGCACAAACGCATCAGGGCAGTGTGTGGCAGCCAGCAGGACTCTGCTGATGAGCTGTCGAGACACGCACAGCACAACTCCAGGCAGCAGCATCAGGGCAGGATTAGGCATCACCACATCCATCAGGTCAAGCCTGGGAAGGTCTCTGAGGACGGGCTGATCATATTTGTGCCGTTCCAAGTAAACAGTCTGCACAGGAATTACTTTAAAACACATCTAATTCATTTCTGACCGATTTTGCAAACGTTTCCCCCTTCGTCAATGCGGCATTGACTGGCCCTGAAAGCATTTGGCAGTGGCCCGGGTGGCGTGTGCAGTCACTCTGCTCCTTGATGTTACCTCATCAAAGAGCAGCTGAAAATGGTATTTCCAGCCAGACAGTTTTTGAGAGTGGCCGGTGAACTCGCTCTGCCCTGTGCCCTCCAACTGGAAATTAGAGAGGCTTCCTGTATGCCAATTCAGTGATAAATTTAGGATTGCGACATGCTGACCAAAAGAAAAGAAAAAATACGACAAAAAAAAACCCCAGTAAAATCATGACAGGCTATTTTTGGTTTCAAAAGAAACTCCTCTCTCTGGGTCTTTTTGAGCCCTCACCTCCACGTACAGCTGCAGAGGAGAAGGAAAACAGGATGCAGGGTTGTAGAGCTGGAGGAATGGAACGTAAATCAAAGGAGACAAGCTGGTCCCTGTGTGGTGCCTGGGTTAGACCCCAGCCTTTGGGCAAGGTGAGCATTTGTCGCTTGCTGGGGACTCTCCCAGTAACAGCTTTGCCCAGCTGCCTGAACGTTTATACTGGGCCATGGCCGTGTCTCACTTTTTCCTCCCACTGTGTCACCTCCTTCCCTTGTGCTGACAAGTGATTTAGACAGCCTGCCCTGCTGGCCCTGCATTTGAAATGTAAATCAAACATAGGACATAAAGCTGGGTTTCAAAGTTGACTATTAACTAGGGCGGAAGGGGAGGCGTAGCAAAAACAAACAGTTCCAAGTTCAAGTCTAAACCATGAGAGCAGGCTGAAAACCCTTCCTGCTCTCCCATCACCAGCCAGCATGAGGGTGAGCGCTCCCCCTGGGGCAGAACATGCTTAGTGGCTGCCTGAGTTCCTATCCCAGGTGCCTAGAGTCCAAATCCAGTCTGACAACTGCCTTCAAAGGGAGGAGGGTGCTGGGATGCTGTGGCTGGCATTGCACGTCAATATGCAGTGGCTTTAGTCACAGAATCACAGAATGGTTTGGGTCAAAAGGAAACTTTAAATGTCACCTAGTCCAGGGTTCCTCGCAGCTCCTGATGTCCTGGAAGCTTTTGACATTGAGCTCTGCAGCAGGCTGGTCCAACAGCTCATGCCTCAGAACACTTCACCAGGCCCTGCCTTGGAAGAGCCAGTGTTTGAAATCATCATCTCCTCAGCTTCCAACAGGAGAATTAAAGGCCAGGCTGTACCTTACAAGATGTGAGGATCATCTGAAACTGGAGGCACCTCTGCTGTCCTACTGCTTTCAAAACCAATGGAAGTTTTGCCCCAAAACTACTACCAAAAAAAGGCCCAAAGCAAATCAGTGTGAACGTGGATTTTAGCCAGTAGAGTGTACTTTTGCCATTACAGAATGTAGTTTAATATTTATTTACCTGTCACCCCAAATAATTCTGGTGAGGGGGACCAGCAGCAACACTTATTGTCTCTGAAATGATTTCTACGATGACTTAGAAATTTGTCTCTGATAATTGTGTAGTGTCACCATTAAGGTCTAACTTGGAACTCAGAGACATGAGTAACTGATAATACAGAGAGCAGTGAAGCAGCAATGCCAAGTACACCCATCCTGGTACATAGCAGTTCCCTGGGCTTGGCCTGCTCAGCATCAAATCCTGCCTGGGTAGGAAGTGAGATTTCTTTGCTCTCAAGGGCAATCTAGCAAGAAAGAAAGTCCTCACCTTTTCCTGAATTCCTTAAGGGAGTATATTTAGTACAAATTTTCTGCCAGTGAGAGATGGTGAGAAGAGCAGCTGTGAAAAGTGTTGACCTTCAGTGAGAACTGGTGGATGCTCCACGATGGTCTCAGTGGTGCTGGGCACCAAGCTGGCTGAGCAGGGGACAGATCCAGCCTTCAAACACTCTACTCTGATAGATGGGTCATGGCCCCTGGTAGACAGGATGGTGTCCTGGACTCTGGGGAGCACCTCTGACTGTCACCCACGGCAATCTTGGGCACATCATTGCATCTTTCTGCCCCTCAGTGATCCTATCTGTGGAGTGACAACACTTAACTGCTGTTGAAGACTTATTCCCCAGGGCTGTGCTGGCACCTCTGTGTGCACAGGAGGCTGTTCCACCCCCAGGAGCAGCTCCACCCCAGTGCTCTCTGAAGGCAGAGAGCACCAAGTGCAGTTTCACATGAGCTGCCAACCAACATCCCTGTTAGTAACATTCCTTTGTTGATAGCTTGGACTGTTTTCAAACAGGCTTTGTCATCTCCTCCAATATGGGAAAGCATTGTCTGAAGCCATACAGGATTATAACTGTCCCAATCTTCCTGTAAATAATGTGTCAGTGCAGTGAAGGGAACTGCTCTGCTCCTCATTAGGCAGCATTGCAGAGCACATTGAAGCCAATTTACCAGAGCAGCAGTGAGGATATCATCTCACCATCTCTATTTCCATTAAACTACTGGATCTAACGTTCTTTTATTTTTAGGCTAATGCTGAGCTTTCAAATTGCCTTGATGATAATGTAGCTTTTAACTGATTTGTCGTGGCTGATTGTTTTGCACATGAAAGTTGCTACTAGCTGATTAGGGGGAAAAAAAATCCACCATTGCTTCTTCTATTGCTCAGGAAATTGCAATCCTCAATCTGCAGCTTGAAAAGCATGTTGCCATGGAAATGATGCTTATGCTGTCGTAAATAAAAGTATTCCAGGGTCACCAGAGTCTGCGGCATAAACAGGGGCACACACACTGCCTGGAAAAGTGCCTGAGTGGTTTAAACATATAGGAAGATAATTTTAATGGTATTTTGCTTTCACTGTTATCATCAGAAGGACTGATGAAGGTTAACACATAGCTATGACCTCGGCACAAAAGCGAAGCAGAAAAAGTCTTGGCTCCTGGTATTAATAAGAGTAGAGAAAACCATATCACAGCTCTCCTGACCAGTGTTTCCCAGCTCAGTCAGAGCAGTGTTCTTTTCCCACTGGGTCTCTCACACATTCAGCAGTGAAATCCCATTGTATGTCCACTCCAGGGCACTTTTATTGGATTCATGAGCACAGCACACCAGAGCTCAGGAAAACCAGTTGATGTTGTGAAATGCTGTGTCATGGACTACCTGCTGATGCAGTGAATATTCCCTGATTCTCTGGCCACATGCCACCTACAGCCCAGGAAAACATGGGAAATTGGTCTTTTCCTTGGAGGGGAGACACTTTTGAACAAGATCCCAGCTGAGGAAAGGAGCTCACGTGCCTTTCACTGCTCCTGTGCGAGGGCAGTGGGGAACAACTCCCTGCAGGACCAAGAGCCAGCATGGACACAGTTCCAAAGGACAAATCCAGAGGCCAGCAACAGAGAGGGTTTGGGATGTGTTGGTTCATGCCAGTGTTCAGGAGGAAAGTAGGCAGTTACTGTTTCTGGTGGGTTCTTAACTGTTCAATGGACTGCTCAATGGCATTAAATGGGCCATATCCTGAAGCTGCCTTGGGCAGTATCAGATCAAGGATACACACTTTTCTCTTTGTGTTTTTAATACCCACATAAACATTTTGAGCACAGGCAGTCACTTTAAATAAAACTACAAGAGATTGCAAATGCCACAGCTTGCTTATTTACTTACTGTCTCTTAGTCTGCCCAAAATGTGGAAATAATATTTCCAGAGATGCTGGAATTCATGTGCCTGTTGAGAATCCTGGCTCCTGTCCTGGATGATATTGCATATTCAAGGGATGATTCACTCACTCCTGAGAGGGAGGAAGGACTGTACCAGCTGTACCACCTCTCTGTGGCTGACTGACAGCCTGGTGATGTTCCCACAAGGAAGCCTCATGCCTCCAGGTTAAGCCAGCAATTATGGAACAAACAAAAGAGAAGTGAAATGGAGAGATGAATCACTGAGAGGCCAAACAAAAGAGAATTGGAAAGGTGATGCCAAAGCCAGAATCACAAAACAAAAACAAAATCTTAATTTGTCTCATCCCAAAACGTCTAGAGAGGATTCTGCATTTCTTTTTTGTGTAAATCAACAATGTCCTTTGCCATCTGCAAGGGAGGATTTGGGAGGGACCAGCTCAGCTTTTAGGGCTTTCTCACCTCACTCCTGTGAGAGGCTGGTAAAACCTACAACCAGCAGCCCTCAGTTAAAACCAAGCAAGACCCAACCCTAATACTCTTGACTCCTCCATAAACCGACTCAAAAGTCCAAGAAATAGGCTTTCCCCTTTTGTACTCCAGTTTTTAAAAAAGCTTTCATCCCTGTTGGGACAGGAACTGTGTGGGATACGGGGCTGATACCATGTGCATTACACACCTCGCCATGGATTTATCACAGCAGGGCTGGCCAGGGCTTTGAAGGCAGCTGACAGCTCCCAGCTGGCCAGGAACTCACTCGCGTGGCCTCTGCAGCTTCCTAATGGGAACAGGGTGGAAAACCTGGGCTCAAAGGTTGCCTGGAATGACTAAGAGAGGAAAAATCCCTCCTGCCACTCCTGTGCTAATCAAAGGGGTGTGGAGAAGAAGTTTCAATTCCTCACTGCAGAAGAGGAAAATAAGATAAATATATACATATGTATATAAATTACACAGCCAATTCCTGTATTAAGGAAGAAGCCTTCATGCCATCAGAATCAGTCTTGACATAATCTTGCTTGTGGTGTAGGGAAGCTGAGCCAGATAGCCCAAGCTCCCCTGAAATGTCTTTCAAACACATCTAATCTCTTTACTCCTGGGTTTTACTGCTGGCAGTACCTGGGACCTCGCCTCTGAGATTTCCTACAGTTTGTGATCCCAGCAGGTCAAAGTTTCCAAAGGTGGGGAGAAGAGGCAATCCTTTCCCTGCCTGTACAGAAGGTATGTGCCTTGGGGCTACTACTTTAGAACCAATGAATCAGGAATAAGTCACATAAAAACCGTCCAGCACCGGTGTTTACAGAGCACCTCCTCCGAGCAGACAAAGGCGTGTGTCAACAGGGAAAGTGCCGCGTCGTTTGCGTGGCCCGGAGTATTTAAACAGCTTTTGCAGAGATGTGAACGTGTTGCCAGGGAAGCAGGAGCCCGCAAGGATAGAGGTGCCCTCCTGCTCTGTATAATGGGAAAACGGAGCTGCCCCTGCACTCCCTGCTTTTTGTTTTCATCTTTGCAGCTTAAAAAAAAAGGCAGAAAAGGCAGTCCTTCCTTCCAGAGGCTGATTAATGGCCCCTCTGCACAAACTGCATTTTGCACATATTTAAAAATCTTGAGCTAGATAACTCTTTGACCTAAAATATAAGAGGTTCCTCTTTTTTTCTGATTGTGTCTGACATTTGTACCTTTTCATACCTTACTTTTGAAGCGAGTCCTTTCTAACTTGAAGAACAAAGTGGCCAGGCTGTGGCTCTGGATGCGTGTGCATCCCCTGCACCTGTGTGGCTGGTAGCTGCTCTGAGACATCACTAGTCCATTTCTGGGTCTCACCAACACATCTCAGACCACCAGGAGAGACGGCCCAGTCTGGCACCAAGAGGCCCAGGAAATGTGCCCAGTGCAGCTCCCATTCCCATGGTGTGTGGTCCCTGGGGTGATCAGTGTCATGCCCTGCCTGTGAACCATTCCCCAAATTTTCTCTTCCCCAGAGCTCTATGTGTGTGTGTGATGTGAGACCAGGTTATATTAAGCCCATTGCTGAAAGGACCAGGGACGATGGCTCCCATGGGCACATAGCAACTATGCTACAGAAAGAGTGAAAAATTCAGGGAACAAGTGGCACTGTAATCCATCTTACCTACCCGGAATAGATGTATCCATGTACTGATCTCTATAAACACACCCTTTCCTCCATATGGGTGGGAATATATTTATATGCACCAGCCTCAAAATGCCAGTAAGTTTTTATTAGCCCCATTTGCAGATGGGGTGATGATGACAGACAAAGTGCTTTGATCCCTCTAGGCTGCTCCTCCTTGGGAGGGGAGAGTTGGAGTCTTCTCTGCCCAGGAGAGGTAAGAGAGGGAGGTGAGTTCTCCCAAACCCCCAAGGAGCTCCTCGGTGCAGAGATCTAGCTCAGCTCTCACTTGGAATCATGCTGGCAAATAAACATGAAAGTGAAATCGGCATTGTGAGATAGTTATGCAAGAGCGGGCGGATCCCAGGACTCAGCCATTGTTCCAAACGTTTAATTAACATTATGAAAGCTGATTAAAGGAAAATCTTTAACCTCCAGGGAAATCCCATTTTCCCTCACTTCCCATACGGCTGTAATTTTCACAATGTAAGAAGGAAAGTGTTATTTCAAGGCATGATTCATATCAGCTACAACCTGATCTTTGCCACAGTCATGTCCTGCATCTTAAATAATCGCCAGCAGTGACACCAGACAGGGACACTTCTGAGACAGCATTTTTCCCCCTTTATCCCATGACCTGAATTGCCATCATAATTTCTAGACCTTGTGTCATCCTGGCATGATGACAAGTGCTCACCCACGCTCCAGAACTAAAAGTTGGTTCACAGGGACAGTGATACCTACCCAGACACAGCATCTCAGATACAAAGTGCGAATGACACGCCACAGTCCGGCGTGGTAACAGCAGGGGCTGTTTGCTTTGGTCACCACAGCAAATTCCTTTGAAGGCAGGAGAGTGGAGCACCATCTCCAGTGACTCTCACCTAACCTTGAGCGAATCACTTACCCTTTCTGCTCTTTTGGAATTGGGGGCAAAGGCAGTGCTACCTCTCAGGGCACTGCAAACTCATGAATATAACCAGGCGCTGGAGACGTTTAGGTGGAAATTGCTATTGTAAATTATGTTAGTGGAGAGATTTGCTTTCAGCTGCAGTGGGTCTGTGAGCAAGCACAGCCCCCCAGTATCAGCTGTGTATGGGTGGCACATTGCCCCTCTGCTCTTCCAGGACTATTTTAATTATATGGCACGTCCCATCAGAGACCTAATCTCAGGATCTAATCCTGGAGGCAACAGACAGCTGCCTGTCTGCCCTGTGTACTCAGAGAAGTGCCCTTGGGGCTGCAGTGAGGGTGATGCAGACGATGGGACAGGAGGACAAGCACTCATCCCCCACACAGAGCAGGCACTTGTCCAGGGACAGCAGGGACACCTGGCCAGGGCAGCACCAGCTCCTTGACCTCTCTGATATGTGAGTGGCACTGGGCAGACAAGAATCTGGGTGGACGCTGCATCTACAGACCTCCAAATCCAATTAAGAACACACACGTCTCCAGTCCTTCCCGAGCATCAGGCTTATATAAATACATACATATAAATAAATACATATAAATACATGGTATAAATACAGCCTCTGGCAGCAGGAACAGTCTCATACTCAGATCTTCAACACTTCTTTCCATCTGTAGATCCTGCAGGTCAAAGACATTGCAGAGCTTCAGGAACCATTCTGAAGAGGGGAAAGATTATTTTTTTCCCACTGTCGTCTACATGTACGTGGTGCAAAATCCATTTTAATGATGATACAACAGGGTCATCCTCACTAATCTGACAATGAAGAACAGGCACCACTTTTGTGCACACAGAGACATCAGTAAAGCAGAAACTCTATTTGTAGGACTTAATTCCTCCTCCCAAAAGCACTAGAGGTAAACCAAATTCACACCGTGAATACCAAATGCATGAAATTCTGACTCAATAAAACGCAGACAGCTGTGTTTCTGATAAAAATGTGCTTTTATTTTTTAACTTTTCATTACCTGGATTCTGCGTTTGTCAGAGCAACAAAAACAGAACATAGTTTCTTTGATACGCAGCAAATCTGAAAACAATCCTGCAAAGAGCACAACACAAAAACTCCCACAAAAAGGGAAAGCTATAAAATTTGAGAGGCGACGAGGCTTTCAGAAGTGCCAGTTTCCCAGTGCAATGGCTGGAAGGGTGGCCTGGCCTGGCGGCAGTTCAATCATTTTGTAACGAAGGACAAATACTTTCAACATCCTGAGAAAGAGGGCGGGGGGACGGGGGCACGACTCCCTTGCTTTCCCTCCTCCTGCTATTCTTTCTCCTCCCTCCCCCCACCCCTTGGATTTTCAATAGCTCTTTAGTGTTTCCATCAAAGGCTTTTACCATTCATCCTCCCTTCTGGTGCCTGCCTTCCACCTGTCTATCCATCACAGCCCTAACCCAGGTCCCTTTTTTGTCCCCCCTTTGCTATTTTTCACGCGGTGGGATTTGTTTATAAGCTTCTGTATTACCTAAACTGCAGGGCAAGAGGCTGCTGGGAGGAAAGTGAGAAAGCAGGATTAAGGAGGAATAATTCAGCTCCATTGCATTTCCATCTGAACGGTCATAAAATGTGCAAATCCTGTTCCTGGGAATGTCGTGTCAGAGGTCTTCCCTGCCACTGCCCTTTTCGTACCCCTTCTCTCTTTCCCTCTCATGGAAAAACAAGTGTTGGGAGGGATGACTGTAACTCCACAGACCCCAAAAGCCATGACGTGTGTGCCAGCAGGGAGGAGGCTCCTACCAGCACGTGTGCAGGGAGACACTCCAGATGTGGCCATAAACTACAGACAAGGGGGTGGGAGGCTGCAGGGATTGAATCCAGCAGGACAACAGGAGTCAGCAGGGAAAGGCTGCTCAATATGACAGCTCCCAACACCCCCAGCTAATTAATGAGCCTGGGTAAAATACAAAAATAATCTGTCAAGCTTGTTGGCTCTCTAAGTAAAGTGTACAGAAATACGTGATTCAGACCCCAGCAGCTTGAAGAGTTTCTACTCTCTCATTTTTAGCTCATCACCATCACAAGGCACCAAAATAGGCACAGGCCAGATTTCCAGACCCCAGAGACCCACCAACAATCCACCTGTCAGCAAACTGAAAGACAGAAGAAGGGACACTGCTCTGTACAGGTCAATGGAGATTTGTCACTGATTCAAGCAGGAGTCACTGCGACCCCTGATCAGGGCTACCTGACCAAAGACTTTCAGAAGAGCAAGTAATGCTAAAAAAGGGCGTGGGCCTCAACCTGTCCCCAACCCTAGTGAGCCCACAAACCTTTCCTTGGTGGAACTTCATGTCATATCTGCTGGACCTGGCAACAGCTAGCAGCTATCTTCCACTTACAGACACAGCCCAGAGATACTGCAGATCACCTAGCAGGTAGAACATGTCAAAATAAGTTTCTCTGATTGACAGTTATTTATTATTTTTAAATAAAATGAGAATAGATTGAATGGGTTGCTCAGCAGCAGCTCAGTTCTTAGTTTGGCAACTTGTTGGACAGTTTGACATACAACAACACAAAATAAATTTCACTTGGTTGCAGTAGCAGCTGGCTATAAATTCAGTCCATCGATGATTTATAGCTCTAGCAGCAGTGGGTTATATGAAATGAGACGGCCTTTCATCCTTAAACTGCTCTGCAGTCTGGTAGGGATGATAAAAGCCATTGTTCCTAAGGCCAGAGGAGAGCAGGAGTTCATTCAGCTGTGGTAGGAGGAGGTGTGCAAATTGGGTCCAAAGGTGAGAGGAGGCCTGGAGACACAGCAGTCCTTGGTTTCCAAGAGCAGCCAGAAAGAAATCCTTAATGATGCTCAGCCGTGCTTTGCAGGCTGGAGGGGAGCAGTATTTCCATCAACTAAATGATCTCAACTCTTTGGCTTCCCTGAGGGCACTGCACCAGGACAGACTGGGATCGCTCAGAAGAGTCACTCTCAGATGTTTGTGTTCTTCCCACCCACCAGCAGCCCCGAACCTGAGCATGTCTTTGGCACAGCAGGTGGGATCCTTAATCCTGAGGAGGGCCAGCCCCAAGCGAAGATTAGCAGAAGAATCTGTTTTCATTAAAATCCAACCTACCATTACCATCCTCTCTGATGGTTTAAAATGCGCATGTCCAGCTCTTGTAGCAGCTCTGTTTCTGCAGGGAAAGGGCAGTTCAGCAACCTGCCTCTTCACTTTCTAGGTCTCTCTTTCTTTTAATCAACAAGTAACTAAGACAGACACACTGAGGAATGTTAAATGCACCTCCTCCTGGAGAATTTTGCCAGCAAGATCAACAGAACTGGGATTTTGCCTTTATTATGTTTCTTGTGACTGTGGAACTGGTCTGGTTTTCCTCCCAGTGATTTTTTTTTTTTTGGTGGAAAAAAAAACCCCACAAAACAACAAAACAAGAAAAGACATACAAATAAACACTAATACGTACAGGAAAAATACAAAATTTAGCACCATGCACTCCCCTCATTATTAGACAAAGGTTGGGAAGGGTTCACAAGTGTAAAACGTTCATGTGAATTATGAGATTACTGCTCAGTTTTCTTTCAAGTCGTGGGCTGGAAACAGATGGTGGCTGTAGCATTTATGACGGCACAACATGTTACTGCAAGCCTAGCCATCTCTCTCTCTCTCCTCTCAAAAATGCAGCTGCAAAGAAAGTTGTGGAAAATCACATTAATAGTCTCTTCCACCACACAGTTTTCCAGCCCTTCATCCCTGGCCAGCACATGGACAGAGCCATCTTGTATGCCAACAAGAATACTCTCCTAATCCCTGTCCTGAATAGTTACCACTGACTGGCTTCTTTAACAGCTAGTTAGAATGTGAGGTTTGTTAGCATTGTACAAAAGCCTCCAGAAAGCAGGTCCTTAAGGTCAGGGCAGATGCCATGTGATCCCAAGGGCTCCCTAAGGGAAACACTCAGAAAGAAGCCATCAGACTGTCTTTTAGCTGTTTATTATTTAAACATTCAGTTCAGGCCAAGCAGGTTGATTTATAAAGAAGCAGAAAGACAGATACAACAATTGCAAAAGCATCTTTGTAACTCAGGAGTCCAAATCTCACTTCCAAGCAAGAGTAGAAACTTTCACAAGGGCAAAGGCCTCTGGATTTTCAGTCAGACAGCCTTCCAGTGACCACAGGCTTAGAAGGATCTGGGGCCCTGAAAATACAAAGAGCAACTAACCCCATATTTAAATATCTTGCCTGTACACAAGAAAAAAATGTGTGCTTTGGTCTTGATGGAAATGCCTTGCTGCCTAAAATATGTTTATACCTGGACTTGAATCCTTGAGCCCAGCTTGGGGCACAAACCCTCCACTCTTAAGGCACCACAGAGGGCTCTGCTGACACCAGAGAACTCTTCAAACAGTACAAAACTGTTACCTGTTACCGAGGATTTCTGTGTGCTCTACAAATGTGAAGCAATCCTGTAACACAGCATTTCTGAGAGCATTAACTCTCTGGGATTCCAAAATCAGGACTTTAGAATTACTTCTTCACTTGAGTTAATTATGACTCTGTCAAATAATACTTTTTCCAGACAAGTGCCACTGGTATATCGAAGTATCCAGATTCCTATTTTCACTTTGCTGGCCTCACTACCTGGTTGGGAGCATCAGCACCAATTTTATGTGTTCATCCTTAGCCACTCCAGTGTGTTCCTGCCCTGCTTCCTGCAGCCAGCTACACACAGGGCAGCATTTCTGCCCTCTGGGGTGTAGTACAGGGCAACTGAAAGCAATATAGACTTTTACCATTCCCTTTATCACTTTTCACAGCTAGACCAGGAAGTTCCTACAGAAATTCAATAGTGTACACACTTGAAACTCCAAATAGCCTTTTGCCAGAGACAGAGTCTCTCCAAGTGATACGACCATACATATCCACTGCATATCTATCATAATTGCAAAAGCCCTAGACCTATTCTCTAAGATAGAGAAGGTGCCATTTCATTTTTCTTCTGGAAACCTCCTCCTGCGGAATTCATTAGTATCCTATGCAACAATGTACTTCCTGTAAGTACTGAAATATAAAGTGTATTAGAAGTTTCCACTTCTGTTTTTATCTTTTCCTGATCTAGCCTGAAAATTCTTTTGAAGTTCCTCAAAGTGTTCTTCATATATGCTTGTTTTAGGAAATACCAGATCACTATTGGCAAACTTATCCTTAATTAAGTGAGATAAAGGAATCAAGATGATATGATCTGCTTAATTTCCCACCTTTTTAAGGTACCATTTTAAGATCTTTTTTCCCCACTTGCCTTTGAAAAGAAACATGCTGAAGAAATGGAGGAAGGGGAAGGCCCAGAGAGGGCAAGCTTAGCTTTGGACTCTCCAGTGTGGCAGAACTTGCTGGTAGAAAACCACTGCGTAGTTAAAGCTTTCCCTCATTCCTATGGAATGGTTTATGGAAAGGTTTCAGACCCTTCTGAAATTCACATCACTCTGGATAACGCTTAAGAGGAAAAGTCTAAACTGCACTGCATTAGCAGAGTGGGCTCTTCAGGGCCTCAGCTCAGCAAGTCAGCTCAGATCACACCTAACTTGAAGCACAAGTAACTTCAAAGAAACCTCTCACACGCCTCACGCTCAGCTTTGCGCCATCTCCCTCGATGAATCACAACTTAGGGCACGCAGGGAGCTGATGGGAAACCCTTGCACTCGCTAACCCAGCTGCCAGGGCCCCAAACCCCTGTGAGCTGCAGGCAGAGCCCCTCCGCTCTGGGTGTGCCAGCAGGCTCCTCACAACCAACGGATGCGAGCTGTCAGGCAAGCTCTTCCGAAGCACCTCCACAAGAAACGTCCCAGAGCAGTAAAACTTGGACGTGAAAGCAGTATTTGGGGCAACCAGTGAAGTGCACAAGCTGAGCATTAACCTGCCCGACTCCCACGCGGCCTACTGAGGAAACCACTCTGTCTGGGATAAACTACTTCTGTCACTTTTGCTGTGGAGACCCCCTACAGTCAAGGGGAATTCAGATCTTGGGCAGGTTTTTGAGTGGCTTCCTGGCTCCAAGGAGACCTCTGAGCAGAATATTTTACAGTGGGTGAGTTTGGGCCAAGAAATGTCCTCGCTTCCAAGTGTGTGAGCGTAGAGCCCTCAGCCCTCACCCACTGGAAGTGCTGGAACATCTCTCCCTCCTCCTCTGGCCCCACACAGACTCCAACAGTGGCTGAGCAGGGCCCAGAGGTGAAATCTGGCCTCTTGAAACTTCCCTGGTCTTCAGATTAAACCAGCAGCACCTTTATACAGAAAACATGTGTAAAGCCAAAGTGCTAAGGAAAGGTGAAGCCTGGCGGGAGCGAAGGGGACTCCCCATCTGAAATGTCTGAAACCTAAGGTTTGAGTGCTGCTGCCTAGAGATGGAAGATAGAAGTCACGGTGACATCGTTGGGTCAAAATTAGTGTCTCTTCAGAACAGAGACATTCTGAAGCCAACAAGGGTTTATTGAAAGTCACGTAAAAATGAATTAAAAGTGGATGCCCAAATCCCTTAGACTGCTGAAAAAATTCCAGCTAGGGATGTCCAGCAAGTCTGGAGGGGTCCTTCATACTTCACTGAGGTCTAAAAGTTTGAGTTCATCCCCAAAGGGAGCTGAGGCCACCCAGCACTTCACCCATAGGCCCTGTGTGAACAGAGTCTTTCTGGTGGTCAAAGAGGGGCTATCTTGAATTTATGTCTTACTTCTCCCCTTGTGAGCAAACAAAACAATTTCTATGAGTAATTCTACCCACTAATTGCCAAGGAAAAGTCTGGCAAGAAATGCTCTGCATTTTTGTCAGGTCAGAGGCTTCCCTAAACAAAGTTGCTGTTCTATGTTTTCTATCAGCACATGTTCATATCCGGGGTCCTCGGTGAATTCCAGCGTGGATGAGTCTCTGTGGGAAATTGCTTTTGCCTATTTTCTTGTTCTAAGTGCTCCAGGAAATGAGACTATTTTTACAACAACAGTAAACAGCAAAATATGAAACCATTATCTGCTTTGTGGCAAGAGTTTTGGGTCAGTTCTCAGGTAACTGCCATCTCCAGAGAAGTCAGTGGAGTTGTATCTGTTCATGCAAGGTAGAGACCTGACCAGTTATGTAATTGGTTGATCAGTTACCAGAACACAGAGCTACCACAGGCCTAAGGAGTGTCTTGTTTTCATGCGTCTCAAAGTTCATCCAAGCCCTGATGCATTGATAAGTGAAGTATTCCAGAATTATGGGCTGTAAAGATGATAATTAACTGCTGAAAGATTTAAGCATGAGCATTCTCTACGAACATATACTTTGTCACTGAATGATTCTTGTAAGTAGTATCTCTTCTGGATCCTTTTTACACCTGCCAAATAAACCAGGGTGGGATTTTCAGAAGTGTTTAAAATGCTTTCCTCCTACTTATTTGTGATTGCTTCCAAGAATGAAGATGTTTTCAAAATCCAAGGGGATTTCTTTGTGTGCTTCTGCTTTTTGCACACCTGATTTAACAACTACTCTGAATTTCGAAGCTGGACAGTAAACCCAGTTGCCTTTACTATGCAAGATCAAAGATAGCACACAGAGGCAAAACACCAGGTCTGGTCTGAAGATGAGTGTGTAACACTTGTTACAAACTTGGCTCCTTATTTCCTGGTTTGAGGGACTACTCCAGCCTTCACATGTGAACTTCTTTTCTGTTGAAGCACTCAAGTGAGCCTTTCTTTGTGTGTTTTATCTAAGAACCGGGGAGGCATCTGGCATGCACAAGTATCAGTCCAAACAGAAATTCTTGAGCTGCTCAAAACTCAAATCAAGTCAGATTTGGTGGCCTGCTAGTAAGTCAAACAGAAAAATGATTTGATTCCTCTCTACGGGAAGAAGCAACGCTGGAAAAATGTGACATGGAATTTTCAAGTGACAGAAGTTCTATCACCAGGATGCTCCCAGAATTTCACCTATTGATTATGAGCTAGACCAAGAGTTAGCACTTCCTTACCTTGGGAAAGAGGGAAAGAGGTATTCATGACTTTCCACCTAATTGGAAAGCTCACCAAACGTCACTCCAGACCAGCACACAGAAAACAAACTTAGAGACAATATCTAAGGAAAACAGAACCTAACCTATGACTTGTTCTTTGATTTACAACTGCGATTGTGGGCCCCACCTCACAGTCATATGCCATGGTAATAGGCAGCAGTTCAACAAGAACCAGTCCTAACTTTTCACATGTTGTAGTGATTCTGAGCTACTTCAGCACATACTTTAGCCTGATGCAGCAAGTAATTAGAATGACTAAAGGGACAGGTGGCATGCCACAACTGAAAAAAAAGAACCATCGAGCCTTTGGTCTTGTTTATTCTACCTTCTAATTTTTTTTTTTACCCTAAACCAAAAGTTGCCAATTTCACGTGAAATTTGTTCTCATTAATTTCTCCCATCTCAAATTTGTCTGTTATCAGTACAATTGTGAGTTTTCAAACTATATCCTGAGGTACCCAAACAGATCATCTGAAATGGGCTCACTGGCATTAGTAACTGTGGTCCTGAATCCACGCATGCCAAGAAGATATCTTCCCCAAAAAGAACAATTATGTAATTCAAAATGGCAACCTCCATGGGAGCAGGAGTGGCACACTCCCAGCTGTTCTCCTAGTTGTATATACAAGTCTTGTTACTTCATCTTTGGAGTTGCTTACAAAATACTTCAACACTCTGAGAGCACAAAGACCCCCAGCCCACAACTGGGATCCTGTGTCAGGAAGGCACACCCTAATTAAAAAATAAAGCATCAACTCTGCTCCATTTGCCTGAGGTCAGTGGGATGTTTGTCCAAACCTAGGAGCATGCTCAGGCACCAGTTTGAAGAAGAGCAAACACAGGCATCTCTTAAAAGTGTTTTTCCATGTTAGGGCCTGGGAAAAAAATTTCAGATTGCGCCCATGATAAAAACAGTTCCCCATGGAAATGTTATCCACACCATAAAAGGAAGGAATGACACTGAACTAAAGGAAAACGAGAATTGTCTATTGAATTTTTGTAAATTCCCATAAAATCCAAGTCTTGCTCTACGTGCATAATTTTGACTGTAAGTCATGAAAGGCTGCCTCCTAAGAGAAGCAGGAAGTGACTGGCTCATGACAGGATAAAAGGCTGCAAAATTGCGTGGCCAGAAAGATGGATTTTCATCAATCACTACATTCTCTGACAATATGGCAGTGGCTTTTGATCATGTATCCGATGCACAGTAATTAGGCAAAATGACTTACCCTCAATCTTTTCAGTATTTAGCTCTAAGGGTGCAAGGATTCATTCTTGGAAAGGGAAGATGGTCGTGTGATTTAGGGCACTGGATGAGCACTCAGATCTGAGTCCTCTCCCTGGTTCTGCCACAGCCTTGCTGTATGACCTTGCACAGGCTTTTCTCCATGCCTCGGTCTCGCCTAAAATGGGATAACAATAGTTCTTTATTTCAGAGGAGATAGGAATACAATCCAGCTCAAGGCTGCACCACAGAGATGCTACAGCAAAAAGCAGTGCAGAAAAGCTCAGACACGAAATAATGCCTTGCTAATAGAATGTGGGAACACAGACAGTAATTAAATTGAGTAATAAACACAAAACAGGCTGACTTTTGAGGAATGCAACACTGATAGGCTTTGTACCTGGAATTAAAGGAAATTTAAGTGGGATTCCTATGAGTTGATCTGACTCTGAGACCTGCTAGTAGTTCAAACTGTGTATTAGAAACACCAAGGGAATTACTTCACTCAAAACCTCTACATGGTGTCTCTTTCACAACAACCATGATTTCCATCCCAAGTGAGGGTCAAATAACTATCCAGAACATTTTCAAAGCCATAGGAGGTGCCTACAAACATGATTTCCTTCAATTTACAGTAAAATATGAGCATGCAAATCTGAGGTAGTTTTGAAACTTCAAAATAAAACCTGAAACTTCCAAATTAAACCATAAATGGGGCCACTGATCCTAATTAAACTGTCAGATGTCTGGAACAGCTTCAACACTGCTATTCCAGCATCACACTGCTGCTGGAATTGGACAGCGCTTCAGCAAAGACCCTGCAGCAGTATTTTTCCAAATGCAAAGATGAATCTTCTTCTCTAAAGCATTTGCCTTTCATGTCAGGGGTCAGTTATGGGCGTGTGGGTCTGGGGAGGAGGATCTCAGGGCACATGCCTACATAAACCAACTGGTTTGGAGACCAACAGATCAAAGGCTGTTCTGTCAGGCAGGAGGAGAGAAAAACAGATACGAGACACATGTTAGGAAGGGAAAATTATTTCTGAGACAGAAACAAGAGGGTTGGGAAAGCCAGGCAGAGAATAGCTGGAAAACAGGCCATAGAAAGGCAACAAGGACCTGAGGAGGACAGGCAAGAGAACCTCATAAGTGGAATGCTGAAGCCCATTGGAAGGAGGGGGCTGTTTCAAGCAAGAGTAAAAAGCCTAAACCCCAAGGCTGGAGCTACCTGGGAACCTGGGAGAGGAGCAACTGCCTGCAGTCACCGTGCACTGCTTAACGAAGCAGATGCCAGGCAGGACAGAGGACAGGAGAAAAGGAAAGCAAACTGGCACACAATCCTTGGTTTCACTCAACAAAAGCAGCTGAAGGACAGGTCTGGAAAGATGAAGCACTGAATTAAATGTAATGAATTGACTAAAGAATCAGTGACCATGCACCATATTGTAATGCTGAGATTGGATTTGGGCAGTCCTCTCTGTATGTCTTTTCTGATCAGACAAGATCTCAGAAAAAGATATAATCAGACCAAGAAGTTCTGGATTCCTGGACAGAGGAAATGAGTGCAGCACGTAAAACAGAAAAACATTTCATCCCCTAACTGCTGCCTACAGTGTGGAAGGACAAAACCAACAAGGTGTTAAACCATTGCATGAAGTGCAACTTTTGACAACCACCATCCTTGGCTCCAGCCCTCTACTCAACCCCCCACCCCACAAATAACAGAGCTGTCCATCAGCTATCTGGTGGCTCCAACTGCTCACACCCTTCCCTGTAATCCACATGCAGCACATTAGAAGTCCAGAGGGAGTCCACCTCCAGCAGACAGCAGAAGAAGATATGACACGGCATTCACGAATGCACAGAGAACTGTTTAATTTACAGCCACAATGGTGAAACAAACCATTTCAGAGCTTGGACATTCAAAGTTAAGTCTGACACTCATTCTTATATTCACTTATTGTGCTTAAGTATTAGAGAACACAGGATTACATTAACCGTACACGACAATCTGAGATCCCTGTGGGACTGAGGAGCGGAAGGGATGAGCAAGAATGAGGGACCAGCCCCTCAAGTGGTGTAAGCTGGTACAGCTCCATTGCAGCCAACGGAGTGATGGTGATTTACACCAGCTGAGGACATGGCCCTTGAAATGTCCAACTTAACTTTGAATTAACGACTCCCGTGTCACAACCTTTAGTGTCACTGTTCCTTCTGGTTGTATCTGCCACTTTGAAGGAGGACTAGTCCCGCAACCCGCCATGGTCCCAAGGCTGGCGGGTGAGAGCTCAGCTGGACTACAGGAAGTGATGCTCATGTCGTGACACTACTCCTCGCAATTTAACAGCCACGGACTGCATCCTCATCTGATGTAAATTAGCTTGGGGGCATCTGAAGTCAGAAACATTTGCCAATTTATAGTAGCTGAGAACATAGCCCTGAGATTTTTGTGTTTTCTGCCGCATGCTGTATGAGCACTGTGCTTGACAACAAAGACTCGTGTGCGTTTCATTCCTCGTAACAAAATTAACTCAAGACTACAAGGCTCAAACAAACGGCTATTGGAAAAGTCCCCATTCAGTCTTCACTCTCTCCTGGCGTGCTGAATTTGGCATAACACGTTTATTTGCTGGCACCAACAAAACCTCTCGGTTTGCTTTGTTTTCAAGGCTTTGCCACAAGGCCAGACTCCCTCGTGATGTAAATCAGAGCTCCAGGATACCCAGGGGAGTCACTCCCAGGGAGCTGGCCCACAAACCCAAACACAACCTTCTCATGCCAGTCCAACCACAGGACTCTTTCCAAGAGTTGTTTTGCAAACTATTCCACTTAAGTGACTTTGACATCCTTTCATACCTGCACAGTGTCTGAGTGGGTCACATAATGCTTTTCATCTACATGATTTTAATGGATATATGTCTGGGTTTTTTTCTTTCATTAGATATCTTTTAGACAAAAAAAAAAAAAAAAAAAAAGGAACGGAGCAACATTATTGGCATCCCACTGAAACATAAATATATAAATTACATTTTATACACTTTTTTAAACGCAGACACATACATTCATGTGCATAACATTGTGAACAGTACACTTAGTGGAAAACAAGCACAGACAATCTTAGTTAAATGTATTTCCAGTTTTGGTGCTGAACAAATACACTGGGAAAATGACCACAAAATAGAACGGTGACTAACTATCTCTGCATTAGCATCTGAAGCCAATAATGCCTGTTAGCTAACATTGCTTTGTTTGGTTGAATTTGGACAAAGCTACAGGAACAGGAGGGGAATGTTTGAACTATATTTAGAGAAATGGAAAGGTTAAAAATCTCGCTCTCTTTTGTTGTTTTAAGGTTCTGCAGTTCATTCACATTTGAAGATATTTTTATTTGAGTGGAAATATTGTCTTCAAGACAAACTTTTTTGTTGTTCCAAACTAAGAAAACTCTTTCATCTCTTTGTAGATGTTTCACAAATAAAAGAATCCAGTAGTTCATTTTACATATCCAATGTAATAATCCAAATAAAACAAAGGCTACATAATCCAAACTACTGGGGTGGGGCAGTGATTTTGGCCAAGTGAGTAGCCATGTCATATCTGGCACAGCCCTAAATTTCCAAAGCAGTACAGAAGGATTTATCCATGTGGCTCCCACTGCAATCTGTGGGGAATTGAACATGTAATCCTTTGGCACTTTGAAAATACAGGAGCTGGTGCCAGAGTATTTTATCTGCCCTGCTATAGTTAAAATAGATTTTGATGTTATTTGGGCTATTCTACTACAAAAATATGACCACAAAATGCCTTTTTTTTTTCTTTTTTTCTTTTTTTTTTTTTTGGTTCAAGAAAACATAGCAGGCTTTCTCAGGTATATAAAACTGTTAATTTTTAGATAAAAATACAAACTTCACCTTTACAAAAACACATATTTCTGTTGAATACACATAAAGCATAACATTTTACCAAAAATAAAGAATTTTAGGTTTTGTTCAAATATTTGCAGCAAGGTAGTTCCCATGCCACCATGACATTATACAATGCAGATACAAGAATTTGTACATTTCACACAGCTCCAACATGTGAAATAAAAGTATCTGTATACTGATAAGAATGACAATTGCTAACACAATATCACTAGTAGGCAACTGGCATAAGTCTTAAGGAAAAAAAAAAAGGATTTTTGCATGGATATCCTATGATTTGTTTACGCACATCTCTCTTTTTTTTCTCTTTTTTTTTTTTCTTTTATGCTTTAAATTACGGGGGAGGTTGGGGAACATAAACCAAGAAACGTCTAGAAAATTATGCATAGGTATACCATTTTTATTTTAATACATCTCATTAGTTTGCATCCCACTAGGAGAAATACCATAATACCATTTTGTGTTCTGCTTATTGTTATACCAGTCTTTTATATGTGTTATTGGCAAATGTAGTCCAAGAGATAATAAAAAGCTAGGCAAAGAGTAAAAAGAAAACTTAATAATCACTTTATGGTGTAAAAAAAAAAATCCACTTAAGGCTCCCCAGAAGGTTTTTTTGTATAGACTTCTAAAACACCACCAAGCAAGGATGTATTGTTCTATAGTGTTTGCGTGGCATTTGATCATTTCATACATTCCTGCTTTTTTTGTGCCTGAAGTCCACCAGTGTCCATCCATCTTCATCAAGAACGCAGGCACATTTCTTGACGTAAAGCACCGTTGACTGCTCTGACAGAAATCCACTATTCACTGAGATTTTTGTCATGTTTTTGAGTACTTTTGGTATCCTCCATTCATTCAACTGTCTTTTTTTCTTTTCTGTTTTTCTTTCTTTCTTTTTTTTTTCTTTTTTGGACAGGGAAGCTTCCTATTGTTTCACAGAGTGCTACAATACTTGCTTTGATGTCACATTAAACAAATGTACATTGTCTCTTTGTTCTCATTAAGTGTTCTTTTGAGCCAGTTTTTTTCACACAGGAGAACAAATAAAGTATACAGTCAATAAGCACCATACATAGTAGGTTCAGGAATGTAACAAACCATGTACATCCATGTCCCAGAGAGAAGTTTTTTTTCTAGCTTATTTTCACCTTACATCTGCAGGAGAGAAAAAAGATACAATAACTCTATGATTAGAATCAAAGGTCCTGTCCTTGAAGTAGATGACTTAAAAAGAAAAAAAACTGTTCTGCATGAAGAGTCACTAACCTGGGACAAGAAGTTCTAAATGCTGTTTTGATTGAGTTTACATGCTCACTTTTAAAGTTGAATTTTAGAAAATCTTTGCTTCTATCATACTACTCCCAATAAATACCTGTTAATCTGAAACAGGATATCAAGTTTAGCATTCTTTAGAAATGATACATTGGTATAAATGAAAACTGCCACTGGGAGTTCATGTGCAAAAACAGGGGCTTGAAATTAAATTCACCATCATCCAGGCGTTAGGCACAGACACTGCAAAATCCAAATCATTCCCACTCCAAATACCAGAATCAATTGCAAGTGCTGCAGTTTACACACTTTCAAGTCATTAAGAAATGGAAATTCCATATTTAATTTTGAATGTGTGTCGCCATCATCATACATTGCTAATATGTTGGCCAAAGGATTTCAGTCATTTTTGCACTGAGAGGGTGTTAGTTTTTCACTACACTGAAAACCTCATGAATTTTGATGACTATCATCATCCTATTGAGACCAAACAGACCAAAAATAAAAATCTTAATTTTCTGGTGTAACACAGGACTCTGCAACACAAAATAAAATGATACTTCTTAGCATATTTCTGGTCCAGTAAGCAGATCATCAGATTGTGTCAGAGGCATGTGCAATCAACCCCAGTTCATGCCAGAACGTGGATTTTGATGGTCACACAAATAATAATATTTGCTGTATGTACACTCAATGTTTCACAGCCAAGGACTGGGAACACAACAATTTGTAACCTGGCAATTCATTCATGCATTATCACGTGATGCTTTGACCTCAGAAATCAATAATAATGAAACACAAGCAGAGGCAATGGAACTTGAGATTTCAGAAGCTGAAGTATTAGCACCCTCCAATAAAAAAGAAATAAAAAAGGCAAGAAAAGGAAGTAGCTCAAGAATGTAAGATGCTGATGGTGATGTGGAGCTTAAAGGGAAAATACCAGCAGGTAGAATTATCAAAGCCAATCAAATCTAATCTCTTTGCAGCCTTGAGGTAGCAAGTGTCAAGATTTTGAACAGTGATTAAGTTGAAGTGATGATATTTGATTAAGTTTTCCAGTACTTGTGCTATTAGGGTGTTCAGCATATAGGTCCTACCTGAATATCAAATAGTTCCAGTAGGTTTTATGTTGGTTTTAACTTTTTTCGTTTCCGTTTTTTACCTGATTCCCTAGGCCTTCCTGTTAACATAAGGGCAGGGCTGGTGAAAAGCCCTAAGGTAATGCATTTCGTGTAACACTGAAGTCATAAATTCTCAAACCGTTTACATTTCAAAGAAATCTCATCATCCTTTGCATTAAAGTAATAACTTCATAACGTCTGATTTGACATTGAGTTTACAAAGTAATTACACAAAAGCAAAGAAATAATAAACGAAGTTGGCATTGCACACGTCATTCCCAGGATCCATCTATAATTACTGTTACCATGCAGTTCTCAACATTTGCCTTCAGCTCTGGAGTTGAGCTATTTTCAGCTCACCATCCACTTGCTGGGTGCAAGTTTTGTTCCTATCAGTAATTAAATCCTAGAAATACGTTTCTTTCCATGATAATTCTGCCCCATTTTTTACACATATCAAAACCAAAAATGTTGATCTTAAAATCATAGCTGCTTCATCTATGGCAATTAAAGACAGTTTGGAACACTGAAAGTGATCTAATGAAACTTTTTTTCCAAATGGGAGACATAGAAAATGTATCAAACCATACCCACATTAAAAATAGCCACTTTATATGTGGTTTTGTCTAATAACTCCACCTAGTTTCAGCTAAACACTCAGATCAGATTATAAATTGATGTCCAGTAAAATTGCAGCAGAGGTCGAACTTTGCTTTTATAGAAATTCTAATTCCTCTGCTCTGTCCGTAGCAACTGAAGTTTCCATTTGCTTGGACCAGGTTTATGTCTCCATGCTGAATGGAGCCAGTACAGAAAACCCTTCCTCACCCAGCCACCTACAAAATCTATCACCTTTGGGCAGCTTTCCTCCTGTGTTTACCTGCTCTTCACTGACTCCTTAATTTTGGGCTGGTTCTACTGCACCCTTAAATTCCCTGCAGAGGTGCAAAACAAACTTTTGAGGCTGCCTTCAACCAGAATCAGGAGAAAGGGAAATGTCCTTTTTACCGTAGTGGGTTTCCTGAATAAGTGTGTCGAGCTCTGCATTGATTGTATTGTAGTAAGTAGATCAGAGCCAATGATTTTAGATTAATGCAGAATGATTTTATGAAAGCCAGACTGAAAGTAATTTTTCCACATAAATCTTTCCTCATTGTGACTCAAAAGTTGTCTTGACAAGGCAAATTTATGTTTCATGCGACAACTGACAAATTCTTGAGTATACATACGTAAGGAAACAACAGGAATGAGCAATGTTGTTTCCAAACTAACTCCTTAGCCTTGAATCCTGAATTTATTCCCAAGTGCTTTACATTAATTTCATTGATATTTTCCCCAAGGTCAAGCAAATCTCGGTGTTAGCCCTGTCTCCACAAAGTCTAAAGAAATCAGGCAACAGAGTTCACCCACGAGCTGCAACATGACAACCTTTAACTTAGTGAAGCAAGACCTGAACACTACTGGGCATTTATATTTTATTTAAAGGCCAACCTAATGAGAAGTGATACACTTTAAATTTGAAATCCAAACTCCTCATACAGCACAAACTGGCCCTCATTTGGCATCTTCAACACAGAGAAGTAGCTGTGAGCTTCTCTACTGAGTTCACTGTAAGCAACGTTTGCTTTACGTTCTTTACTAATATAAGAATAAGGTCCATATGAAATCAGCATTAATGCAAAAATAAAAGGAAAACATACCAGTTTCTTCTTCTCTATAATCTGAATTAGTATTTGATGATGTACAGGTGCATTCCATATGCTCTTCTAATCTCACCAGAACTTCTTTTAATTTTGGCTTTTTTCTAACATACTCCACTTTTGCCACCTATAAAATACGATGAGGTATGTACTGAGACACATCAACATGGTTACAGTTCAGAACGGAAGACAGATAACTATATATCTCTATTTTTAATGTAGCCAAACCCATATAAAATGTTAGCATACTAATCATCTTTTATCTTAATTGTGCATCGTGTAACTATTTATTGCACAGACTATTTGTTTATTCAAGTTCAGTAGTTTGAAACTATTTTCCCCCAAGAGATAAAACAATTTCCCATTCATTCTGGTTTGATGTTTTAAGCAACTCAGTTTCCACATGTATCACAATAAACTTCTATACAGATTCAAATCAGTGGTTGCTCTTGTAAACTGCCACTTCTAGCACAATCTTCTGTAAGTGTTGTTAAAGGCTGACAGTGAAGGCATTAGATTGGTTTGTAATGCATTTTATTATTTACAAATTGGTGTCTCCAGAGCCCTCTGAATGTGAACTGTTCAACCCTACACAACCAGGATCTGAACTTAGAAAGCAGTTTCATTCCTACTCACTTCCTGCAGTAACCTGGGGCTTGGTCACAACAGCTCTCAAGCACAGTTTTTAGGTCCAAGGGAGCTACCACTCCTAAACTGGGTCCAGCCTTTGGCTTTATTGTGGAAAGCTGGCAGATAGAATATTTCTCCCCAGTCCTTCCAACTGTTCGCAACTGCCCTGCTCCACTTACAGCATCCTTAAAATAACTTATCTGGAGGGCAAGTTGAGGTTGGAGGAAGGATCATGCTGGAGCAAGGATCATGCTGGAGCAGCTCTGGCTACACACAAATCTCCTATCTGAAGGAAACCAAGGCAGAACAGAAGGATGTTGGGGTGGGGGGATCCTGAACATGAGGGCATCCTGACCCACAGGTTGGCAGCCAGGAGAGGAGGACTGGCAGAGAGGGCAGAGCACTGATGTTCTGGGGTGCTGAAATGGCTCGTGGGATGCTGGGCACTGACTTGTGGTAAGTGTAGGGGGCATGATGATCAGGGCCATGCAAGGGAATATGGCCTAATGTGGGCAAGGAGAGTGCTAGGGAGTTTGTAAGGGGTCCAGTGTTTAGTTCTCAACTGTGTTGAACACTGCAGAATAGGTGCTGATCATTTGCTTGGACTGGAAATCACTGCAATTAAATCATGGCTTCTCAGACCTACTCATCTGACAAAAGGGCACTGCAGTGTGGCTGTCCCAGCAAACAAGAAGATTACAAATCACAGGGATGCAGTATAAATAAGAGAGATGAGGGAGCAAAAGAACAGGTAAAGCTGGTTGTCTCAAAAGAAGTTACATGACAAAGCCATAAAGGCTGGTCCAACCAAAAGCTCCAGTCACTTCCAAATAAAGCATCCACAATGACACTCCCAGCCACGATTTCCTTGTGTGTTTGGTGGGGATTCAACGCCTCAGATCAATCTTCACACTGCAAAAATCATTCCCTTGCCCTTTCAAAACTGGAACAACAGTGTCACAAAATGAGAGTGGTGGCTGGAAAAACCCATTCCATTCCCAGTTCCCAAAACACTCTTCTGACTGTGGGGTCACAACTATCAAGGGCCTTTGAATGCCAGTGAGAGAAGCTAGAGCAAAATCCTGGACTTTCTAAAGCCAGTGGGAGATCTGCCTGAGCTTTCACAGAGCAAGGAGTTCAGATCCACGTTTTAGTCACCATCCCTTGTGTCAACAGGATCTAGAGATGATTTTCATTTCACCCAGCAAACAAAAGTTACAGAGACAGATACAATAACTAAAGTATCCACATTAAAAGGTATCTTCTGAAACTGTCAGATGTCCATGTAAACAGATTAAGAGCTGGCCATGACATACCAGAACGCTTTATCTGAAAGACTAACTATGGGTCTAAGCAGTATGTTTCAAAATTTCCTATCAGAACCCAACTCCATCAAGCCTTTGAACACGGTGATTTGAAAATGTATGGTACAACTGAGTCATTTGGCATCAAAGGATGACTAATCCTTAAAATTTATGAAAACAAACAGTAATTAAGACACCTCCATCATCAGAGACAAAGAAAGGGACCCAGCAATCACGAAACAGCTCTTAGATCTACCATGCTTATTACAGCTGTTAGAATAAACCAGTCTCATTGAAAATTACATGCAACAAAAATAAACTGTAATCAAGCTTTTAAAAGCCTGTCCTTGTTTCACTTGGTTTTACAAACTGAAAGATATATGCAGTTCCTGTGGCTATTTGGTATTAAACAACAGTTAAAAAACCAGAACCGGTAAGACTTTGTAGAGGATCGTAATGAATTCATGCAGCAATTTAAAGCTGGCTTTTGGTATTGTAGGTAAAATACAATCCAGCACACGTTCCACTGCCCTACTTCACGCTACACAAGTTAAAGGAATGTCATTTTGTAGATGTTGCAAATACTGGAAGTGAAGCAGCACAAACCAGATAGGCTGCTGTGCCTGTGTCACCTGTTAGCACCTGCTGCCACACACAATGCTGATCTACACCAACGAAGGCTGCAGGTCACATTTTCAGTGGGTATAAACAGGGGTAGCTGTGCCAACAGCATGAGATTTGGCCTTGTGTACAAATGGTTTTTTCTTCTTTGTATTTTTCTCCCTGGTGTTTATATTGCAGTTTCTCAAATGTATTACACAGAACTTTGAGGTGGTCAGTCCTCAACAAATCAACATGCTCCTTTTACTTGTCTCTAATGTAACAAAAATAAAAACCCTCAAACCCTCCAGATCCAGAAAATACCACTATATAAAAACTCTCAATTTGAGGGCAAGATAGTGAAATAACTGATTAGCTTCTCAAATGGTATATAATCAGTGGCACCATACTTCCATCAGTGTAGGTTCTAGGTCTACATCCTGCAATACAGTGTGGTGGCTAAGTAAAAATGAAAATAAAACCTGATTAAAAATATGTGGCCTAATGGAAACATCACAGGAACACTTTTTGTTAGAGATTCTCCAGAAGAGATGAAATCAGGGATTAATAGCAGGGAAAAAAAACAAGACTCTAAGCAGAAACGTCCAAAACAGCTCCAACATGAAGCTAAAATTTATCATGGGCAGGAGCTCGCAAGAGAAGTGTCAGCACAGTAAGTTCCTCATAACAGCAGAACTCATCTGGCTGATACCTAAACACTGGATGGAAACAAGCCCGAAAAGCAACTGAATGAGGGTACTTCTCGCAATAATCTATTGCTCCCATAATCAAAATAACTGCATGCTGATACAACGGAGGGAAAGCCTGTCTGTGAGGAAGATGTGAGTCAACAGGGACTAAAGGACTGGGGAGCAGCAGAGATCCTGCAGGGCCTGGCCAGTCACTGCTGCAGGGACAGGAGGGCAGGAATGTGGGGTCTCTGTGTCCCTGAGCAGAGCAGCCAGCCCCTGCCCTCTAGCAGACTGACAGGGCTCCCCATGCTCCAAGGGCACCTCGCTGCTTTTCCGCCTTCCCCTCTGTCTGGGTCTCCTTTGTTTCTCCCATTCCTAAACTGACCTTTGATACCTGGTCCTGCCTGCCAGTCCCACCGAGTGCTGGCTGCAATTGCAGTTAACCCACAGCTCAATCCAAGTGCTGCTTACCCCAGTGGCAGAAGAAAAAGGTTCTTAAACCTGCAAACATGACATACAGCCATTTCACCTAAACATCCCATGTGTTCTGCAAGGCCTTTTCAACCAGCTCTGAGGCTGGGTAGCTCTGCTGAACAGCTCATCCTGAACTCCAGCATTTTTTTCCACCCTCTGAACAATTCCCCAGTGACAGCTGAGGAGCTGCTCCTGCATTCCCTCCTGTCCAGCTCTTTTTCTCTGCACCTCACCCTCATACTAATGTACTCTAAGAATATAGCAGGTTAAGATTCCCCAGATCAGCTCAACATTGAATATGCAGAAATGGCTGAAGCTGGCAGGGCTACTGCTCAAGGCCAACCTGAGGCAAAGCTGAGGTAGATGGAGTCATTTAGCCCTTATTTCTTAATTTGCATATGAGCATTGCTGCAAACAATCATATTGTTCAGCTTGGCTATTCAAAATTAGTAGTACAGGCAGGATTTGCTCCATAATATTAATTATTTTCTGCTTCTGTGACAAAAACCATGCTCAAAAAGCCTCTTGGGAAGATTCTTCTTCAGAACCCCCGAAATAAATTATGGTCTGTTACTTGGTAAATACTTGAACTCACTGGACAGAAGCAACAGGATCTGCAGATGTTACTGAAATGCTTTTGCACACAGAGGAGAAAATCTCTCTGTAACAGACACCAACACCCCTAACTCTCCCATCCTTGTCACCACTGCTCTATAAGGAGAGAAATAGAATCCTTTCCTTCCCATCAACAAGCAGCTCCCAACCAGCCTCTTCATCTCAGTCTGAGCTCTGCAGGGCTGTGCAGATGCATTTGCTGAGCACAGATGTCTTTAGGGCCAGGAGGCTGTGCTCTCATGGGCTCACTGTCACCATGCAGGGCAAACCCACCTTTCACTAATGAAACCCACCCCATGAAACAGAAACCTTACAAGACCCATTTCAGGGAAGCTGTTCCACCAACCCCCCTGGCTTGGAGCCTCCCTACAGCTTCAATTCCACATTGATGGTATTTCACTGACAAGAGCTCAGTGAAGATGGAGAAAGGACATCCCCAAACCCTCCAGCCTTTGAATCACGTCCCAGGAATGAAATGCCCCAACACAAGCAGCTCCACTGCTCCTCCCACACTGTCCCAGCCATCTCTTAGCCTTGACTACAGTGGCCTTCAGTGAGACAAAGAAAACACCCTTTGCTTTCGCCTGTTGGATGATGCAAACCCACTTGCTGACCTTTCTGGATGAACATTTTTCTAGTGTGAATGGGCCAGCTATGATCTCACTACCTTGTCAATGAGAAGGAAGCGGGGAAAGCCTTTTCAATGTTCCATCAAAAGAGAGCTTTTATACAGTCTGACATCAGGGGAAAACACAAGCTGGCTTTCCAACTGCAGTGCAGAGCAGCTGAGAAGGCTCTCCAAAACCGCTCCCACCTTTCCAGGGACCCTCGCTCTGAGCCAGCTACTTAATGGCATGAGCAGACATTCAGCTCTAAACTTAGGATTGGCAAAAGGCTCAGAAAACCATCAATTACATCAAAGCTACAAGGGGATCTGACTCTGGAGGGCATAAATATGGATTCTGTTCTAAGAGTTCTGGTGTGACAGTGGGGTCAGCCTACAACCTTTACAATGAACATCCTGTTCCTGCTTGACCTCTTGTCCTTTTTTTCCCCTGCTACTTAATGACTGTTTGGAGCAGTCTTGGAGCTTGGAAAAAAGAAAAAAAAAAAGTCCTCCAAAGCTGGCTGACGTATATTGATATTGCTGGTGGCAATATATTTACACAGCCATGAAAAGCAGCTGCTCAGCTGAGCCTACTTTTAGCTTGTGCCCTACTAAAGTGAATGCAAATCTAAAAGCACTACAACCGGCTGAGAGTCTAAAATTCCTTCAACGTGGTGATGTGCTGGGGAAGCAGCCCCAGCAGCCCTGACATCCTGCAAAGCTGCTGCCAGGAGTTTGCAGCTCTTAGGGAACACTCATTGTCCCAGCAGCAGGGGGACAGCCAAGACCCTCTCTCACACCTGTCATCTCCCCCATCCCTGAGGGGCAGGAGAGAAGCACGAGGTTGCAATATCACACACAGGTACCAACAGCAAGTCCACCACACACGTCTGAGCTCTTAGCTGAGCACATCCAGCTGCTCTGTACGTGTTCACCACTACACAAAATCAACTGGAAGCTGCATCAAACCCAAAGGCAACAGCACTCAATACCACAGCCCTGAGGCAGCACTTTGCTGTTTAGCTCCTATGCAGAAAGGTTTACAATTGCACTCCTTCAATCTCCCCAGTTTGTTCTCAGCCCTCAAGTAATTATTGATCCAAATTTTTACCTCATTTTTAATTGTTTCTGCAAAGTGTATCCCACGAAGGCAAGGTAGCAGGCAAGTGTAAAGTATGATTATTTCTGAGAGCACTGAGGGAATCTCAGATGTTTCTCCAGCTTATTTGGATGCAAAAACATTTCTCAGATGTTCAGAAACAGAAAAGAAGAAGAAATTCTGCCCAGACACATGTCTGCATGTATAAAAAACAGTGTATGAAAACAATGAAATGGCTTAGGTGCCTTACTTTTGTTCTAGGATGTACAGTACTAAGTGAACAGCACTTTTCTCAAGAAATCCATTGCAAGTGCAGCAATCAGTGTGTTGTGCTGAGCAATTTTATATCCAAGAATGTGGTGGGGTTTGTTTTAATTCTGCTCTTAAGAAATTCAGGGCAACAAGAATTCAGAGTCTTCATAATACGAATGCTAAGTGTAAGTCTAATCTCCTACACACAGATGTAGATCAACAGTACTTGTTTAAATACTGATAAAAATTAGAACACAGTGAAGCCAAATGAACATAAATATTTCACGTAATATTTACTGGAAAGTTGCAATAGGGATTTTGTCTAATGAGTAAATACAGCATGAAGCTGTTGAGTCTTCTATCCCTGGGGTAAGATAATTTGAAACACATTTTTTCAGATCAAAAGTGTTATGTTGTCAAATATAAAAGCCCAATTTAGGCTGCATAATATTTAATTAAGAAAACAGCATTCCATACTGTGATTTATTTATTTTTTTAAGTCCAATGCCCCTTGAGTCATTTTATCTTCTTAACTTTAAGATCTGTACTGCGCGAGATCATGGGAAAGGCACAATCAACTTTATTTTCATTGCAAAAAAAAAAAAAAAAAAAAAAAAAAAAAAAAAAAA
>WAAE01153461.1:869787-881377 GCA_013400495.1 Nicator chloris
AAAAAAAAAAAAAAAAAAGAAAAGAAAAAAAAAAAAGAAAACCTAAAGGGAACCCTGTGAAAACCAAGCCCAAACCCAAGATTTTCCAACGACCACGTAACTTGAAAAGGCCATCTGCTCACTCAGAATGGAGAGGGGATTCCACCCGAGGATGGATAGCAGGGATTGGGGTCGCACAGCACAGGGGTAAGTGGAGTTCCCAGGCTGGAGAGGACCCAGTCAGGGCCCTGCAGCCCCCTGCTCACCTTGACACTCCTGTGGTGTATCCGGGAGGGCTGGCACTTGACGCTGCTGGTGTTGCAGCAGCCGGTGCAGCGCTTCACCTCCACGCAGGGCGGCCATATCAGGAAGTTGGCCGAGGTGGGGTCGATCTGGCTCCGAGGGATCTCGTAGATCACCGTCCGTGTCTTGCACACCGCCGGGATGGCCTCCTCTGCGGGCACAGGAGAGTCACAGCCCCAGCTGAGCAGCTGCTCCCGCCCCAGAGGACCCACATGGAGGAGCTACACGTGGGACCAGTGCTCCCAGTCCCCACTGGTGGCTGGCAAGGCGGTGCTGGGCGCTGTCAGCTCACAGCTGAGCTGTGGTGTTACCCCGGGGACAAGCTGGACTCGCTGCCAAAGCCCAGCCCTAAAATGAGGGTTTCCAGCAGCCTGGCTCCCGACACAGCTTGGAGCACATAGCATGAGATAAGACAATCCTGGCTCTGGAAGTGACAGCAAGCCAGGAGCTCCTCCACATTCGATGACCCTCTAGTACAGCCTCAGAGTGACTGTGCAACAGCAGCTGTTGTTTTCCAGCACTGGGGTCATCCCTGCACACAAATACCATCACACAAACGTGCAACACCTGGCAAACACCGCCTCAGAAGTTCAATTGAGGATTATCTGTATCATACCCAATTTGCACAGCTGGGAAACAACCTGCACCAGCTTGAAACTTTCAAGACTTGGGTTTCCAGTTCCAGAACTTTAACACCCCCACATCAGGGGTCTGGTTCATCCACCATTCCAAAGGGCTATTTTTGTCTTAAGTTATCAAAGCTTTGTATGTGGTGGGTTTTATTTAATTAGTTATTTCTTGAATGATGCAAAACCACCAGAGCAGCATGACTGAAAAACCTGCAGTTAAACCAATATCCTGGCAGCCTCAGGTAAGGTGAGCTTGTGGAGGATTATAAAGAGTAGCTCTGTACTACTGCTGCCATGATCCAAACCATGTATCACCATCAACCTAGGGACTGTTTAAGAAGTCAAGCTGATATTTCAAAACAGTCCAGAAAAAAATAGCAATTGCAGGGACAAGTTGTTTGCTGGTAAGTTCTCCAAAGACAGCTGGGATTTTATTTCTTTTTTTGCCTTACAGTGGAAGCTTGTGATAGCTTTGGGTTAGATGTGTCAGGGAACTGGAACACTGCCTGCACTTCTTCACTTAGTTCTTAAGTACAAGAAGGTCAGGCCTAGCCCGTGCCTGCAACGTGGAAATCTAAGCTTAGTTTTGAAAGAGATGCATTTCAATAGACTAAACAGAGTGAAAATCCTTATTTTCAGCCTCCAGTGCCATGAACTCAAGAAAATTAACAGATGCACTATTGCAAGATAGCTGGCAACTCCTACAAGTTATTGAGCACACCCAGTTCCCAGTGCCTCTGGTGGGGAGGCACTCAGCACCTTGCAGGGTGAGGTGCCAACGTCGCCGGCTGCTCCAGAACCGCTGCTCTCCCGAGGCAGCCAACGTGCCCGGCGCCTGCCAACTCACACTGCAAATCCCTGCTGGCAGCAAGCTGGGCTATCTCTGCCTACCACCACAGCTCCAAGTGCAAACACGCTGAATTACCCACCACAGAGAACATCATGGATGTCTTCCACAGTCCAGCGGAATGGTGGAACACTCACACCTGATCAGATGGGCAAGGACTGCACGTAAATCCTATTCGTACATCCCTTCTTTAAATTTATATTTGGGCTTTGTTGGATCATCATCATTATTAATAAGGATAAAATCCCCTGTAAACATGCCTGGTGCCCTACACAGTGATGGAAATCAATGCCCCAGCGTTTCCATCAATGGCTTTTAATTTTGGGGATAAACTGTATTTTTCTTGTGAATAAAGACTCAAGCTGTTTCCTTTTGTGGAGCTTCTGTACTGAAAACTCTACCAACTGTTGATGTTTTTTAAAGCACACGGCTGTAGTTGTTCCCCACACTATGAATTATACATTGAATATCACAGCATTTTCTAACCGAGGTCTAGCCTTCCAACATGCTGCAACAAGAAAGTGAATGTAAAGAATTTGTGCATGTCTGTCTCCTATGGACATCCTCCAGAAGACAGCTTCTCAGGCAACGGCTTGTTTTGTGCAAAAAGAAAGGCAGAAGCTAGAAATGGCCCTTTTTTTCCTTTGTGCATGTCACATTTTTTCCAGTGAAGTGTCCTGCTTGGCTGACCAAAAGCACCCCCTCTGCTTTCACTCCCAAAGTACAAATAGCTTGTTTCTTACCAATGCTTCTTTTTCTGCGAATGGGCACAGGACGGTTCTCTTGCACATGTTTAGCAGAATGAACACTGTAAGATCTCAAGTTTGTTTCTGAAACATCATCATATCCTAGAACAGGAAACAAAATGTTAGACCTCAGGTAAGTTATTTGCAGCGGTGTCGCTACATTGCTGTTCCACAGGTACAAATCTGTGCTGTTCATAGGCACAAGACCAAATCCTGCCACAATTAGTCAAATGTAACCCCTGTTAATGCAATTGCAAGGGCATAAGGCAGGGAAGAAAGACACAGACATTGAATGTCATGTATAAGCATGCACAATTTAATTCCAATATCCATTTTACTGAAAACCTCCAAAAACACACACTGTGGCGGGGAACCATCTCTAAAGTAAAAGAGTTGCATTTTTATGTGAAAGGCATAATATGGCTTTTCTTACTGGAAAGGTGTAGAAATAGGAACAATAATTCTGCATGTGAAATGTTTCTTACAAACATTTTGAAGTTCTGGTGTGAGGCAACAGTAGAAAACATGGTATTAGACCCAACAGCAACAATGCTGCCTCTGTAAATTTTCTGTTGCTTGGTTTTCGGGGCAGTACTAGGACAGAATCAAAAGCAAAAAGTAAACTAGCATGGGGTTCCTTTTAGCCTCTCTGTTGCAGAACAAATCCCCTGTGAAGTATCCTAACCTTTGGAGGGGCATCTGAAGCTACTGCAAACTCTGGGACTGCATCCAGGCTTGTCTTGTTCCCTAAATAAGCCTACCACATGGGTTAAAGGGCCATGAGAAAAAGCAAAGATGGAAAACTTGGCATTTCATTTATCATAAAAAACAACAAAATAACTGCTCCAGCTATTTGGGTTTGTTAAGTGAAGCAGTTCAGGTCGTGTCCCACGCCGTGGGGTCTGAAAACCACAAGCACAGTCTGCAATCGGGGGATCAGGAAGAAGGAACCAAGCAGAGAACTGCACACAGACCCCAGGACACCCAAACTAAGGGGTTTAGCACTCTGCTGCTTGGAGTGTCCTCTGGAACATCACTGCAGAGTTTCAAGGTTTCACTGCTGGCTCCTAAGAAAACTGTGACGTGTTCTAAAAAAATGCAAAAGGGTATTACACAGTACTCAATTATCCTCTCTGCAAGCTACCAACACCCTACACTCCCATCTTCTGCACTGTCACACTCCCTGCTTCCAGTTTGTTCTGTACACACAGATGTCTGTCTCTGGAACTTGTTTTAATCTCAGCTTTATTAGTAACACACATCATAAGGCTCTGCTCCACAAAACAACCAACTCCTTTTCTCCTCCCTCCAAGAAATTGTGCCCTAAGGAACACACAGCTTGTGAAATCACCTGTACAGCCAGGTGAGACATGAAGACAGCAGGATCTTCAGTGCCTTAGAGAGAGTTCTGCATCTCAGGGTTTATCATTACTTCTTGGAAAACACTATTGTAAGTAGCTAAGAGAAGATAAAATCAGAGGTCCGAGAGGTAGTGCCAGGATCACTCACTGGTCCTGCCTATTCTCCTTATCAGCTGAACAGATCCTTGTATTAAACTAGTCATTGTGAAATCCACACTCTCAATTTATCCAAATAAATTGGCTCTTGGTTCCTATGTATGGTACTTGTTTCCCATAGATTTCAATGGGAAATTTTGGAACCTGACTAATTAGCTGGTATTGGGCCTTATTTGCAGTCCCAGTCCTGTCATGTAACACAGCAATGACTAAAGGGTTTTATTTCTGCTTTTATTGCACCCCATACTCCAGAAAACTCATCAGTGGTATAAATAAAATGGCTTGCCAGAGATCCCACAGGAAGTTTGCAACTGAGCTGGGGAGTGGAGCCAGGTCTCCCACATCCCATTCCAATGGCACCAGGCCATCCACCTGATCCCAAATAGTGTTATGCAAAATGAGGATCCGTTCTGATGTGCCTCCAGCCCTCTTCTGTTTCCTAGCACTCAGCCACCCAACACCTTAATACTGACCTCCTTTTTGGCAGCTTCAAGTTGTCACAACCTCTCCCTCAATTTGAGGCAATGAAGTGATACTGGAAAGCAGCATGAATTCTGCTCAGCCTGAGATGCAAGCTAGGCTCGGAGCAAGAAGCGTCTCCGTGCACAAGCAAACAGTGTTTAAAAGGAGATTAAACACAAAAGTAATGCCTCTAATCCAAACTGCTTGGTGGGCACAGGCATCAGGCTGGAAAGGGAAGCTGGCAGGGCTGCCAGCACTACGGCAGGGCTGGGCCACAGCTCCTAATCCCACACTCAGCACTGCTGGCACAGCTCCCTGCTAGCATGAAAGATCCCTCGCTGCCTCCTGTAAAGGAGCTGGTAAGAACCAAAGGACTGGTATGATCAGCTACCCAGTATGTTAAGTCATGTGCTTACACATAACTGCTCAGCTCAGCTGCAATTAGCCATTTTCCACCACCATGTTTATAAAGCAAAATGACATCTCAAGGAGATGTGTTGCTTATAAGATGACTTCTAAGGTGAAGAAGGCTTCTGGCTTATACTGTACCTCACTGTCTCACTCCATATCTTAAGCATGTAGAGCAGTTCCTAAGTTCATGTCTCTCTGTGAGGGTTACAAAAAGAGATGTACACAGCCAGCTCAGCAGAACAAGCTCCTGTCAAACCTCAACGCGTTATCTAACACAAACTGTATTATTTCTATCAACACATCATCCAAGTTTGGTTTAACAAACGGAATCACGGGGCACGGCTGGAGCCAGAAGACACTACAGTGCTAAAGGCACTTAAGTGTACCCCCAATTCCCACAGGCATTTGGAAGGAATTCCATTTCCCAGTGAAGCCAATGGGAAAATTAATGCACTTCAAGCAATGTTTAAGTCAACAGGAGTCCTGCTCAAGCAGGAGTGAAAAATCACCGCGTCAGCTTTGAAACTCACGCTTGGCTCTGAATGTGTGGCCAGCAGACTTCCTTTCATTTCATTAAAACCAGGATGCTACAAAGAACACTCTAGTTTGACTTTAAGGAAGGATGATACTTAATTTGTGTCAGTTTTTCCCCCAATGTACCGATTTAGTTGCAGGGTGAGGATAAGCTCTTAGCAAAGGAAATGTGAGTTTACGGGTGCTTAGCACCTCACAACATGAGGCTTCGTGCAGAAAGCCTAGAAATGGGTGGTTCTTACTTTAGAACTCGAACACTGCTCTCACCAAGTGAAGATGGAGGATGCTGCACATAGCCAGATTAGTGCAGCTTTCTTTTAACATTTTAATGATAAAAAAATGTTTTCATGGCAGCCGATCAAGAAATTTCTCTGTAATCTTTTATGTACTGACAACATATCAATGATGGGTATAAAAACTCTTGCAATTAGCCTTGGTCAATCCATTAGTGTAGCTGAAATTGTTCTTTTTTGTCAGATTGGCAGTTTTCCACTGGGTCATGGAACATAAATCACAAAGTTCCTGTGACATTCTGCCAATACATGATTACTCTTCTCACTCAAGAAGCATGTGGAATGCATCCTAAGTTTACTGCTATTTTCTATTTATCAATTTATACTTTTGCTTTTCCATCTTCTTACCAAACTATTTTATGTGAGGTACAACCACCAACACATGCAGTCTTAATGCAAACCCTTCTAGATTTCACTTTGATGTGCATCCAGAAAGTACAGATCGAAGACTTCTGGTACCAACAGCAGCAGTTTAGGAAATTCTCATAATCTCTTTTTTTTTCAGGAATTCAATGTAAGGTACAATAAACTGAAATGGTCTGTCTTACAAATTGGTCCTAGAGCTAGAAAGCCCACTGCAACATCAGTCTGTTTTTTTGATCTTTTTGGTTGATGCAAAATTTGCCCTTCTGACATCCAACTGCAGAGATAGATATCATTATGTTTTCAACTTTCAACTACTAAAGGAAATATAAGTAGCAGCTTGCAAGATCCTGTTTTGTTTAGGTTTTTGGGTTTTTTTTCCTTTACCTAGGTGTGATCAACCAACTGTAAAGGAGGAGGAGTGTTCCCTCATCTGTCTCAGGAAAAACACAGGCCACACATGGAAGATGCCTCTCATGACGTGTACGAGTTGCAAGGGAAGCCAAAAGATTGCACTGTAACATCCTTCATTGAGCACCACACCAAAACCCGCAAAGTCAACAGCACATTTTCCAAAAGACTGAGCTGTGCAGTAGCCTAACACTTACTTTTTCCATGGAAGTATACAGTTAATTTAGAACATTTCTCCACTTAACAAAAGCTGCTCTGCTAGTTCTTAATCACAGGCCGTTAAATTCACATGGCCTAAGGTGACCCCGGTGGATGCCCTTAACCCGTGCAAAGAGGCACCCTCAGCCCTGCCTTTCCCCATGCGGGCAGATGACTTGGGGAAAATCTGTTCCCAGAGGGAGGCAAACATAATAGGTGATGAAATGAACTCTACCTCCCACAGGACAGATGGGAGAGGTGAAGCGCGAGGAGAAAAACCACGCTGCTGAGCCAGAGAACTTCACAGGCAGAGCAGAGGAAATGCCCCCGTTTTGGGGATTTAGTCTGCTCGTAGTAAAGCTGTACTCTGCACACTAGAGCTGCCTACTTCCTGGGACTGTGCATGCTTTCTCCTTTAAACAGGGTCAGACTCTGCTCTCCGTCATGCCAAGGCAATTCTGTCACTGCCTCCGGATCCCAATCGCAGCAAATTGATACAAGATCCTACTTCCTGATAGAAACAGAGAATTTTCATACTGCTTTTACCCTCCAAGTCAGACATGCAGCACTGGGCTCTGAAAAACTGGCCTGGATTTTCTTTTTTGAATACAATGATAAGCTCCATGTTGGGTAGTGTTTTTCTTTAAGTAATATGCCAGATGGTCTGGGGGTGTGGTTTCTAATTTTATGAAGGGGGTTATCAGTCATCTCTGTGCTACAATATAGAGACCAAATCTGTCAGAATAGAAGAAAAACCTGCCCACTCTGACTTACAAAACTTACTTTTCCAATTAAAAATATGTTTTGTATTGCAGGAGAGAAAATGACTGTTCTTCCTTCATTTTCCACAGATTCCGCCTTGTTACTCAGGAATATCAGACATTTTCTTCATGCATGCCTGATCCTGCAAACTCTTAGCCTACAAGATCATTCTTAATTCTCAAGTCCACCCACTGAGTTTAAACAGGGCTACTCACATGCAGCAGGATTGGCAATACCATGCACTAAAACGAGGGAGAGAATAGTCACTGGAGTGATTTTGTTCTGAGCCTCAGTTGAAAGTGAGTACATGCTATAAAAGAAATATACCTACTGTACAAGCCCTTACTGAACTGGCTGCTCCCTAAAGCAGCCCTAAGGAAATACATTTCAGAAATATCATCTTACCAGGGACAACGAGAAAACATTTGATTTGCTAATTCAAGCTAACACTAAATATAGTAAACAGGCCTGATCCTGTTTACTGAGGAAAGCATGGCAATTTCAATACTCGATTAGTCACTCTGATAAGCCTTTAGTAAGAATTACTCATGACAGTAAAGCCTGCAGGACTGTGCCCAGGAAAAGCAAATGTGGGTAGTAAAGGCGGGTTACTCCATGAAAACCCAACCATGCCTGAGTAGCTCAGAGCACAGCTTAGCACACAGGCAAAAGCAGCACTCACATAAGCAAGAACCGGGTGAAAGGCTGAATATTTTGGTTTTATTTTTTAATATTGTTTGAGTTCATGTCTTAAGGAATTACTGTTTCACAGTGAGATAGTAAAATATTTATGTCTCTTGTTTCTCTAATGGTTTCTAAACTGACAAATTGCAAAAAAACAGCAAAATGAAATGGGTAAACTTGTGACTGACCTTTTCCATTTTTGGTCTTGCATCCTCCAGTTAATATTCGCCACGAGGTAAATAATTATTTTCTGAAATAAATTTCTCTGCTACATCTACCCATTTATTCAGCTCCTGCCGTTGCCCCACTTGTCTGCTGGATTCTCTTGCAATGGAGCCACGCGAACTTTTGCTCTCCTTCTAAGTGGTATTTAAAAATGAAGCATGTGCTTGTTACGCTGAGGTATTTGAAAAAATAATGTATTCTGGTAGCTACAGAACCCTGACTCAAAGGCAGGAGCAGCATGCACTGTTTTAAATTGCTAGCACTCAGACCCAGCCCTCCTGCAACAGCAGCCAACTCCACCAAGTTCACTGGGAAAAAGATTTTAGCAGTAGTGCACTTGTCTGGTCCAAAACAGCCTTCAGTGGGGAAATATGAACTGCATACCCCAGCCCGGTTGTGAAAGTTTCTTTAAATGTGGTGATAAACAACAATGATGAAGCACTGCTCTCCAAAAATATTAAAGCGATGCCAATCTGGTAATTAGTAATTAGCCTCTATGGTAAAGTGTTGTGCAAGACAGAAATACTCCCATTTTCAGTGTAATGGGAAAACATTCACTCCCTAATCACGGGAAAATTGAAAGCTATGACTGTAAAATACGTTCCTAGTGCATTTCTGCTCGTTAATAGAGCACTGTACAAAAAGTAGTGAGTTAAACTCTAGAAGGACCCCGCAACTCCGAATGAAGGTGATTGAACCCGGCACAGACTTCACAAAAATACACAGCATATGGTTTAAAAGGAGATGGCCCAGTACCAATGCAAGCAAGAACTCATTCATTTTTCTCCATGTTTGTGCTTCAGCAAGATGCAGGCTTCCCCTGGGCACATCAAAGGTGCCGGGTTTATTCTCTCTCCACTGAGGGAACAAATCACCAGGAACAAAGTGCATCAAGTGAAACCAAATGATAAGGAACCCAGCAACACCATGCATCTAGATCTGATTTACTGCTGCAACGATCTGTTAAACTGCACGTTCTCACTACACCCATTTGCATGCCTAATGATGCAGAAAATAACCCTGCACTATTATTTCTTGAAAAAAAAAAAAGTGTATTTTTGAGGGTAAGCTTTATATGCAGGTTCCTGTTTAAAATCAGCGTGGATGGTTTATTTTCCTTTTAATAAAGCCCAGCGCTTGAAGAGACATTACTTCATTCATAAATATTGTTTCAAATATTTTAAATACCTCTAGGACAGTAGTTTAAAGATAACAGAGCAATGCAATACTAACAACAAACCTTACGGCAATTCTTCTCCGCTGCGAGACGGAGAGAGCTCTGAATTCACGGGGGGTCACAAGGTCCCTCTCCACCCTGAACCCCACGAAGTTTTAATTCCCGATCGGCCCCTTGGCCGCCGCCTCCCTGTGACACGCATGCCAGGGTCGCCTGGCTCTCGGGGCCGGTCCCCGCACGGGTGTCTCGGGCGAGGTGCGGAGCGGCGTGCGGGGAGCGCGGAGCGTGCGGGGCCTCCCCCCGGGGCGGCGGCGGCCGACGGCGCGGAAGGAAGGAGGACGGGACTAATTTACCTACGGAGTCAATCTCCAGGAGGCGCTGCAAGTCGCGGATGCTGTGGATCTCGCTGTGCGCCAGCCGCTCGATGAGCTCCTGCGGGATCTCGGCCTCCTTCAAAGACACACACACCGCGGGTCACCGCGCAGTCCCGCCAGGCGCGCCCGCAGCGCCGGGCATGCGGCGCGCCGCGCCTCTGGGCTTGCCGGGGAGGGTGCGGGGTGTTTGTGGGATATGTGGGGATGAAGCAGGGGGAAAATCCACGCACACACCCCCCCAACAGCGCTCCGCGGGCCGCCGGAGCGCTCCCGCCGCCCCCGCCTGCGCGCCCGCGGGGGCTGCGTGCCGCCCGCCCGACTGCGCCACGGCTCAGCGGGGCGGCAGCTCCGCACGGCCCCGCCTGGCAGCGTGTGCCTGGCAGCGCCGAGCCCCCGAGCCCCGCTCGGCGCCCGGAGCCCACCCCGGGCAGCAGCTGCCGAAGTTCGCCCGGGCGGACGCCAAGTCCCCAGCGGGCACGGGCTCTCCCGACCCGGGCAGGAGGAGGAGGAGAACGAACAGCGTCCCACGGGGCGCCGCCATCCTACCAGCGCCCACGTCGCGACTCCCAGTGCCAAGCAGAGCGGGTCCCGGGAAAAGTTACAGCCGCTGTGCAGCGCCGAGCACCGCACTCGCCCCGACCGAGGCCACCTGTAGCAACCCCGGGACGCGGCTCCGCGGCCCCTCCGTCCCCTGCGGACAGGCGGGCGGGAGAGCTCCCGGCTGCTCCGGGGGAGCTTCACAAACCGGGGAGGGGCGTTTTGGGGCGCGGGGGATTCACCCAAGTTGTGCCCGCGGCACTAGCGGTGCCCGCGGCCGCCGTGTGCAGCGCCGAGCGCCGCGGGGGCGGCCCGGCTCTCCGCGCACCCTCGGCTTCCGCACAGCCGCAGCCCGCTGGCACCCGCGGGGCGTGGATATTTTATCATACATTTANAGCAGCCCGGGCGAGGAATGCACGGTCATTCCCCTTCGCTTCTGCCATGCATGAAATGGCAACTTGCTCCCAGGCTCGGCCGCGCAGGGCCCGGGGCAGGGCAGCGCTCCCGGCGGGGCCGGGGCGCGGGGATGCCCGCGGAGCCCAGGTGGGCAGCCCGCTCCCTCCCCGGTGCCCTCCGCCGCGGCTCGCCCCGACCCCCGGCTGCGGTGTGCCCCGGGGACCGGCAGCGCAGGAAGCCGCTCTCACCTACCTCGGAGAAGGCAAAGGACAGGTAGCCAAAACCTAACAGCAAAATGCAAGCCCAGGTCCTCATCGCGGTCTAGTGCACTTTAGACACGGAGGGAAGGCAACGCTGATGGAGAGGGGCTGCAGGCCGGCTCCTGCCGCGCAGGAATTCAGTACCATCCCTCAGGGGAAAGGCAGCGGGGTGGCTCGGGGGTCCTCCGCATCCAGGGTGGGTCGGGGCTGCCCGGGGCGGCGGTAGCTTAATGACGGCGCGGCCGCTGTTTGTACGTTCCCCTCGCTACGGGAGCGTGGCTGCTCTCCCTTCTGCCGCTCTCGCTCGCTCCTCTTGGCTCTTAGGACTAGACCAGCCGGTACTTCTGCATATTTGCTTAGATCAGACCAAAGTGAAACCCAAGGAGTCGATCCGGAGCGCAGCCGAAACGCCCATCACCTGTCTGGGGCGGCTGCCCCCCTCGCGCGGGCGGCGCTGGGGCCGCCTCCCCCCGCCGCGGCCG